>OY735203.1:31320295-31397795 GCA_963457665.1 Thysanoteuthis rhombus
GTATTACAGACACAGATGTCTAAAAGGCAATTAGACCCGAGTATCAGAAAAAGTGAACCTGTCGCTCATTATTTGATGTATTTTGTAGCTTGCCTCCACCGTGTTTTTTTTTTTGTCTGTTGTATGCCATGATTTCTTAGCCACTCCCAACACACACTCGCCTACTGTCAAGCTTGAACCAGAACATACAGTTTAGAATGAACCCTCGAATAGTTTTCATTACTCGCCGACAGGAAATATTCGGTCATTTTACGCCAATCTGCAATCATCTATCTCTACATTCCAAGCATTTGTAAAGAGAATGGTTACAGAGTAAGCGGCAAATACTCTCAACCATCATGGCATCGTCATAATTGACACAATTATCATCATTGTTACTGTTGTTGTTGTTGGCAGCAGCAGCAGCAGCAGCGGCTTCTCCACTGCCAACATTACCATCAGTAGCAGCTTCAACACTTACAAATAATGTTACGTCTATTTTTTCCCTGTATTAACCTCTATGTTATCAATATTAGCCTCTCAATTACAAAGAGTTATGAGGAGAAAATTCGTATTAATTTAGTGGCAGTGAAAGATATTGAACAGTGACATGATACTGAACGTTGAAAAAATGATCAATAGGATACCAACGGAGGAAATAATACAAAGATAGCCGTCAAGATGGTATATTTTCATCTGCTTAAATTCACAAGCGCACGCGAGTAGGGACGAATTGTTAATCATGTTCACATTATAGAATATATCTTAGTATACAAATACGATTAGGGTAAAGTAGATGACTTGTATCCAAATTGGTTGGCGATAGAACTGTTTTTCTGCAAGCAGATCTTGAACGAGTTGACTTAACTCTAAGGTATTTAAATCTGGCCCTCGTCAGCTAGAATAATCAGTTTACAAGAATTTATTTTTGTATCCTTAGCAACAGTATTTATGGATGTATGTTTTCACACTCGAGAGGAAGGGCATTTAGAATTCACCTGGAAATCAAGGGTCGGTTTCCCAGAGAGGGGTTTCCATTGATCTAAAGCGAGATAGTCGGCAGTACACTTGGTTTATGCAGTTTCCTTTGAGGTACCGAAAGCAGTGAAAGCGATCCGATAATAATCATTATACGTCATTCATTATTCGTGAATTCGTCAATAAGTCTGTAGTCGAATGGAGAAAAAAATCAATTGTTTTACACAGCAGATACTCATTTTTCAGCATAATCACCTTCCTAGTCAATGCACTTAATCCAACACTTTTCCATGGATTATATAGATCGAATGAACATGTTAGAATAAAATTTAATTGTTAGCTGTATCAGGCTATGGATTTATTGATCAAACCTCGAGTTAGGTGAGAGTTGTATACTTCACTTTACAAGTGAAGAGCCCTTGCACGCAAAAGAGATATGGAAGGGCTCCGCTTCCAAACAATACATAGGTGAGAGCTACATAGTCTCACCAATATTGTTTTCAAAGTGTATGAATACGTCAAGCTAGTCTCCTATCAGGACCACTCCCATCTGTTGTAATTTGGATTTCCAAGGATCTGCAAACCACAGGTCAGGAACCCTGGGCTACATATTCTTCCTTTTTGGAAGTTTGGATTTAGCCACCCTACATGTACGAGATTTCAAGTCTCTGCAATGGACGGTGTGTCTGTGCCAAGAAATATAGATAGATAGATAGACAGGTAAAATCGTCTCCTCATTGCCATCCATGGCCAATTCCAGATACATCATCATCATCGTCGTCATCATCATCATCATCATCATCATTTGAATGTCCGTCGATGGACATGAACCTTTCCCAGGACTCGCGACAATTCTCCATCATAGGCATGGCGGTGCCAGTACTTTCTAAATTTGTCTAGTTCATCTCTCCATCTAGTATTCTGTCGGCCTCGGTTTCGCATGTGATCTCTGGGGATAAATGATGTGCGTCGTAATGTCCATTGGTTGTCTTCCCTTCTTTCAACATGGCCTGCCAATTGCCATCTAAGTTTTTTGATAGTTTCTATGTCTCGGACTCCCGTTTTCTTCTTGATATACTGGGCTGTCTTAGATTGTGACTATCAAGACTTTGACAAAAATAATTGTACCTAACGCTCTACTAACCATTTGTACGATATCAACCTGCCCCCTTTGCTCCCGAGACCAAGTCTAGATACATATAATTTTATTGGGCATTGATCACTAACGAGGTCAGTATTTTCGAAAAAACATGCGAGAATTTTTTTGGAAATAATGTAAGGGGTCGATTAAGAAGAAACTTACATTGGAGATGGTAAAAAAGTATTCAGGGGAAAGGGAAGTTATGAAATGAAACAAAGAATTCCCTAATCTCCGAGAGGAGTACGTGTGCAAAATTTCAAGTCTCTACAATGAACGATATATCTTGTGCCTAAAGCTGATACAGTGATAGATAGTATCAGCCCTTGTCTAGACACTTAGAATCCTGCGAAATTTAAAGTTTTGACAAAAATAGAACCAATCAACCATTTGTACAGGAGCAAGGAGACCCCGTTGTCTACTCACCCTGGACTGAGTCCAGGTACAGAGAGGAAAAATAAACGAACTTGAATTGTGATGGATACAACTTGAAGGACCAATTTAGGTTAAACTACGTTACAGACTGAACCCCTCTCCGAAAGTATTTTCAGCTTGGAGGGTTAGAAAAAAGACAGTAAAAACATTTTCCCCCCTTAAGGAGTATGTGTGCTGAATTTCAAGTCTCTACGATGAACTACGATGAACGGTGTCTACTGGATATGAGAATTCTCTAAATCTGATCACATTGTTGAATTTTAATGTCTCTTGACTGGTGGTGACTAATACACGTCATTTGCTTCAATTTTGTTAGAGTTTGTAAAGGTGAAGTCTTTTTTTAATTAAGATTTGAAATTGATGTTGATCGTAAACTTCAGTAGTAGTCATGAATGGAAATACTTAGACTGAATCTGAACTTCATTTCGTTAGAATAAATTTTTGAGAAAAAATAATTTTCGAAGTGGAAGCAAAGTGATACTTTAATTTTTCGTTTACGTAGATGTATTTAGGCATAAATTTGAAAGGAAATCGTGTTAAAAAAACGATTCTGACCATCATCTCTTTGAGATGTTTTCCTCTTTTTGTGCTGAAAAGTTCTTTTAACTAATTTTCTGGGAAAAAAATAGATAAAAATAATTTTTCAAGTTTTTTTCCTATGTTCAATACATTACACCTTCATTTCCCACAGAAATTTCTCAGTTCTGACGAACATTAATGTCTCAAACCTTTCAGAGGTACTTTTAATTACATTTCAAGTATCATGCTAGACTGGGCCCTCATTTTCCGTCCTCTGTACAGGAGAACAATATTTCGTTCACTCCCCCATCTATTAAAAAATGGTTTACAATTGAAAGATATTTACTGATTGTATATTTTCAGAATCTTAAACCCGGTCTTTCCCTCTCAAATATTTCCATAACGGTAAAATGGAAAGCAGCGCAGACTTCATTTTTCTGCCTGACAGTACGTGTGGGCCCGCACAGGTCTGCTCGGAGAAGTTGCATTAACCCAACAGATGGTGTGCAAGATCTGTGTCATGGTTTGATCGCATGAAATTATGAATAGGAAGGAAACGTTTAATTTGAATTCAAAACTTTTATAACGACGTTAGACAAAGTTAATCCAAAGAATAGATCTTTTGGATAATATTTCCCCATTGTTATTCAATATATATATATATATATATATATATATATATATATATATATATATATATATATATATAAGAAATATGTGACAGAAATAAAATTTTAAGTAGATGCCCATGTTAGTCGTTGAAATATGTTAATATTTGAGCGAGGGTGAACAGAGGTAGCGGGAAAGAGAAAAACGATAAGCAACCCAAACAAAAGAGAGATCGATAGAATGGGATAGAACATGGAAAAAAAAGAGATTAAGATACAACTTGTGGTATGTTTGACAAATTATATTAACACATATGGTTTTCACTTGTCAAAAATGTTGCTTTTGACGGATAGAGTTAGAGATTCCCAACACATGTCTATTGCCTCCTTCTATACACAGTCGCTTCCATTATTTCCCCTTCCTGATGCTACAATTCTCTTTGACTCACAGCAAATTCTCTCTCACTCTCCGTCTATCCCCCCCATCTCTCTCTCTCCTTATATCTTCTTTGCATGTTGAGGATGAATTGACTAAAAACCGTATCATTTATATTTCATAATTCCAAACCTCGAAATGTAACACTATGTTTTAATTTATTTTCTGCAATTGATCTGGACATGGGCTGTTTAGTGCATACCATACTGAATACGAGTGTTCTGCTGGTTGGAATATTTTCTTTGATGACTTTTCTTAGAAGCGAATGACTTAAGCAATGAATGTCAATATTTGTGATAGTTTTCTTCGCTCAATTTCCTGACTTTTTTTCTCAATATTTGGACCATTTTGTAGTGTATGAATCAGCACCTTTAATTCTTGAGTCAATGCAAAAGTTCCTGTCATAATTGCACAACTTTAGGGAAATCTAAGGTGTCTTTGATTCTCACTCGTCTCTCTGCTGCTTGAGCATTCTGCCAAGTGCAGTACGTCGTTTAAAAACTCGACTAAAAAGTCAGAAGTTAGGAAAATATGTTTAACATTTGTCTGCAAAAACAAGAACAAGATAATCACTGGCGATAAAAAACGGATTCATTATGTTTCATTACAATTAAAACAATCTGTTTTTGTGTATACACCATGATTACTTCACGACTGGCCATTGTACGAAGTTGAAATTCGCCAGGTAATATAGGAAATACACGAGGCAGTTCCGAATTTGAAGTTGTTTGGCTAAGCGGTTCCCAAGTAATCCAATAGAAATAAATAAACAAGAAACTACAGATATTTCTTCATAAGTCCCAATGAATTATCTCCCCTGACTGCCGCTCTTCAGATGTATTTAAATTGGCAACGCTGAACAGAAGTATGGAATTATTTCGAAGCCGTAGTTTCATACGACGTACGGAAAATCCTTTTTCATTGTTATTATCGCAAGCTGCTTCACACATCATAACGTCAGGCCTCTTCCAAACATGCACGCCTGGAACATCCACTGCCTGAGTAAATCTAAAATGAAGAAAAACCATAGTAAGATCAAGAATTGACAATCTACTGGAGGAAAAGTTTTTTTCTAGGGTTGGATTCAACGGATATTCTCTATCACAAGTTTCGGAAGCTGGACAAACTGAGCAAAACAGAGCGAATAGCATAAAAATTAGAAATAAAGAATTATGCTAAAAACAAAAAATTAAAATCCTAACCCACACCAAGGGATTTCATCTTTCATGGCCGTCGCCTTGATCATTGCGTTATATGGCAACTGTCTCCGTCAATATACTCTCTGACGCTGGAGCTAACAGCCGGAAGCTACTTATTCATTCCCGATTTCACACTCTTTGCTGTAGCAGCCGAAGTGTATCAACATAGAGTGTTGAGTTGAAGAGCAACTATAATGGGATGGATCAGAGCTAGGAATAAAACAATAATAGAGTTATGGTTTACTTAGGTTTACCTCCCTTTTTTTTGTCTCCATTTCTGTCTTCACTTCCACACATGACTAAATATCTCATCTTCTTTTTTACTTTTATTTGTTTGCAGTTTCTGTCATAGTCCCTTCTAATTTTCTTGTTATTTTTTACCCGTCACTCTTTTTTCGGGTCACCCTTTATTCTTATAGGCAGTAAGCTTAAATGAGTTGATAAAAGCATAAAGCTACAACAATGAGATACCTAGTGAGGAATGAACTCTGTACATTAGCAAATGATCTTTAAGATAAACTTGCCAACTATTCCTGTACAACGGGCCCCCTTTTCGACATCTCTTTTTGTAAATTCCATTTCTCTGCGTGAAATATCTCCCTCTTTCTCTCATTCCTCTTTGTTCTTTTTTTTGTTTTTCTTCACGTTAAGACGTATCACTTCCCTTACAGACATCTGGGTTTTTGCTTTTTTTTTCCTCCTTCATGTCATATTAGTATTTTCCAATTTTGGGCTCTCTTTCCTTTTCCACGAACTTCTTTATATTTAACCTCAATCTATATCCTGACTTCCAAGATAGTCTGCCTGCTTTTTCCTTTCGGTCATTTCTTTCTTGATCATCTTCCTATGGAGAGCTTATCTCCCCGCTTCCCGCCTACGGACTTTTTTCCTCTTATTCAGACCGATACCTTCTTCTTCCTGCGATAATACGTTTGGCTTTTTTTAAAATCCAATTTTCTTTGTTTTGTAATACTCTCGTTCTGTTTAATTGGTTTTATGTACACGAGTATCAATTGTTTATTTAATGTATCATTTCACTTGTTACCCCGAAACACTTGTTCAGCCTCACCCCCTCTCTCTCTCTCTGTTCTCCTTTTATCCCAAGAATATGACACAATGATTGATAATAGTTTAATCCACGGCTTACGCTAAGTACGGCCTGAACGATGAAAAATGAAATCAGCCATACTTTATGTTGGAATACCACCTGACTTAAGGTAACAAAACTCTATCAGAACCTAAAGGAAGTTGTTACTTGCATATTCAATTATTTTCCACTCCATTTTTTTGTACTGTTTGCATTGTATTCGGCTTTTTGAGAATCTGAAATGAATCAGACGGAGGGAAAAATTAATTTGCTTCCGGTCGGACAAAGTAGAAAACGAATCAACTGAGTATTGAAACAGGAAAGTGAGAATTTGCCGTATGCAACTGACTTGGAGGATACTCCGATATGGTCAATTTATATTTCAGCAAATGGGCATCACTTGCCAACCAACACATACTTATTTATAAACATATACCCGTATATAAATATGGTTAGCTCATAAATATATATATATGTATATATATATATATATAGTGATAAAATAATATTTTCGATAAGATAAGTAATATATTCATTAATTCAGTTTATAGCAAAAAATAATAAGTGAGACATTTCATAAAAAAATTGGATTGTTAAACAGATTTTTAACCAAGATCTTTAATAAAGCAGTCTTGACCCACGTCGTCTGATTCATTCAAATTTCCAAATTCAAAAACGGATTGGTCACTCTTTCGACCAATCAGCGCGTATTGGGCGTACGCCGTGACAAGCAGAATGATAGTCTGACGATACAACAATTTTGTATTTTTTTTTTTTTTTTACTCGTTAGGTACAAAGTAGCAAAGAATTAGCTTGTAAAGTGATTGTTATTAAAATGGCAATATATCATCGCTGCGGCGGAAATAATTTCCACTGTCATCATCAGTAGCAGCAACCTTTTAGCGTCCATCATTAGACATTGACCTTCCTCAAGATTCATCAGACTTCCCTATTGTGGCCATTACAGAGCCAATACTTTCTGAATATGTTTAGTTCGTCATACAATCTTACTTTCTGTCGGCCACAATCTCTCATATGATCTCTGGGGATCCATGTTGTGAGTTGTGATGTAGATCAGTTTTCTGCCATTCTTGCAACATGACCAGCCTATTGCCATTTGAGTTTTCCAATGGTTTCTGTGATGTCTTGGACTCCTGTCTTTTTCTGTGTTCTCATGTTCTCTGCTTATGATCTTTAGCATGATTTTGTCATGTGCACGCTACATGGTTTTCAGTTTCAGGGTCAATCTTTTGGTTGGATTCTATGTTCCAGGTGACTATCGGGGGTGCATTGGTTGTATATGTCTTTTTTAGAACTAGTGGGATCTTTATGTTCTTGAAAGGGCGGAATAGTCTCTCTAGAATGGAGAAATTGGGATGACTTTTTTTAGATACCCATACCTACGGGCATTCCAAGAAGTGACGGTGAGCCGTGATCTTCTGGGGTTTAAGGGGTAGAATTTGGTGTTGAAGCTTGTGCACTTTCCTCTACATACTGCAGTATACACTGTATTGACAAATTACTATATCCAACCCAAAATTTATTCATTTCTTTCTCACTTTGCAGTCCACATCACCAGTAGGTATTTTTTTGTCAAACATTTCTGTATTCGGTCCTGTCTGTCTGCACAATATCTCCGAAAATTCTCAATAATTTCAGTGAAATTTTGTGGAAAGGTGGCTCGTAGGGTATGAGGGAAGTGATTAAATTTTAGGGTAGATCTAGGAATTTTTCGATATAGTGTGTACTGCAGTATGTTGAACCAAATATATAAAATGAAAATGTATGACCCCCAATTTTTCCCCTAATACCCCAGCAGATCTCAGTTAACGATCACTCTTTGAAATGTTTAAGTGTATAAGTACCTCAAAATCTTCTAATTTCTCCGCTTTGGAGTAACCCTTTCTTCAACAATAACCTGGTCTATTGGTTGGCTGTACTGTTATCTTGGATATAGTTTATCCCACTGTCTATAAACCTGCAGGTGTAGATAATCAAACCAACCGACATTTCTATTTCAAAGTTTTCCATTTCACAGTGGGTCACGGACACTAGACTAGACCATTAGTCCACGGTCTGACGCTTATCGACCATATGTTTAGTGCTGCAAGCAGTCGTCCACAGAGAACAGCGATTTCGCGATCGATCTACTCTATTTTCATTCTAAACTACACATTACCTGTTTACCTTCATTGTTTGCATCATAGATGATCGTGGTACAAGACTCGACAGGAGACATTGAAGTAGCAATTGCATAGTAAAGATTATTGAAGCAAATATTGAGAAGAAGAAGAAGAAGAAGAAGAAGAAGAAGAAGAAGAAGAAGAAGAAGAAGAAGAAGAAGAAGAAGAAGAAGAAGAAGAAGAAGAAGGAGGAGGAGGAGGAGAAGAAGAAGAGGAAGAAGAAGAAGAAGAAGAAGAAGAAGAAGAAGAAGAAGAAGAAGAAGAAGAAGAAGAAGAAAAACAGGAACAGAGAAGCAGTTTATCTGTGTTGAAGATTCAGAACCAACAGAGAAAATAGGAGGAAGGACAAAGGACAAAACATTGCATTGGGGAAGTCGGAAAGAAGGTAAAGAAGGAAAATGAATTAACTTTGACTCAAATCAAGCAGATGAAAACAAAAGCGAATAAACAATGAACTGGGATAAGAGGGAGAAAACTATGAAAGAAAGAAAATTTTAATAAGAATAGGCTGAAACGAAGAGATGTTGAAATTAAGAGAGAAAGAGGGAGCAGATAAAAAATAGACATTACCGAGTGGAGATGAAAAAAAAAAGATTGGTCAATTTAGTCACTCAACATAAACTGGAATATGACCATTCCGTTGTCGGGGATCGATTGGAAAAAGGGGTGATCAATGAATAAATTACCTCATTTGCATTTCGTTGGTCTGTGATCACCAACTAAATTAGAATTCAAAAAAAGTGAGAACGCTACTGGTCTCAAAGAAGGGACCAATTTAGCCCCAACTTACATTGAAAATTGGGCCCAACCCCGTAAAAACCGATTTCAGGATTGGGATTCGTGAAAAAAAATTTCGAAATATATTCAGGAGTAACTGTTCAAATTTTCAGTTGTTTAGTTCAACTACTGCAGCCTGTAAATGCATACATACATACATAGCAAGCCAGTCCTGCTTAAAAGCTGGAGAAACTTATGATGATAGTTTTGGTTGACTGTTTCTAAAAAGGAGAAAACAAAAAGAAAAGAAACAAAAAATTGAAACTATGGAAGATGAAGACATTGATGTTGGCATAATTGTGACTGAAAACAGGAAGAGATGTCATACTGAAAAAAACAAATACATAAAGAGAAATGACGAGGAAAGTAGAAATAACTGAGGAAGAAAAAGAAAGTTGTTTAAATAGCAGTGCAGGCGGTTAAAAGTTGGGTGGGGGTAAAGAATGGGTTTGTTCGGGGGTAGAAAATTGACCGCAGGACCAGATTGAGAATTGGTCGACGGGTGGCCGGATCCTCTCCATCTTCAGTCATAAGATGTCCGTTATTATTTGACAGAGTGTAAAATACATAGCATCTGACGTTCCAAGTATTGTAGGGGGAGGGGAGGCGAACGAGGACGAGCTTGAAGAAGCTGTGGATTGTAATGGCTGAAAAGGCGGAGATCGGAGTAAAAGTAGCAACGACAATCATAAAAGGTTGGGACAGGGGATTTGCCGGGGGGGGGGAGAGGGAGAGAGAAAGAATGGGGGAGAGAGAGAGAAAGGGAGCATGGACAATGGATGCATGTAGAAGTGTGTTTACCAGAGAGAGGGGGGAAAGAGAGAGAGAGAGAGAGGGGGAGAGAGAGAAAGACAGAGAGGGAGAGAAAGGGGGAGAGCATGGACAATGGATGCGTGTCGAAGTGTGTTTACCAGAGAGAAGGAGAAAAAGAGAGAGGGGGAGAGAAAGGCAGAGAGGGAGAGAAAGGGGGAGAGCATGGGCAATGGATGCGTGCGGAAGTGTGTATACCAGAGTGAGAGGGAGAAAGAGAGAGAGAGGGGGAGGAGAGAGAAAGGCAGAGAGGGGGAGAAAGGGGGAGAGTATGGGGAATGGATGCGTGAGGAAGTGAGACGTGAAAAAGAAAAAGGGAGAGGAAAATAAATAAGAACAGAAAGGACATAGAGATGAGAGAGGAGAAGGAAAATGCAGGAGGGCATAAGAATATGGTGGACAGCGGAGGACAGGAGCAGAAGGAAAAGGAAATTTACCAAAAAAAGGGAAAAGGGGAAAAAAAGGGAAGATGCGTTGATAAGTGAAGAAGGAAAGAAAGAGAAAAAAAAAATGATGAATGAAGGCAAATTCCCTGTAGAAGATGGGACCGTTGTGAAGGAATAGAGAAAGAGTAATCTGAGAGAGATGGGAAGATGGAGAAGAAAGTTAAATGGAAAAATCAAAAAGGACAAAAGAAGATAATACTAGATAAAAATGGTGAAAAGCTAGAAATAAATAGATTAAAAAAAGAAAGAAAGACAAGAAAAAACAAGAAAAACCATGCAGAGAGAGATAGAAAGAGAGACAGATAGGCAAACAGACAGACAGACAGGTAGATAGACAGAGAGAGAGAGAGAGAGAGAGAGAGAGAGAGAGAGAGGGCTGAAAGAGACAAAAATCTGAAGTCAAGTGATAGACAAAAAAGGAGAGTGTACATTGGGGGCGAGAAAAAGAAAGGTGTTGAGTAAAGAAGGAAAATGAGATAGGCAGGACATATTTCATTTTGTATATGCTTGTTTCATTTGATTGGTAGGGTCTTAGAAATGACGTGTGTTGGCTGGTGAGATGTCGAATGCAGCAAAAGGCATAAGTTTTGCACAGGAGGTGACTAGGGATTCGGGGAAACACAGAAAACCACAAGACTGTACACCGCACCACACAACCCATCATGCATTCTCCAAACTTGCCCCAATCCTCAGCAAATCGCTCGCTTTTCCCCCATTTCGAGTCGTCCAGCCGAACCTACGACTAGAAAACGGCCAATAATTGAAGACTATGTGCGGCCCAACTAGCCTTGCATAAAGTACTTTGCGAGACCAGCATTAGGCTCTTAAGAAAAACAAACCTAGTGGAACATTCTTTCCGGATAGAATCGAGGAAACTAAGTAGGAATAAAAAGGAGTAAAATGTAGGGCTGTGGCTGGTTGTTGTCGATGTAGAGGTTGGTGTTGTAGCGGGTGGCCTCCAGATGTTCTGAGCGGCAAAACTCTCGGAAAACAAAAAGACAAGATTGAGAAGCTTACGATATGAAGAACATTGGTATAGAGAGGAAGTGTTCGGAGCGAGGAGAGAAGTTTTGGTTAAGAGAGTGAACGATCAGTGGTTGTGGCAATAGCGTATGCACATCTGGAATATAGAAAAGGGGAGGTTAGAGGAAAGGAGAAAGAAAGAAAGAAATCATAAAGAGAAAGAAAGAAACGGAGAAAGGGAGAGAATTTAAAATGAGCGCGAAATACAAATAACGGCGGACATTGTGAGAGAATAGAAGGAGACAAAAGTATTGCTAACGTATAATGAAACCCAAGGGAATGAAGTGAACAATAGATAAGAGTAGAATAGAAATCAGATGATAGGTATGCTATGTAATTAGAGGCGATTTGTAACTGAAAATGTAAGTGTACTTCTGTGACGTCTATACACAACATATATATATATATATATATATATATATATATATATATATATATATATATATATATATATATATATAGAGAGAGAGAGAGAGAGAGAGAGATAGATAGATAGATAGATAGATAGATAGAGACTGTTGAGAATGGTAAAAAAAGTTACTGAATCGGGAGAGACATGCCCAAATGACATATACTGATGAAGACATGTAAATCGACAAAATACAGACAGACAGACAGACAGACAGATAGATAGATAGATAGATAGATAGATAGATAGATAGATAGATGCCAAGATGCACAATTTGATCGTCAGAGGAGCAGGGATCAAGAATCTCAAAGAGTTAACCATGAGGATAGAGACTGATGAATATTCATAGGGGCAGAGTCTGGGAAAGTTAGGTCACCAATAAGGAAAAGATAGATAGATAGATAGATGGATAGAATACTACATAAATAACATCAGTAAAAGGGAGTTATCACACTCATGAACGGAAGGGACAAAAAAAAGTATAAGCCCACTTCTTTAGATGCAGAAAATGACAGCAGCAATTGAGAGTAGAAATTATGCATTTTCAAATAGAAGTTACATTAATCAATATCTTCATCAGCAAGAACTGATACATTGGAAAAGAGACGGAAAGGAGAAAAGGGAATTGAAATTGATTCAAATTGGGGAATGTGAGAGAAAATAGGGAAGAAATGGAGACCAACTGTTGGTATTGTTTCACAATTCACTAATTGATATATGACTTTATGGTTTTATTCAGTGTTAATACTTTTCAGGGGGAAATTCATTGTTTTTCTTACCTTATCATTTAATCAAGAGTTCAAATTTTGTTTTCATACTTTCTACATATATAGGGGACATTGTCTAATTCAGTATATTTCTCTACAGGAACCCATCTGCAAACGAGAAAAGACGCCTGGTGGTGAAAACATCCAGCGGGCACAATTCAGAATTAGATGCATTGCTCACATCATATTTTACTTGGCGGGTCGAATGTTGAAAACTGTTGTATGCGTAATCATTGGCGTCTGCTGGAGTGGGTAGGGCTCTTTTGAATCAGGCCTTCTCACTGAGGATGAGGGGTTTGATAGGTTGAACTTCGCCGTCGATAAACCATAAAGTTGCAGTTCAATCGTTTTATGTAATCCCGACTTTATGTTCGAATATATATGAAAAAAAAGATTGTACTATTATTCGCTAATATTCAAACGATTATGCCCACCATGTCAGGGCATGCATCTCTCTCAATAGTCAAGTGTACCATCTGACAATACGTGTTTATACAATAAATGGCGGATGGAATGTCTATTCCGTAAGTGGGTTGCCACTAAGATATATTCAGAATGTAACTTTTTGCGCCCCATACCCAGGAAATATATGATTTTGTCCCAAAGTGAACTACCAGCGGACGCCCATGTACGTAATTCTATGATTGCAGAGCAGAGAATGCGAGTTCGATTATCTCCTGTGGCACTCACTTTTCCTGGACTTTCACAACGAATTGATTCTTAGCTCTTGTCATATTTGAGGTCATCCATAGTCATTGAGGAGAAAGACAGTACAAACATGAAAAAAGGAAATGGAATTCATAATAAGAAAGTCTCGAGGAAAATATGTTCTTTGCCAAAAAAAGAAATAAAATGTATTGGTTTTCTTCGACGAAAAAAAAGGCAATAAGAATGAATGCTGGATAGAAATTTGCTATAAGTTGACCCCCAGCGACACACATAGCACCTATTGCTTTAAATGATCAGGATATTACGTTACTATTGATACAGAGTGTATCTGGCATCTCAAAGTGTTTTAAAAATATGTTGTTCTTGGTTTTTGATTAAATTTATTTATTTTTTCAAATCAAGAATTACAAACTGTAGGTAAATTGAAATCGTGTATCAAAAGCAATGTAACCAAACTCAAACATTATTAATGGATAAGGAAAGGCAGGTGGATATACGAGAGAGAATAGATAAATATGTCGAGAAAAGATGGAACAAATTGTGAGTGCGTAATGGTGAGCATAAAACTACCGAAATCCTCAAGAGATGAACATAAATATGGGGACAGAGAGAAAGGCATTGAGAAGGGAGATAGAGATACTGAAGTTAAAGGATAGATTATGGATAGAAAGTAAGTAATATTGAGGAGTAAGGAAGAAAGGAAAGTAGGAAAGGACAAAGAACGGAAGAAAACTTCGATAAGTGATAAAAGAAAGAGAAAAAGACATGCAGGAGGAAATTAAAGGTGAAAGACGTTTTTATTTGAACTCGGAATAGAGAAGAAGAAATAGTGAGGAAGAAAAGATAGAAAAAAATCAAAGGAAAGAGTCAGGGGGGGGGATCGGGGCTGATATAGATGAAAGAATGTGGAGGCTATTTGGAAGTTTGGAAAAGGGTCAATAGTAGAGAAACAGACATTTTGTATCAACAGAATTACAGGGAAAAGATTGACGGGAAATAAGAATGAATAACCAGATTAAGATATACGCGGAGGGAAAAGAATAAGCAGAAAAATAAAGAGGGATAGAGAAAAAAAAAGTTGAAGAAGAAGCGACGTGTATCAATCAAAAAGACAAGAGAAGAAAAGAAAATGATAAAGACTAGGATGAGAGAAAGAGGGAAAAGAAAGAAAGAGAGGAAGAGGGAGATAAAGGAGGGTGAGAAAAAACTAGAAAAAGGAGAAGGAAAAAGGAAAGTTCGAAAATAAAGAAAAGGGGCGAAAGAATAAAAGAGAAGAATGTTAACGGAGACTAAGAGAGGGAGAGGGAGATCTGGATATTTAGGGGTTCAGTTTTGGGGGAGGGGAAATTCAGATAAAGGAAGATATGGAATTCTGAGGGAAAGAACAGATTCTTTTAGATACTTCAAAGATGTCGAAAGATTAAGAGTGAAAAAAAAAAAAAAAAGACATTAGAATGAAAAGACGGAAGGGAAAGGAATAAGGGAGCAAATATTCGGCAATAAAAAATCAGAAAAATTAAAAAACAAAAGGAAAGGGAACAAATTAAGGAAAAAATGAAGAAAAATAAAGAAGAGGAAAAGGAAACAGTGAGAAGGCGAAGAAAAAGAAGAAAGATGCAAAAAAGCACTTTAATTGAATAAAGCGAATTCGGAAAAGAAAGACAAATGAAACAAGAGAGGGGGGTATTAGATAGAAAAAGATGAAATAATTTGAGGAAAATGGTGAGAAAAAAGAATCATGAGAGAATGAAAAGATTCATAGAAAGAATGAAAAAGTTCAAAGGAAGAGAGGAAGAAAGAGAGAAAGGAAGATAAAAGAAAGAAAGAAAGTGGGAAAAAGGAATGGTAGAAGGAAGAAAGGAGACCCCCAATGAATTAATTCGGTGAAGGCCAAGAAAGACAAAACAGTAGAAACTTTATAAAAAAAAATGAAGAAGCTTGGGAAAATTTAATGTTTCAAATAAAACTTAGGCTAGTAAGTAGTTAGACAGATCCATTGGGAGACCCGATTATAAGATAGATAGACAGATAGACAGACAGACAGACAGATAGCTAGCTAGATAGATAGATAGATAGATAGGTAGATAGATTGGTAGATAGATAGATAGATAGATAGATAGATAGATAGATAGATAGTGTGTTTGTATGTGTGTTGATTGATAACGAAGTAAAAAAACAACAAATAAATCGACAAGTGGATTTACGAGAGATTCGCATGAAGTGGAAAATTCTTTTCGCAAATATAAATAAAAAAACAACAACACTGAATTACCAAGAGAGAAAAGCTGAAAGATAAAGACAGTGAAAAGATAAGAGACTTTGCAAGATGAAGAGACAACATTGACTGTGTTGATGGTAGACAGGAGGGGCACAAGTACAACAAAAATTTAAAGAGGAAAAGAGAGTTAAAAAAAAATGGTAAGACACAAAAAATCGTGACCTGTTCAGGGGAAGATAAGAAAGACAGCAGATCAGGAAACAAACATGGAAAAACAACACAAAACGAGGTGATTATAACGATAAAAACAGAAGAAATAATCATAACAGCTATGACAACGAGAAATAATAACGACGGGTTAATGCTAAGAAAATAGAGGGGGGTAGTAGAAATGAAGTTTGAGAGGAACAGAGTTAGTCACCAGAGACACCAAACTACGGAGACTGAATTCGACAAAGTAAGGAAGGTAAGAGACAACGTCAAGTATCTACAGATAGTGGTGAATTGGAAGAAAACATTTTGTAGAATACAGTCGAGATTTAGGAAGGAGATAAATAGCGAAATAAGTGAGAAATATGAAAAAGTTAGATTTAGAGGGAGGAAATAAAGAGGACGTGTTTAAGTTTTTCACCTGAATAAAAACGTTTTTATTTATGGAAGACGAAATGAAGTAAGATTGTTAAACATTCGAAAGCAGGAGAATGAAAACACATGTCAATTTGTACGATGGAAGCATGAAAAAGAAACCAATGAAGAGAGGCGAAATGATGTAAAAGGAATGAGTACAAGAAGAAAATATGTACTGAAGGAACGAAAAGATGGGGGGGGGGTACAAAAAAAAGTGAAAATGAAAATCAAGTTTCGCTAGACCTCTCTATCATGGGCATCGTAGAGCCGGTATTTTCTGAATTTTTCAAGTTTATCACGGCATCTCGCTCTCTGTCAGTCACAATTTCGCATATGATCTCTGGGGATCCACGTTGTGAGTCATGATATCTATCGGTTGTCTCACATTATTGCAACACGTCCAGCCCATTGCCATTTGAGTTTCCTAATTGATTCTATGATATCTCGATGAAAATTGTACCAATTGATAACAAAAAGACAGGGATATTGACAAATAGTTGACTGTGGCAGAGTAAAAAAACATATTAGTACACTTAAGGGCAAGAGAGAAAAAGATTCAGAATAAATACGTGAAATAAGAAAATGGACATTCGAGAAAGGGGAGCAATATATAATATGAAAAAGTCAACGGCACAGTTATCGTAGTAAGAGTGAAAATATAAACCCTTAAGATGGGGTTGAGAGTATGTTAGACAAAAAAGAAGAGTATATGACTGTTGAAAAAAAAAAGAAATGGAAATGAAGATCCAGTAAGTAGTGTGTGCTAATGAGACAGAGAGAGAGTGTGTGTTTGAGAGAGAGAGAGAGAGAGAGAGAGAGAGATAGAGAGAGAGAGAGAGAGAAAGAAGGGTAGCATGATGAAGGTAGAAGATAAAAAGGATTATTTAAAGAGCAAAGGGTGATTGGGGAAACTTATAGACAGAGTAGATGAAAGTATGATGAAGAGAAGAGAGAGACACACACACAAAACAGTCAGAGAAAAAAGAAATGGGAACGCCGTAATCAATTGAGAAAGGGAAAAAAGGAAAGAAAGAGAGAGAGAAATATATATGGCTAGGGAAAAGAGAGAGGGGTGGGGGATCTCGATCTTGATGTTAGTTGTGGTAGTAGTGGAAGTATTAGTGCTATGAAAGTCGGAACGTGTAGAAGCAAGGAAGGATGCTTTGGTGGGTTGGATGGGGTTGGATGGGTGAAAAGCAAAGATGGAAGAGCGAAGGATGAAGAACGAAGAGGATTCAGACGAGCGATGTTTCTTGCGAAAGACAGGCGTAATCGTCTTGATGCCAAGCGGAAAGGACCTGCCATTGGCGGGCCGCATTAGAGTAAGTGGCACGTGACTTAGCCACGAAATTCCGCTGTCATCTCGGGCGGACACCGGTTCGGGGCGAGAACGTTAGGAACAATAGCGGGGATTCGGGGGTGGAAGGTCTTTTAACATATTAGTGAATGCATCGATCTGAATCGATGGTTCAATAACTATTGGGATGATGTAGTATTGCTCGGGAATCATAGTTAGGTTGATGGACGGGATGGGCAATCGATCGAAGGTAGATGGAGGTGAAAGAGACGGTTGAATGGTCAGAGACAATGCTTCAATGGTTTGTTTGTTGGCATCTTTCGCAGAGTGTTCTGTTTTGGACCTTACGTTTCAGTGCGGTGTTTACACATTGTAGTCGTTGCTATTGATTCTCGATGGTATTTATATGAGAATTCGTACTGAACTTTTATAAACATGCATTTGAAATACTTGCTTTAGTCAGGCATAATGCATAATTAGAAAACTTTGATGGTGAATCAAAAGTTTCACGAAAACATGAGTTAAATGCCGTAACTCAAGGCTTTTCAAACTTTTTTCTTTATCAAAAAGCCATTTTGATCGGACAAAATTTTTCGTGATCCCATACTCACGGTTATTAGAGCAATGAGTACTCAGACTATACACGAGGATGAATCAATTTCCCTTGACTGAAAAGTAGTTATTTACTGGATTTTGATCCGATGTAGTAAAATGTTCGGTTTGCCTATCTTTGGTTGTGCTCAGACAGTAGCTAACCATAGAAACAAGTAGAGATCAACTCATTTTTTTCTGGAAACTAAAAACAGATCAGAAATATTGTTTTTTATAGGATGGATTAAAATATTGCATCTACTTATATAATGAATGTTTCCTGTAATCATGGACTCTTCAACCTAAAGCTAACAAGTTTGCTGATAAAAACATATCTCTTGATCACTATTTTAAACCATTGTTCCATTTCTAAAAAAAAAAAGATAAAGAACCTCATATAGAATTCGAATATCGTTCTTCCCCGATTTTTCAAAGTTTGCATTAAACGACTTTTTCGTTTTCCTCGAAGAAAGGCTGAAAGTGAAAATAGCGTTCACCTTTTGTTGTGCAGCGAAATATCATGGAGGCAGCACACACCCTCTTATCCTTTCTTCTACACCCCCAATCTCTACCTCCCACCACCATTACCTCTGATGACACACCCTTACATACCATCCTCGCAATTCTTACGTCTGGACTCAAACATCCTTCCGATAAAAATTAATGGTAATTCCTTTTTCGCTTTACGCCATTTTGGCTCACGAAACGCTTTTATTGGAATGCTCTCGTTCTGAATAGCGGAGTGAACCTGTATATCAGTGCTTTTTTACGGGGATTAACTAGTGTCAAAAATTAATTAAAAAAACGTAACAAACACCTAATTTATTAAAGATATTAGCAAATGGAATGGAGACAATTGTTAATATATAATCACTAGGAAGTGTACTTATACAAGGCAATAAAAAAACTCTTGTGATTTAATCATGAGAAAAAGATTTCCAAATCTTTCAATGACTCGAAATAATAGTTATGGCATCACAACTCTTAGTTTAAGATCCCTGTTCTACTTCACTTTTTGCATTGTGATGGGGCCGGGGGTGGAACTACATACCAGAAAATTCAGTACTAATGCTTGTTGAAATTTCTCTGCAATCTATCAAATTAGCAAAAATAATAATTTAAATGATCGGGGTGTATGAAAGCGTCAACGTCTATCAATAAAATAGACATTTGTTAATCACCCCTCTCCGGTCAATTCAAGGAATAGTACCATTTTAGAATAATGGATAACATGTCTTGAACATATTACTTCCTCCAAGTCAAAGGACAATAAAATAAGCTAATGCAACATATCTTGGGACATAAACTCTCTCTCCCTCTCCCCTCCTCTCTCTCTCTCTCTCTCTCTCTCTCTATGTATATATATATATATATATGTCGACCGGGTTAGTTCATACAATTTTGAATTAGATGGCTGTAACGTTCTGTGAAATTATTTCATTGAAATGCAAATATCGCCAAAAGTTATAATGGAAGAGAGACTTCCTTTGGGTAGGTCGTTTTAATCTAAAACATTTGTCAAGTTTATCATATCATCATTTGAACATTTCTAAAAAAGTGTACAAACCTATCCAACCGATGTGGATATTCGGTGCAATCCAATTAAAAAAGTTAGTCCTCTTTCTAGTACGAACAGAAGTTATTGATGTATCGGTATACTTAATTTTGAACCAGAAGAAAATGTATTTGAGTAAGAAAAGTGAGATATTAGGAATATAATGACCATTTGGTAGGATGGAATCATGCATGAGTACAACTCAACGATGCATCATGATAAGGTGGAAGAGGAGAAAAAGAAACAAAAAGAAAAAAATAACGACATCAATGACTTCTATAAAGTTTGTTTTGTTGTTTTGTTATTTTACAGGTTTTTGTTTTCTTTCCGGCTCAATTATATACAATTACATTAAAAAGCGACTAACCACGGTGAAATACGTTTCGTGATTACAACGCAACAACTCAAACTGAAAATGAGGCTAACCAGAAATGGCAGGAACAAAAATTAAGGAAAGTGATTCAACCTGCCCCTGTCTCTCATTGAGAAAAATATTTATATTGTTCCATTCTTGATATTTATAACCAGATTGCAGAATTCATATATATATATATATATATATATATATATATATATATATATATATATATATTCGAAAAAAGAATTACTAGGATATGTATCCGCTGAATGTAAATATTTTGTGCCTACCGCACTCATCTCATTGTCTAGGTTGTAAGGATGTAGAACATTGCCCCTGGAAGTTCATGAATATTATTTTTTTCTAATTCACCTGAATTTGAATTGCTTTGCAATAACACTTATACATCGACATCAACATTACATGTATCTAAATTTACAACCATCAAGTTTATTCAACATGTTCTTGATATTTTTTATGGTATGAGACGATGAATCTAAGTCTTAAAAGCTCATTATTATTTTTGAATATCACGTATCCAAAGCCAAAGTAACCTGAAAATAGAAAAGTAAAACCTTCTTGTGGTCCCTCAAAATACTTACATATGTTCTTTATTTTAGGACTTTTCCTCTCAAAGTTTTTGAAATAAAGCCATAAAAGCTAACATTGTATACGAAATTCGATATGCTTTACTTCCTTTTTACCAAATATCAATAAAGGAATAAATCAATTAAGATAAACAAAAGTTAAAAGGAAATAAATTGAGTTACGTCTATGCTTCTTCAAAATATATTGATATGCTTACATATATTGTACAACTGACCCAAATGTATATCAAGACATTTTTATCTAGCGGAAAAGCTTACAGTGTTTAATATTTTTGAATCATTTTAGTTCTTGAAAAAAGTGAAATTAACTTTTTAGCCTTTCCCCATCTTACATAAATTTCCGTGTGTTTACCTTCAGCCTCTCACGCTTCGATCTGGCCCAAAGTATGAGATTATAACCAAAAGCTTTCAAAGTCTCAAACTACCTTTGATTGATTTCTACTTGAATCCACTTCACAAAATAAACGATATAGTTAAATGATCTATTATCTTTATCGATTAACTTTTGGGTGATAATCCGAGCCGTAATTTTTTAAACGTTTTCTCCTGCCTGACGATATAACACGCCTACTACCCATGTAGTCACCACATTTCGCTCACTTAAACAAGCTTCTATCATCAGAAAGAGGCTCAGCTACTCTTTCGATGGTTATCTCTGATACATGGGGCTATAGTCAAAATCCCTTGAGCTTAGAGCTTTTAATATAATTCAATTAATCTTAATAACAAGATAAATCCTTAACCTTGTTGTAGTCATTGAACACGTACAAGTGTGAATATGTTCCTAAAATTTGATTTTTGCTATGATTTTGAAATCCTTCCTAATTGCAATTCCGAGGTATTATTATTATTATTATTATTATTATTATTATTATTATTATTAGTAATAATGATAATAATAATAATAATAATAATAATAATAATAATAATAATAATAATAATAATAATAATAATAATAATAATAATAATAATAATAATAATAATAATAATAATAATATGAAATATAATTCAATGCTTGAAAGAATGTCGATTATGTATCAATTTTTGCTTTGAGAGTCTCTGGAAAAGACTCGACACATGTCATATGGAAATTAAGTGGAAACAGGCAATAAAAAAGGTTAAAAAAAAAAGATTTTAAAAGAAGGCTTGCAGCGGGCCAAAATCTGCTCAAATGTTACCAGACAGTTTAAACCTGCAAAGAAAGATTGGCACTTCGGGGGAACAGACCTTCAGTGCAAAATATAGGTTGAGACTGTCGCATGTACAAGAAGTTGTGTTTGAATACACACGCTTTGCAGGTTAATACAGAAAAACACGCGTATGACACACGTCAGCCGTGGCTGGTGGTGTCGGGAAAACAAGCAGAGGTAAATATAATCTTATATGAAGGTTTGTACAAATTTGGAAGGGTGTCCCTGCGTTTGCGTGTCGAAGGCTTAGACATCTGGCGTGGTTGGAAGAGATAAAGATTTGGGGTAGGCATTTATTAATCGCATGCTAGTCTATCAGTGACACTATGGCATTCGACTGCATTTTTGTGTTTAGGCCATCGAGACTCAATGATGATGAGTTGATATTTATCTTTTATTGATGTATTATTCCTTTGGGGGGCAATCCATGTCATCAGTCGTTACAAACTGATAAAGAACTGATTAGAAAAATCGACGGGATTGCATTTGACCCCCGAATAGTTTGAGCTCATTCAACATGACTAATTTTGTTTCTACGATACTTTTCAGAGTAAGAGCAAAATATAATTTTATTTCTAGTCATGTGATTGGTGGAAGATTTTTAAAAAAATACATCGTTGTAACCTTGAATATCATCACTTAACAAGTAGATGGTTTGTATGGATGAGAAAAACTTATCCATAGACCAAATACCCATCTATAGGCTAATTGTATAATCAGTCATTTTTCTGAACTCTCATACATTCCTCAGAATATATCATATCAAATAGTTTTACCTGGCTATCTCTTCGTTTCTGCTTTATTCCCAACTGTATTTAAATTCTTGAATGAAAAGCTCTCGATCATGATGAAATATTCACGTTTTGTTGGGTCCGTTGTTATTACAGAAGTCAACCACATAAAAGAGGTGTGGTATTCATCCATGCAATTTCCTTGAACTTTTCCATGATGGGGTATCCCTCTAGGATTAAAATTCACACTTAACCGTTCATATACTCGTAAAGCATAAAATAAAAACGATTGAAATATGCACGCTGACCTATTATCATTATGGCCTCAGACACCCGTTGCTAAAGGAGGATGAAAACATTATATCTGATTATAGAAATACAATCACCATAATAACAATTAAACTCATTGCCACAGAGACAAGAATAACAAAGGTAATCCGTAAACTTAAAAGTGTTTTTTCTCATCTTTTTTCCTTCTTATGAGCCATACATTGAACTAAGATCTTGAGGCAATGCTTGAATCGAAATTGATCCATATAAAACTGATATATTTTTCAAATTATTCTGACTTGACTCCATGAACTTTTGGTCAGATAACCCAGCAATGTTTTAAATTCAGAACTGCCAACTTGATGAAATTCTGTCTTTTCAAAAAAAACTTTGATATCAATGTCTCCTCAAAATCTTTCTTAAGCATCCAGTTTGAAATTTTAAAAAAATGGCATTGTAGGATATTTTGTCTGTTTGTTTAATAATCAGAACTCTACGGCAGATTTAATCACAATTTATAAATCATGTGCTGATCAAAAAAACATTAAGATGTTTCAATTTTACTATGAAGAGGCTCAAAATAAACCTTTGGGAACCTTTGCCTATTTTTTTTTAATTTGCTCCTCTGATTTTGCATACTTGAAATCATCCAATAAGTCTAAAATACGAAATATCTTCTTATAAATAATGTTACACCAGGAAGTAAACTGAGATGTAAAAAAGGATGGGATTTAAAGAGAAAAAAAACGCACCTGAAATGCTTAATTTCTTAGGAGAAAAAAACAGTATTTTGTTTCGTAGTTTGCTTTAAGCATGCCAAATTCTGTGGTAGCTCAATAGGTCGTTCATAAAACCTAATAGATTAGTTTCCAGAAGACTCTTGTTCTAGTTCAATTTGGACAGTGGCTATTACGTAAGACCACATCAATATATCGATCAAATATGCAAAAGCCACCCACAAATACTGCACTCACTATGCATATAATTTGAGTAATTTATTTTAGCGACGCGCGTTTCACTTACGTTTCAATTACAATGAAATTTTGATTTCCTTTTTTCCTAGCCTAAACTCTGATTAATCGGAAACATTAATAAATAAATTGCAAAAGCTACAAAAAAAAAAAAAATGTGTGAAGCTTAGGTTTTGCCTTTTCCGATTAATTTCATAATAAAGAACGCCCAGTGTTTATGTTAAGCCTTACTCGGAAAACTAATGAGGATAATTTAATGTGGCTCAGTAATTTTATGCTTACCGAATAATGAACTCGGATGCCTTTGTAGTCATAATTTTGAAATTTTTTAAATAATAATGGACAGCTTTTGAACGATTCATAAATTTAATTTCTCATTAAAGTGCTCTCAAAAATAAACCCAAAGCCAAACGGTAAATTGATAACTAAATGAATAACCGAAATAATGGTAATTAGGATAGAATGATGATGATGATGATGATGATGATGATGATGATGATGATGATGACGCCGACGACACCGACGACGACGACGACAGCAACGATGGTAAATTTGGCGGAAGATGAGATTCTAACCGAAAAAATATTGATCAGGATATAATAACGATATTACAAAGAAGATAATAATAATAGCAATATAATGTATCATTATCATGTTATTCGTAGTTGCAACAATGTTATATTTTAATTATATACATAAAAATGATACACCCTCCCCCATATATATATATATATATATATATATATATATATATATATATATATATATATATATAATCATTTTCAATTTAATTTGTACTGTAAAGGAATGATGGAAATATAATTGTTATAGAACGATAGTTATATACCTAATCTTTGGGGTCATTGCCAGTCTGTCCGATATTTACACAGTTTCCCACTGTTACAGCCTTGTGCCAAACTAGGTGTTCAATTAACTTATCAATTATCATTATCATAGAATAAGGAACTGAAAACAATGTGCGCTGAGGTTGAGGTTTTCATCGTTCTTTTCACTGGTTTATCAGTCATCGGGTCAGTACTGATATTTTGACAAATCGGTCAAACAATGTTTGCATATTTTTTCCCTACAGGTGTCTTGTTTATATTTTGGTACGGCAGTGTTGCCTATTTAATGAGAGTCATAATAGCCTATTGAGAACTTTCAGAGATATCGTGTGGGACGGGGAACAGTTGAAGATATTGAGTGATGTTGACTGATAGCTATGAAGTAGTGAAGGCAATTGCGTGTGGATCTGCAGTAAGATTCCAAGAATACTTTAGTAGACCATTGCCCACTCCTCTAAGATATCGTAGAAAAAACAGCAAGAACCCAATAAAACACTCCAATCTGAATCTTGATACTGTTTGTAAACTTTCTAGCAGTTTGTCAATACGATGTCCCCAAAAGTTCCAAATGAAATTCAATGAAATATCGTGGAAGGGTAAGAACTGGCAACGAAAGATGTGACAGTTTGGAGCGGATCCATGCACAATGTTTTCCACTAAATGCCTGTCCACCCTACATAATATGTTCAAATGTTGTCTTTTTGTACACATGGTAATTACCGAAATTCTGAATATATCTCAATGGAATATTAGGCTACGGAAGGAGTCATTTTGGATCAGATGTACAATTTATGCCCATCTTTCTGTCCACACAATATTTGCGGGAGTCCTCAATAAATTTCAATATTTTTTGGGGGGGGGGGGCAAAACTGTGATAAAATGTTAGAGTGAATCCATGCACAATTATCTCCCATATATCGTAGCTCTCTGTCAATACTAAATATCTTTGTGGTTTGAGTCACGCGATTACTGCTCTATTTCCTTTGAGAATGCCAGGTATAGTGCTATTTTGAATTTTCAAATAAGAAGCTAATTACACGATGTCTCAGAAGTACTCCGTGAGTTGGGAATGGGGGAAGAAGACATAGTTTAATGTAAGGATAGATCCAAGAATATATTTTTGATTGTGAGAAATTTTTCCTTTTTTTTTCATGAATTTATGTTTACGCTCATCCATGTCTGCATGATATCTGAAATGGTTCTCAATATTTTTCAATGAAACTTTGTGGAAAGCTAGGCAATGGGCTATGGAAGATGTAATCAGATTTGGGGACGGATCCATTCAAATTAATTCTGTTAGCAGATGTATGCGTTCTCTGTGTGCTTCCTAGTTTTATATGGGGATGTGTTTGTTTACAGAGTGATAAATATCATTAAACTACAAGATACGCAGGGCTATCATACCAAAATATAAACTAACTCATTATCATCAACAGTAGTAAAAACGTATAACAAATGTGAATAATAATAAAAAATAATAATGAAGATCAAGTAAGAAGCGATGACCATGAGAATACTCTTAATGCTACTGCTAATAATTGGCTATAATTTGAAGAATTAAAATAGATTCCCTGGAACTGAAGGTAATTTGTCTAGAATTTGATTTTATGTCGTAAATCACGGGCGAGAGAGATTATGATAAAGGGAGAAAGAAGGCTGATGTGAAAATATATTGAACCTTTTCCAGTTCGAAATCAACCGAAATAATTGATCACTAAGATGGGCTATATTAGATTATAATTTCCTACAAAATCATTCACTTGATGAGAAAAAAGAGAAATTAAATAGCCACCGCAAAAATCATGCACTCATTATTTCCTCTCAAAGATATGCCAGAATTGTTTTTCTCGGTGCTATCTTCACTCTAGAGAACTTATTATTCCCAACGTTATCGATCCATACAACAGGATTCTGATGAAAATAACAGCTGCTACCCCAAACATTACATAAATGAACCAAAATATTCTTTTCGTTCTTTAAAACTTACAGAATTCCTAATTTTCGACTGTACCCGGGTACAATCATACACCATTCAGTAAACTGATCAACTTCATTCGCAATTAAACAGTAAATGCACTAAGTACGCAAGTTGTTTAAGATGGCATTTTCGGGGACATATATCCTGGACTTTACGTGTCAAAGATTTTGCTTTTTTTATTCAGAGAACATTTGTACCGTTGCATCGTGATCGGTGAGTAGATTAATAGTTTTGTGCGTATGAGTACTGAAAGTGTATTGTGTAAGCAAGTTTGTTAACCTCAGTGGTCGGTGTGTGGACGTTTTCGTAAACACTACAAGTGATTGTCTTGACTAATGGCGAATCACTACCAATTAAACCTTGTTGCTATTTCTTATTTAATGGCAAAAAGAGATTTTGATCGACCCCGAACTGTTAGTGGTCTTCAGCGGTGCTTTTGATTGTCCAGAAATAACGGTAGTAGTAATGTCTATAAAGAGAAACTAGCCATACCCTCAGTTAGATTCAATGAACCTGAAAAATACTGTAGCCAACGCAAAGGTAAACAATCTGGTATAGCATACCATATTTGGAGGGAGAGAGGGATTACCCACTCTCAGATGATTTTTTCTTGGGGGTACCACTGCGGAGTGAGAAAGTTGAAAGAGGTGATGCATATTTCAGCCAAGTGCAGGTGCATGACAAAGGTGTATAGATTTCAGAATCTTGTCCTTTTTCTGTGTGAAGGTGAGAAGGAATCACCCCGTGTACTGATTGAAATCATCTGGGTACATGGGTGGCGGTATGGTTTCATCCATGTTTCTAGTTATGCTGAAATGTTCTGATCTGGTTGTTATATCGAGGAACATTTTTTTCTGTTACCAATTTCTGAAAAAAGATTTTTTTGTTCTTCTTCTCTTTATGATTATACACCTGGCGTAGGCTAAAAAACATATAGACCGAAATGTTGTGATAATATTAACAATAGGAAGAAAGAATGCAATCGTTCGTTAAAAATTAGTTGTTCCATGATTATAACTTAGTAGTGTCTTTCATATATTCTTCTAGAAATGTATATCTATTTAAAAAGTCATTTTAGGGATTCTTCTCAGCTATTTGCACCATACATACTCGGTGAAGTGATTGATACTGGCGATTAACTTTTTTTACTTGGATATCATAAACAATAAGATGGAGCCTCGCAGAACTGTGCAGAACAGTATACTTAGGCAGTAATGATTATCTTTTTTTATATACTTCATTAGAATTGCTCCCTCGAAGGTTATATACCCAACAGTTTTTTGAAAGATATATTTAACTTCAAGCCTTATTCCAATGTCGTAATAATCTGTACGGATCTTTGGAGCTAATTCGATATAGTGGTCGATTACTCGAAGATGTTTTTGCAATACGGACGATGACTAAAATATTGAAAACAAAAATATGTGGTACAATAAGAGTAGTTATCATGAAATATAACTCAAATGTATAATGAAATTAAAATCAAAAATTTTATAAAAAAATAATTCCTGTCGGGTATTTGACAAAGGAGATAAAGCGTTTTAAATAAATGAATACAGTCAATAATACTTTATTTTGAAACCAAAAGGGGTGTAAACATAAAAAAGTAAATATATAGGGTTTGTTTCGCGGTGATCATGATGAAAATGTTTTTTTGTCCATCAAACATCGATTCTTTCTGAAGAAATCGTGATGCTTTACCACAGAAATGTCCAACAAGATAGAAATTTTGGAATACTATCCTTTGACTGTAAAACCTGCCACCCATGAATCCACCATGGCATACCTTTCCGGGATTTCGTTTCCCTGCAGACAGATATCTTCTGTGGCATAGTGTGCCCGATGCCAAGCAGCTATCACCGGGAGAGCCATCAGCAGACAATCCATTAGAATAAAACTCTTCCCCAGGTTCCCCTTATTCCTTGGAGAATTTCATCTCTGTTTCTAAGTCCATGGGTGCATTTTCGGTCGTCTTCAGTAAGCGAGTCGCCTTAGTCTGATAAAGTAATAGCCATTATGCGAAAGATTTGCTTTCTACGACTCTGGCCTGCCATTGACGATGTCGGTCATGGGCCAATATTGCTTGATGTTACTAACGGCTGAATGATAATTTGGATATTGGTTTCAATCGCAGAAGTTGCTTGGTTGGTCTGATTTTCCGCATGTCGGCGTCGCTATCGGAATGGACTTGGGCAAATTGATCGAAGCACTAGCCATCTTGCTATAATAGTAGGGAAAAGTCAAACGCAACGCTCTTGGATAACCAAAATGATCCGTTTAGGGTCTGGAATAGCGGTAAAGGAAAGAGTGGTGATAGGTTGGTCGGAGCGAGGGTGATTGAAATGTGATATGAGATTGTTTATGATGATTGCACTGGGGCTTTCTAATTCTCTCTCTTTTCCTTCTCTTCTTTGTAATTTGCTTTCCTCTTCTTTAACTATCCGTTCATGCAGTCTTTCCTCTTAGCTTTTATCTTCTTTTACTATTTTCTTTCTTATCTTTATTTGTTATTTCTTTTTTAAAAAATTCATATTTCTCTTTAATTCCTTATTCTCTCCTTTCTTTCTATTTTGTCTGTAAGCATGAGAAATTATGCTATTTTTTCACGGTATATATCTATCCATTGGTGGGGCATCTATAATAGAGAAATGGTATGGAGATAGTTTAGCAGACCATTTTTAGGGAAGTGAGTTTAATCTTGACAGAGTGCCTCGCCGTTGTGGCATTGAATTAGACTTAACTAAGCTTAGTAAATATTTACATTTGGGTCACGCGATGTAATTATCCATTGTTTTTCTTTCAAATTATCTACGGCACTTCTGCAATTCCTTCTTTCCACGTATGGTGGATATAAAGGTTATGAGTTTGCATTTGATGTCAGAATTTTTATTCGAGGTTAAACAAGGTTTAAAGGCCTATTTAAAAAATCGACATTTCTGTGAACCTACACGATTATCTGAAGGCAATCTTCATTCTGTCGAAGATTTCTCATTTTCCACCGACTCTTTTCCCTCTGGGCAGCACTCCAAGGCAGCACTTTCCTATTACATAAGAAGGGTAGGCTCAGTGGTACACCCTTGCGCCTGCAGCAGAAGCTGGGACTCGCCTCTGGCCCCACATTAATCCTTGTGTAATACTTGCCCTCGTGTGGAGGCATGTAAATGCTGTCTCTCATCCCCAGACGAGCCATGGCATCTCCCCATTGCTATAATGGGGTAGGAGTCACTGGTCGCCGTGACGCCTTTGCAACACAAACCACGTGAACTGGCCAGTTTTTGCTACTACCTACGCACTCACACACATACGAGTAGGGTTCCATATTAAACTGACCTCATATCATATTTGTCCACGTGTTGGGGTATACACTGAAACATGCCTGCTTCCCGAAGATCCATCTCTTACAAAACACCTCCATATTTCATTAATGGATCAGGATAAAGAGTGCACCTTAATGCCTGCAGCAAAACCTAGCGGAACAAGGCAGTATCTGTTCCTATCCTCACTAAGTCAACCTATTTTTTTACTCTTAACAGATAGGTAAATAAGTCCGATTGCCTATATGAACAGACAGATATTTACTAAGGTTTACTTTATCTTGCACAGTGTAATCATGGTGGAGCACCAAGTAAAGAACATATTCATTCTTGATGGTCAAAAATGTTGATCGTTAAAGCTATAAAAAGTACTTTAAGATTGCGAAGTACCTTAGAAGAATGTTTGAAAACAAATTGCACTTTGTTCTGGTTAGAAATCAATGTTTCATTCTGGAAGAGAGAATGACAACTGTGATAGGATTTTAGACACAGATTCAGGTTTTAACGAGGTTTTGCGCTAAATAATTTGCAGTTAGCAATATAATGTCATTCATCATTTAACAAACTGATTTATGGAATACTGGCCATTCTTGCTCTGATGCCAGGTGTGCTCCCTAGAATTGGAATGCCTAGCATTTCAAGTTTAAAAAATGAGATCTTTTAGAAACAGCTCGACCGACAACAATGAGCCGGTGTCACTACGTAAGTAGGTCTCACCTATCTTGTGTAAAAAAAATGTATTTCTAGGCTTTCTTTTAATCTGTGGGGGAACATTCTCTGAAAAAGCAATCCAAGTGGAAGGACACGTGGAGGGCATTGTAAAGATCCATCCAACATCCACTCCACCGGTAGAGAGAGGTTTCTTTCGGTGGAATGAATTCCATATTCGAAAAGTATGTCTCAGTATTATTCCATGTGGCTGGGATGGATTGAAAATGTTTCCAGGAACACGTTGGAGCTAATTTACCTCTGCCAACAAAGTTAGAAGAAGTACATGTCTTCACTGTCATGTCACTGGCCAACTATCTCTCCACACAATATCTGCAAGTGAAAGACATTTCGTGGATGGGTGGGCCATGGGCAAAGAAATAATTGATTAGATTTGGGAGGGGTTGGATTTGAGAACTTGTCTCCACACTCACTTCCCTTACATCGATATATGTCCATACAAAACATCAAAGAGTTCTCTGTGAATTCTAATGAAAATGTTGGCCAAACAAGAATTGATTGAATTTTGAGGTGGATCTAGATTCTAAGATATTTTCGATTTTTTTCACAGATACATGCATTCACTCATGTTCGTCTGCACAATATCTACCAAAGTTCTCAATGAATTTTAATGACGTGTTGCGGAAGGTCAAATGGAGAATTGGATCCTGGAATCTTTAAAGTTACTCCCCCTGCATCGTAGCTATATTCTAATCGACTTTTATCCAGTTTTTAGAAACATTAACTGAATGGGTGGCTCAAATCTGGAATAATCATCAAGTTTATTATATAATCATCAAAACATTCGAAAAAAGTGTAGAAACCTACCATGCGAGTTAGGATATTGGTACGATCTGCTTGTGCAAGTTATTTTTATCTTGCTTGTTGGTACAGATGTAATAGATGTATTGTTATCATAGAGAAATATAAAATTTTAAACCAGACAGAAGAATGTATTTGAGTAAAAAGTATGATTTTAGGAATATAACAACCTTGTTGGATGAGTGGAATCATGTGTGAAAAGACTTGTACGATGCACACACACACACACACACACACACACACACACATATATATATATATATATATATATATATATATATATATATATATATATTTATGTATAATTTTCCCTGAAATCATCAGTATGGGTGTTCAATGACTTTGTATTGTAAAAATGTGGTTTCAAATATCATCATAAGCTTTTTAGCGTCCATCGTTGGACATGCACCTTCCAATGATCCGCCAGAACTCTCTATCATGGGTGCCACGGAGCAAAAATTTGTCTAGTCCGTCACATCTTTTATTTCGCATATGATCTCTCAGGATCCTCGTTGAGTCGTGATGTACATCAGTTATCTGACATTCTTGCAACATGACCAGCTCAATGCCATCTGAGTTTTCTAATGGATTTTATGATATTCCTGAGTCAAGTTTTTCTCTGATATACTGTACTGTCCTGGGATCAATTCGTGTGAGATTGAGTATGATTATCCCATGTGCACGTTGCATATTTTGAGGGTCAGGCTTTTGGTTGTTTCAGCTCCATAGGTAACCACCAGAAGGATGTATTGGTTGTAGACCCTTCCTTTTAGGACTAATGGGATTTTCTGTCCTTGAAAGTCGAGCTTGTTCTACCGAAAACTTAGCATTCTAGAGTGATTCTACGTTTGATTTCTTCTTTCGAGGTTCCCATGCATATTCGTTGTTTCAGGTAGATGTAGAGGTTCACTTCCTTCAGGTCTGCATTTTTGACACGCAGTTTTTCCTCTGGACATAACATTTTTTTTTTACTGAAGTTTATGTGTTGGCCGACTCTCTTGCTGTCTTCGATCAGTTCTACTATTACTTGGTGATCGGGAGGGTTTTTTTTCAAAAAGGACGATGTCATCAGCAAATCTGAGATTACTTAAGTATTCGCTATATAGTCACACAACTCATCAGTGGAAACTACCCCTAATATCAACTAAGTGTCTGGCTAGGGGGGCATCTACGTTCCAGGTTCCGTAAGTTTCGAAATTTGGATGTTGCACGAATGACCGTGCAGAAAACAAATAAGGCTTCGAAAGTCTACTTCAAGCAACTTACTCATCAGACCTCTCTCTAACCAACTATCACTCTTTTTTTTTAGGCCTTTTGACCACTTGTGAAAAAAGGTCTTCAACAACCAAGAATCGAAAAATTCGTTGGATTCAGAACCTCAGAACTTTATGCTTACGGAATAAATGGACTCGTCTCTAGTTAGCAAACATCTGTACATTATGAATTAATAACATTCATTCAATGATGAGGTATACTGCTTTGAAATTGACAGTGAAAAACAATTGTTATTTTTGCAATATTTCAAAAATTGTCATCAACACCCTGTACTTTCCATAGACCAATCCCGTATATTCCAACTTTGTACACGTCTGAGTAAATCGATAGTAGTAGTAGTAGTAGTAGTAGTACCTGATGATCACCTGAAAGCATGAAACTGCCAGTTGCAATAAAGTCCTAATTTGTGCGTCACTGGGTAGATACCTACACCAGATATCAAGCTCTGTTTGTAGAAAAAACTAGTTTTCCATAGACGGCCAGGGCTCTATGCGGAATCACATTCTAGCCTGAACAGTTTCTAAGGTTAGCCGGCTTATCATAGTATATATATATATATATATATATATATATATATATATATATATATGTGTGTATATATGTATATATATATATATATATATATATATATATATGTATATATATATATATATATATATGGAGAAAGAGAGAGGGAGGGTTACCCCTCAAAAAACGGAATTCAAGACTATTCCACGGCCACAAGCTTTGAGAGAAATTGTGGGTTAATTCTCTCTAATTTCAGAGTGTTTCGTTTTCAAATCTTCTGTTGACATTGACTGGCATAAACTGAAAGACAATCCAGTCACTCAAGATATCCCATCAATGATCCGACAACAATCTACAACCATTGCGTGTGAAACCTTTCAAAGATTTCCTGAAACATCTATTCTTGTTGAAATCTGGCCAAATTGGTGTAGGTCATCAAATGGCATTCCACCATTCACTAGGTTCGAAAAGCGAATTCCACTCGTACATGTGTGTTTAATCAAAAGCTTTCTCTTCAAAAGCTCAGCAGTTTCAGCAGCAAACAGAACTTCACGCTTGCAAACTATCCGACCTTTTAATCGGCCATCGCAAAAATCGCCGAACGCGCTAGCAAACGCCTGGAAAAATACACCTGAAATTTATAAGTCGATTAAGAACAACGACTCGTGGCATATTGGCTTAGAATGGCATCGACTTGTGACACCTAGCGGTGCAATGGGGAACTAATTCCGTCATCTATCTATCTATCTATCTATCTATCTATCTATCTATCTATATATATATATATATATATAAAGAGTATAACGAGGCAGCAATCATTCATTTAAAGATACATTGCTAAGAATAATAACTGTATCTATTTCATTGTTCTGCTAATTTTTCTTTGTGTACCTACCTTCTATAGATATTTAATTTTTTAAAACGTTCCAAAATTGGTACTTTTGATCATAAGACAGTCGTAATGAGAGATTTGATAAACCGAGCTAAACTAAAATCTTCTCGGATACTCTTCTATAAAGAGTTAAATAGTATTAAACAAACCCTGATTAACAACGGATTTCCAAACAATGTTATTTACAAACATATTACAACAACTCGAATCACAAAGTCTTGAATACTTGGAGAAAAAACTTTGAAGACATATCTCAAACGAGAAAAAAAATGGAAACAGGAATTGATGTTTATCAACATTATCCGGAAAACATCATGAATAGAATTAATTCTTATTATTCATGTATGTATTCATCTTGTAAATTCTACATAATATATTAATGGAATAAAATTCAAGTATCAAGGAGATGATAGAAGTTGAAGCATGAAATAAAAGTAAAAGAAATAAGTCAAAACCGATACTCTCTAAACATCCTCTTGATTCTGGAGTGCAGAGTTTCCTGTGTCCCGAGTCTAGCATTTACCAGAAATTATAACTGAGGCAAAATTAATTCGGAAACTATTTCACTTCATTGATTTTAGAGGCAACGCGATGTTGCCAGTCTTTTTAGAAGGTCAACATTTTGCTGCCCTGAGATCAATATCCGGTCGTATATCATTGGACTAACATGTACAAATTACTGAAATTTCTCTTCAAATAAGACGTCCATCGCTGAACCTCTCCAGACCATTCTTTGGGCTCTTCTATACATTAAAGCGCGCTTTTGCTTTCTAAAAACATCATTGGCAAAGAGGGCTCAAATCGGGCAAGTTTTTTCTCCTTTGAACGAATCAAGGAAAATAAATCCCATCTTGATCAGGCAATAGTTTGGCGTGGAGAGCAGGAGATGGAAGGTAGCAAGTGGCTGGCTGTCAAGCAGTCAGCCTCATTGTGAGATGATTGAACAACCTGAATTAGGATCAGTGGAAATAGAAAAGGTGAAAGAAAAGGAAAGAAAAGCCGACCAAAAAAAAAATGGCAGAAAAAAGAATCATTTCAATGGAAGCGGGAATGTTGAGCTAATGCGAACATCAATAGATGATCAGATCAGGGCGGGAAATAGTTTTACCGCCATTCAACATTCATGGCGCAGCGTATTTTGTGTAAAGTAGCTCCGAGACTGACACTGACATTGGGTGTTTAGAAAGAGAAGAATGAAAGAAAAGAAAAAAAAAAAAAAGAATTGGAAGAGAAAAAAAAAAGCATAGGAAAAGGATGGTCATCTTAGGAGCAGGAAGATAAGGGCGATAAAGCTGAAGAAGAAGCAGGAAGGAAAGGCAAAAAAAAAAGGATGAAAAAAGAGAAAGAAGTTAAAGAAGACAAAGGAAAAAGAAAAGAAGAGAGGAGAGGAGTAAGGGTCGAAAAATAAGGAATTTGAAAACATTTTTTTTCAAATAGTGGGGATGGGTTTACAGAGTAGGGGGAAATCAAACAGTATGAATAAATGTATTTATTTGCATACGTAAAAGGATGCATTCTTCATGCGTAATGACACCAAACATACATCGTATCTGCATATATATATATATATATATATATATACATATATATATATAGTACCTGTCAAAAATATTTGGATAAACAGTCGAGTTGCTCCTAATCGCATAGTTTAGAGGGTTAAAAATAAGAACACAAAACATGACCAAATACGAGCCTTGTTACATTTATTCTAAAATACTTGGTTTGTATTGCGTAATGATCCTGTTTTCAACTCTAAAACTCAAGTGATTAGATGTACAATGACTGTTTGTTCAAATACCTGTAATAGATACTATATATTTATATATACATATATATGAGGGTGAATAAATAAATCTGCAGCTCGTCACAGCCCTCAGAAGAGATCTTCAATGTGTAGTGTTTAATTTATGTGAAATTTAGAAACACGTTGGGTTCGGTGCATTGATAAGGAAGGGGATCACTTTCAGAATAATTGTATTTTAAAAATGAAAGGTAGTATTCATGATTTTTCTACAAACTGATTGGTATATTTCTCTGTGTATGTATTTTTCATATATATACACGTGTGTGTGTGTGTGTATTGTTTCTACAATTATCACATAAATATGTGTGTGTATATATATATATATATATATATATATATATAAATATGTGCGTGTTTTTATATATTTATAAGTGTGTTGTCTTTACAATTATCACATATACACGTGTGTATATGTTTACATCTATCTACCTTCATATATACGTGTGTGAATACTTTCTCCAGAATTTTCTCATACATATGTATGTATGTTTATATATGTGTGTATGCATGTTGAATGTGCATCTAAATTACACGCACGCATGCATACTTTTCTAATAACTATTATGACTCCCATCCACATAAAATGTGTTCGCAATTATGTGTGTGAAGAGAAAGAGTGTAGACGTAAGTGTATTAACTCGATATACTGCCATTGCTGACTCATCATTCACTGCTCTGTCAGCTCCTTGGTGGCTCATGATTTAAGTGACAGCAATGAAACAAATCATCCCATTGAGATATCGATCTAATTTTGCAATTTATTCGATACATATAAAGTGACAAAGACCAATCATACCAAGTTCAACCGTGTAAGGACAATGGTTTTGAGTCAAACAAGTCACTAGAGGCTCCTACGTATGACTTTCTGTCGATGAAGATTTCACCAGCCACAATAATGCAGATATCAATTCTAATATGTCAATGGAGTATGAAGTCAAAAATAACATTATGCTCGTGTTTATATTATCATGTTTGTGCTTGTTCTATCATTTACTCAGACAGATATTATCTTTTATTATTATATGAGAAGAAAAACTTTTGAACGAATTTCTCCGACATTGGCATTGTACAATTTGAGTTCATTTGTCAGTCAGCCTCTCAGTCTATTTCGTAACTGCAATAATCGATTGTTATAAATATCAAATAAGATCACATTTTTATAGAATATTTACTTGTTATGTTATGCTTTCTATATTTAGCCATACAAGGGCAAGAATGTCACCTTCCTTCTTCAGTTTTAACATAGGAGATTAATTAAAAATAACATTTTGGACAAAAGAATAATGATATGGTGTTACTAGTCATAATTCGATATTGTTGTAAATTTTATTACGTATGAAAAATTGTGATTATAATGAGTTTTGATAGCCCCAATTGGTCAAAGGAAGTATGGTTTTAAAAATGGAAATTTGAATAGAAAAGAGCAATTTCATCGCCAAGGATTCTAGTTGATTAAGATATTATACCATGTTGTAAAAAACCGTTTTTTATATGATAAGTACCTTACTGGGATCAATGAAGCTGATTGAATAAGAATAAGTGTACGTGTGTGTATGTGTGTGTTTGTGTGTGAGTATGTGTAAGAGTGAATTCATACAAGCTTATGTGTAGGTATGAATAAAGATGCAAAGATGTGTGTGTGTGTATGTGTGTGTGTGTGAGAGAGAGAGAGAGAGAGAGAGTGAGGCAGATAGATAATTTGATAGATATAAAAAAAGGATAGACAGGTGCATATATACAGACATACACAGGCGGAATTGCTCTTCATATTTTGAAAGCAAAATGCGCTGACAAAAACAGGCATTAACTTGAATTCAACCTAGTTTTTTTGTTATACGCTCCTCCTGGTCTGTCTGTCGCCTCCATTTACAGGCGCGGATTGAGTGACACACATTTGCACTTGCTGTCACCTAATGATATCTGCATCTGCATATCCAGACGCATAAGTGCTCCAATGCATTCCGTGAACACATCCAGATGTGAAATGCGACAGTAAAGTACATCTTTAAACAAATACATTAATGCATGACTGGGTGGTTGGACAGATGAATGGATCGACATTTTTTGTTTTTTGTTTTAACGTTTTGCCGTTTCTGGGTCCCGTCTTCTGTCACTACCTCAGTCAATTGTTCATCAAGAGTTTTTGTTTTCAAATATATTTGATATTCCATACATAATATAGCCTAGATTGACTAAATTCATTTTGCAGCACTAAATATTGACGCTTAAAATGGTGGCAAAAACTTGAACAAAATAGTTTTTCGGCTGTTTGAAAATTAGAAGCTGGGTACTTCTGAAAATTAGAGCTGATACAGGAGCCGATGAATAATGAATTGGAAAGTGTTCGTTGTCGTTTTCAGTTTATAATCAAGAGACATATTGGCGCAGTAGTATCTCTGGGTGATGCAATGTTTTATCAAAACATGGTGCACAAGATATGAACATTCAAAAGGTCTCTTTTTCTGGTTGAGAATCAGAAGAGGCCTTTTTCTTCCCTTTAAGAATATCTGCTTAAAGAATGCCGTAGAGTGGACCAGCCAAAACATTCCGGTGATAGCATCAACAGCACAAAGGAATTTAATTGTCCGAACAGAAGCTGGAATGTTACTGAGATTACTGCAGCTGGTTATAATTTCATTAAAAGCAAAGCATCTAGGTACCGAGTCATCAACCTGTCTTTCCTAATAACTATCCATATTGTTGTAATACGTGCAAAAATCAATTCCTTACGATCAGCGCTCCCCGACATACATAGGTACATCAATGAACCTAACCTAATGATGAAAATGCCTTTATTTTTACACAGAACGGCTATTTGTTAAAACATATTTATCAATAATAAATGAATTAAGTGAAACAGAATCTCCTTACTCTTCAATTCATTCAACCAACCGTCTCTCACTCAAATCGAACATTATATAGTGAAATTCAATTAATAACTGTGTCAAGCTACGAACTTATTGACTCGCTATCGTTTATATACGTAAACGTTTGTGCTGTAACTTTTGGTATGAAAACTTTATGGAACCGAAATATTAGTTACTTTTAATCTGTTTTATTTTGGGCTCCTTAAAAATTTCGAATGCTTTTTTGAAATATTTTATGGAATTTGCAGCTTAATGTGTCGAAATTCCTTCTCAACCATTCAACTAGTTAGTATAGACCAATAAACAGAGACTTAGCATAGGTTTATACCTTTGGTAAGCCTCCGTCTATCGTCTTTTTCTCCTAAAGTATGAAATTTAGTATTGACAGGTTAAATTTTCTCAAAATGGATTCAATTGTACCATTATTTCTGGAAGACCTGAAATCATTTAATGATTTCCTACGTCTATCCTATTGAGTAAAAGCTGTCATAGCACCAAAATGACAGGTATCGTTTTCCAAATTTAATTCTTCTTGAATATTCACCTCAGAGTAAAATCTGAAGCCGATCTATTCTTACCGTTTTTGCAAAGAGTTTACGAAGATAAAAAAAAAATAAATCTGCATTCTTGGGTCGATTCTTTTGTTCTTTCTGGTTTTTTTTAAATAATTTTTCTCTACCTGCATTAAATTTTCTATCGTTATCTCCCGTTTTGAATCTGTTTCCTTTCTTTTGCTTTCTATTTCTTCTATTTCGTCTTCTGTCGTATGTTCCTTGTCTCTTGCCTTCTGTTTAATACTTTTGTCTCCTGTTTATTTCCTTTTTGCTTTCTCTGTCTTTCTCTTTTGCCTTCTGTCTCCTTTCTTTTGATTTCAGTTTCTTTTCTATTGTCTTCTCTTTCTCTTTTTTTCACCTCCTCTTCTTTTCTTTTGTCCTCTGCTTTTCTTTGTTTCCTTCCGTTTGTCTCATATTGCTCTCTTTGCCTTCTATTTTCTCTTTTTGCCCCCCACTTCTTCTCTATTTGCTTTCGTTTTCCTCGATGTTTCCAACTTTTGCCCTTTGTTTTTTCTCCTTTTCTCTTCTCTTTCTTTTCTTTTTGCCTTCAGCTCTTTTACTTTTGTTTCTTTCAACCCTGAATTTTCCTTTTCCTTCCGCCTCTTCTCTCTTGTTTGAATTTTCTCTTTCATTATCAACTTATTCTAAGACTATTTTATTCCCTTGATCTTCCAGTCTTTTTTCATAAATTATTTCTTCTGTCCTTCCATTTTCATTCTAAGCTCTTTTCTTCTTCATATGCCGTTGTAACCTTTCTTTCTTATTTTTATATTTACTCCTTCGCTGATATTTCCATTTAACTTCTCTCCTTCCTTATTTCTTTTGTTCTTTCCTTCCATTATTCCTATTCTTCTTTCCGTCAATCTCGCCACACTTTCAGTTCCCCCCAATCAGAAATATTCACCGTGTCCCAATTTAAAAAAAAACAAAAACAGTAACAACAGATGTTAACATTAATTTGAATCTCCTTCTGATCTTTGACATATATAATTTCGTTCAATTTTCTCAATTTTCTTCGGAGTCAGTTTTACTTCCTGCTCAGTACTGAGAAGTACTTGCGGACCTAAGCAAGCAGGCGATTTTTATTTACGTTCTTCCTCTTGCTTTTGTATTTATCATATTCCTGGGCAAACAGTTCGGAGGGGAGGCCGGCCTATTATAGGTTTTACCAAGGAAAAGCTACTTAGACCAGAAATGGGAATGCTAAGTTCTGATAAACGCAGCTACTCAGGGGGGCACTGACTAATCCTTAAAGTGAACGGGCCGGTCGGTGATTGACAAGAAAAAGTCAGTGCATAGACGGCTATCTGTAAGCCGCGTCAACTAGAGACCGCTAATCTCATATACAATACCCATATTTGCGCTGCTTAACCTGCAGCACGGCCGACGCTCGTAATATCAAGAGTTACATTATTGCCAACGTCAATCTGATGGTATCCCAGACTCTGAACTACCACAGTCACCATCACTACCACCATTGCAATTATTTAAACTCTTGCTTCTAGAACCACCAATACCATTACTATAAATGAAAAAATCTTTATACATACATCACCTCCACCAAACGTCCATTTTATACAAAAATACTTTCAACAATCTTTCTTATCATTTACTGTCCCCCGTGTCCTAGCCGAATTCTTGCTACAGGCCCCAATACACGTCCGTGTACCATTAACAACAGACTGAGGTAAAAACAGTCTACAGTCGTTGGAAATTTACTACTGCAACTATCTACCATAATAACAATGCTTACCTTCAAAAACTTCACAACTCAAGAATGTTTCCCCTTCAAAACAACCTTTCTCATTGGAATCACATACACACACACACTTAGTTTTTGTTTCTTTGATCTTGATAATAGCCAGTAGTATGACCCCAAATGCCTTATTTAGTGTTTATTTCACACAATTTCGAACAGCAAAGAGCATTCACTGTTACCCACTTTTTAATTTTTTTTCATGGTGCTATTTGAAGTTTTTGAAGTATTCAGTGGATATTACTTCAGAAATACTGCAAAAAGAATTTATCGGGATGTTCAGACAGGTATTTGAATAAAGAACGATACCCTTTTATTGAAAGATACAATAAAAGAATGGTAAGTTGAAAAAGGTATTCAGTGAATCTCATATCCAAATTGGTCTCCTTGCATGGCTTTTGCTAAACATAAGTCCTTGTTGGGTCCTATTAAGAGTAAAATATCGAAAACTTCAACAAAGGAGATTTTTCTTGTTTTTAGGTGAGACTGTTCAGATATCCTTTAAATGGAGTTATTTCCTAGGGACTGCATTTGTGAAAAATATGAAATCAAATCAACCGACGTTATGTCATACCTCCAAGTAACCTGTGTCTCTTCTGATCACTGGTAAGCTCTGATTGCATATGAGAATGCCATGTATATACCCACTCCTGTAAGTGCGACTTTGAACCTTCTGCTACTTGATGTATCATTCTAGTGAATCCAATCCATGAATTAGCAACAACCATGTCATTCTGGTTTCGATAAGTTGTTCCTTGCATTCGGAGCATCGGCTGCTACCATACCAAGCATAAACAATCCAGGTGATATTTAGCATTATCGCCATAATCAATACTCTCACTGTCTCTACCCTATCTTACCACGAATTCTACTTATATAAGTCATTGTATTGATGTGGTTAAACTCATTTTATATGATTCATACGAGTTGCAACTCAGCAATAAAGACGGTGTCATTAATATCATCACTAGTACAAGACTAAGTGCCAACTCACTTCTAACCACAATAAACTTTATAATCAATAAAGAACAGCAATGATAAATATAACAGGTAAGCGGTATTGCTGAGTTCATGTACAATTAATTTAGAGCTTTTGTCTGTATTGATTATGACTGGCTAAGCTTTCCCACACTCAGTTTAATTTCCACCAAAAGATTAAATCTTTTTTGTGCAATGTCATTGAATGATTTTTTGATAGTTGTTTATTTCCTCTTTCAAATAAACTATAATAATAATGATAATAATGATTACAACAACAACAACAACAACAACAACAATAATAATAATAATAATAATAATAATAATAATAATAATAATAATAATAATAATAATAATAAGCATCAAGTCAGCATTGAGATGACCAAGTGAAACACATTCTGAAAAGAAAGTGGCTATCAGAGATTGAACTGCGGTAAATCCGACAGGATATAAGAAAAAAAGCGACCTACTCTCAGAAGAAGAATAATATTTAAGGAGAACTCCACGACAGGGAAGATGGGAAAAGAGAATTGAATACAAACACCCTGAAGGGAAATTTCTGCCAACTGGAAAACACCAGGACCTGATGGGATCCACGATTACTGGGTCAAGAAATTCACCACACTGTATGACAAACTGAAACACCAAGTTCAAAGTTTTCCAGAAAATAGGCAATGTCCCAGATTTGATAATCAGAGGCAAAATGACCCTTTTCCAAATGGGTGCTGAGAAAAGGAAAAGGCAAGCAACTATAGAACAATAATGTGCCTACCACTAATATAAGATACCCTAACTGGATAGATAGCAGAGAGAATATATATTTCCTGGGAAAGAAGAAAACCCTTACTAGAAGAATAGAAAGGATGTAGGAAATGAATCAAAACAGCGAATCATTTGCTCTTCACTGACCAGATGTTTCTAAAAGAAGTAAGAAAATGTAGCAGTACGATCGATTGGTTACCTAAAAAGCATACATGTTCCCATATAGCTGGATACTGGAATACGTCGAATATTCAAAATCAGCGGATCAGAAATTATTCTAGATAGCTGCTAGAGAAAACATAGCAGAAGTAAGTATAAAAGGGGGAACTTTTCAGGGGGGACTCCCTGTCTCCACTACTATTTACACAAACCCAAGTACATCTAGATAGAATCTTGAAATACAGCAAAGGATATCGAACAACTGGAAATTTCAACAACTTGAAGGAATGGATGACATAAGACTAATTATAATAAGAACTCTAAATGCAGTCGAACAAACTTGCAGAATGCTGCGACGAAATTGGAATGGTTTTTAGAAAAGAAAACGTGCTTTAATGGTAATACGAAGGGGGGGTATAGTCTCAGAAGGAATAGATTTACCGTACAACAACTGAAATTAGAGCATTGAGCACCGAAGACCAGTTTAAATACTTGGGATTATTGAATGTCATTCGAAAAGGTAGGAAGAAATGGAAGAGAGAAAAAAAGGAATACTAATGGAGAATAAGATAAAAAGATTAGAAACCAAGCTTAATAGTAGAAATTTGATGAGAGAAATGGACACCTTGGCACTATTGGTTGGAAGACACTCAGATTAATTCCTTGGATGCTTAAAGAATGAACTCAAATGATTGAACTGGTGGACTAGGAAACTAATGAGGATGCACAAGGCTATACAGGAGACAACACAGATTGCTTGTGAAGAGGTAAGAAGGTGCCAGACGACTCATCAACATAGAAGACTGCGTTCAAATGATCAAAACAGGATTTAAAAAAGTATGTGGAAGCATGTAGAGAAAATATTAACGAATATGTTCGATGTAGTGCAATGAACAAAAAAAAGGTAGCAAACGAGGGAGTAAGAGAACAAGGAAGGGAAAATGGGAATAGAAAAGGTTATGCAGGGAATTCAAAAGACTCGAAATTTTGCAGACGAACAACCGTGGCATGGCTACGCAAAGGGCACATGAGGAAAGGAATAGAATCCCTTATCATGGTAGCCAAAAATAAATGTATCCAGACAAACTATGTCATGGCAAAGATCGACAGAACCCAGCAAAAACAGTAAACGTTACCCATGTGGGGGCAGGGACAAGATAGTAAGTCACATAATCTTAGACTAGTTCAAAAGGAGTAAAAGAACAGTGGGAACTATAAAACAACAATGATTCGATCATGTACACAAACGGTAGCAGCACAAACCAGAGATTGTCCTGGAAAGTAAAAGCCACAATTACTCTGGGACTTCAACCATTTCATCCAAACAAAAAGACCAGACCTGGTAATCATGAACAGAAAAAAAAAGAAGAAAGCCTGCAAAATTGTAGACGTAACCGTGTCTGTGGACCACAGTGTGAATATGTAAAAGGGTGAAAAGCGGGGATATTACCAAGAATTAGCCCAGGTGCTCAGAAAAGTACAGAACATAAAGGCTAGTGTATTGCCAATAATAGCGGGCGTACCACGAACTCGGAGTTTAGAAGAAGAATTAAGACTATGCAGACCACAGTACTATTTGTTCCACACGAATACTGGGGATAGTTCTGAAGATGAGACTTACAAGCTCCAGTTATTAGCAATGGTCTTACAGGTCAAATTAGGATGGCATGTATCCGTAAAGCGTCTGAAGGTTTGCACAAACTATGGGGCTGCTGTTATATGTGCGGACGCTGAAAGTAGGATTTAAGATATGGTCGGACGAATACCTCATGAGCGATTATCGACAGCTTTTTTTAAAAAATTCATGTTGTTTTGATGGCATCCTTGGTAGCAAGGTGATTTTTATCGAAAAAAAATATATGTATACATATACTTATCATAAAAGAATAATAGTTTTCGTAACAGAAATTCAATGTTTACAAAAAAACAAATGATAATAATAATAATAATAGTAATAATAAATTGTAAATTGTAAAAATGATAAAAAATAAATGAATAATAAATAATAAATTGGCTGAAGACCTGAGGAGACTTATTGTCACTCAGCTTTCAGCAATGACCACTGGGCAACCGGTGTGAAACTGTAAACCGCAGTATTACAGTGGCCTATGAGAACTAAGAGAGAAGGGCTGAAGACTTGAGGAGACTTGCTGTCACTCAAACTCCAGCGGTTACAACCAGGCAACTGGTGTGAGATTGCAAATAATAATAATAATAATAATAATAATAATAATAATAATAATAATAATAAAACCGCACATTCCAAAACAATGAGAAAAAGTTTTACCAAGATTTAAATGGGGAAAGAAGGCAGGACATAAAACCAGATGCCACAGAGGCCAAGAACTATTGGAATAGCATATGGGGGCACCCAAAAAGACACAATGTAACACCGCAATGGTTAGGAAACATGAGAAAAGAACTAGAAGATATAGACAAGGGGGAACCAATAGTACTGAATGAAACCACATTGAAACATACTCTTAGGAAAGTAGCCAACTGGAAAGCACCGGGTCCCGACGGGATCCATGGGTATTGGTTCAAAAAATTCACCACGTTACACGGCAGACTCACTCACCTACTCCAAAATTGTCTAAATGAAGGCAAAGCACCAGAATGGATGACTAAAGGCAGAACCACCCTCATCCAAAAAGACCCGGGAAAGGGGAACATAGCAAGCAACTAGAGACCAATCACTTGCCTACCACTTATGTGGAAAATCCTGACCGGGCAAATAGCTGAGAGAATATACATGTCAATGGATAGAAGGGGGCTACTACCAGAAGAACAGAAAGGGTGTTGGATAGGAACCAAAGGGGCAAACGATTTACTCTACATAGACCAGATGATCTTAAAAGAAGTAAGGAAAAGGAGAAAGAATATCGCAATGAGATGGATAGATTACAAAAAGGCATACGAAATGATTCCACATAGCTGGATACTCGAATGCCTTAGAATGTTCAAAATTAGCGAACCGGTGGTTAAATTCATAGGTAATTCGATGGAAGACTGGAAAGTAGATTTGACAGCCGCAGGGGACAAACTAGCCGAAGTAGGGATAAAAAGGGGAATCTTCCAAGGAGACTCGTTGTCCCCACTATTATTTGTTCTAACAATGATACCGCTTAACAGAATCCTGAAAAACAGCAAAGGATACCACTTCTCTAAAACAAAAGGAAAGGTCAACCACGTAATGTATATGGACGATATTAAATTGTTTGCAAAAAACAGGGGAGAGCTTGAGACTCTGTTCAACGAAGTAAGGGAATATAGTGAGGACATAGGGATGGAGTTTGGGATAGAAAAATGCGCAATCATGGTGATGCATAAAGGAAGGCTTTCAATGACTGAGGGAATTGAACTTCCGGACAACAACAAGATTAGGGCATTGACTGCACAAGACCGATACAAGTACCTAGGTGTCCTTGAATGTGACACGAAAAAACGGGAAGAGATGAAGGAGAAAATTAAGAGAGAATACCTCAGAAGGATAAGGAAAATATTAGAAACCAAATTAAATAGCAGAAATCTAATAAAAGGAATGAACACCTGGGCTGTGTCAGTAGTTAGGTATACAGGACCATTCCTAGGATGGACAAAGGAAGAGCTCCAATCAATGGATAGGCGAACAAGGAAACTTATGACGATGTATAAAGCATTACACCCTAGGGATGATACAGATAGACTATACGTAAAGAGAAAAGAAGGTGGTAGGGGGCTCATCAGCATAGAAGATTGTGTCCAGAGAGCTAAAGTAGTCCTAGATAGATATGTGAAAACAAATAGTGAAGAAATCGTAAAGAGCGCGAGGGATAGTGCAACAAACAATAAAGTAGAAAACAATGGAACAGTACAGCAAACTAGAAAAGAAAAGTGGGAAGGGAAAAAATTGTACGGCGAGTTTAAAAGACAGATAAAAAATATAACAGACGAGAAATCATGGACGTGGTTACGAAAGGGGAACCTTAAGAGAGAAACAGAATCGCTCATCATGGCAGCCCAAAACAAAAGCATAAGGACAAACTACATAAAAGCAAAAATCGACAGAACACAGACAAACAGCAAATGCCGCATGTGCGGTGAAAGACATGAGACAGTAAACCACATAACTAGTGAATGTAGCCAACTCGCCCAGAAGGAGTATAAGCACTGACACGATAGAGTAGCAACGATGATACACTGGGAACTAAGTAAACCAATGGGATTCAACCATGGGGAAAAGTGGTATCAGCACAAGCCAGAGGCAGTTTTGGAGAATGACAACCACAAACTACTGTGGGACTTTGACATCCAAACTGACCACTTCATCCAGGCAAGAAGGCCGGACTTAGTAATAGTAGACAAAAAAAGGAAGGCCTGCCAAATAATAGACGTTGCTGTACCTGCAGACCATAGAGTAAAAAAGAAGGAGAGTGAAAGAAGGGAAAAATACCAGGACCTAGCAAGGGAGTTGAGGAAGATGTGGAACATGAAAACCAAGGTAGTACCGGTCATAGTGGGCGCACTAGGAACTGTCCTCAAAACGCTGAGGGAGAGACTGGAGGAGATCGGGATTAGGGGGAGGATAGAGACCGTACAGACCACAGCACTACTGGGAACTGCACGGATACTGAGGAAGGTGCTAGAGATATAAGTACTGCAACGAATCGTAGCTCTGTCATGATATGCGAAAGAGAGAGGAGACGTTAGCTGAAGACCTGAGGAGACTTATTGTCACTCAGCCTTCAGCGATAACCACTGGGCAACCGGTGTGAAACTGTAAATCGCAGAATTACTGCGACCTATGAGTACTAGGAGAGGAGGGCTGGAGACTTGAGGAGACTTGCTGTCACTCAAACTCCAGCGGTTACCACCAGGCAACTGGTGTGAGATTCCAAATAATAATAATAATAATAATAATAGAACTCAGGAATGCGAGTTGACACGACATGACGTCACGGAATCACTCTTCCTCCTCCACTCTCCTTGTTATTCATATTTGAATTTCAAACTTCATAAATTCCAGATCTGACCAATTGTGACGATCAAGTCAACCCTGATAATTTGACAAAATTCTGCCAAATAGTGACTGTGGCCTGTCCAGAAAACCACAGCATCATCTTGAAAGAAAACTGGGAAATTAGAGAGATATTGAAAGCTTTTTCTAAGAATTGTGGAAAACGTTGATGGGGGCCTTGTCCATAATCACCATAATGATAGGAACAATTTGAGAGAAAATGGAAATTTTTGAAATCGAAAGAAAAATTCCGACCATTATTCAAATTGGCAAGATTACTGAAGAAAGTCCTGAAGATTTAAGATCAGTTACTGACATATTCGTGAAAATAACCCTTAAAGTAGATATTTTCAAGAGAATTGAAAATTATGAGTGCGTACTAAATTTGTCAAATGTCAATTGGACTTCCGCAGAACATGTCTGCGAAAATTGTTAGGAACTTATAATCATCGGAGCATTTGGAAGCGTCCCGAAGAGCCTGTCAGAACAATTTCAAATCGAAGAATTGAAATCATCCTGACGATATTGCAGAAGTTCACCAGAACATTGTGGAAAGTGCTGGAGTGTTGCAGAAACTTGCTGCCATTTGGTCTCCAATGAGAGCCACTAAACACAATTTAAATGAAAAAGCAAGGAGTATATAGATTGAGTATGGAATAAGAGAACGTACATTGATGGTAATGCAGAGAGGAAGGCAGAATGAATCGAATTATCGGACAACAAAAATATCAGAGCATTAACCACACAGGACCGATATAAATACCAAGGAGTTATCGACTGTGACACAATAAACGGGAAGAAATGAAAAATAGAATAAAAGAGGACACCTTAGGAGAATTAGGAAAGTATTAGAGACTAAACTAAATAGCAGAAATCTGATTTAGTAAAAGAACACATGGGCAGTATCGGTAGTTAGATACATGGGTCCATTCCTCGGATGAACAAAGGAAGAGCTCAAGTTAATAGAATGGCGAAGCAGGAAGCTTAAGACGATGCACAAGGCTCTACATCCCAGAGATGACACATTAAAGCAAAACAGTACTAGAAAAGTATGTGCAAGCAAGCAATGAAATCATACAAAACACCTGCAATAGTGCAAACAACAAGAAGAACAACAAGAACAACAACAATAACAACAACAACAAAATAGCGAACAAGGGACCAGTGAAGCAGACAGTAAGGAAAGAAAATGGAAACAGAAAAAGAAAAAACACACGGGGATTTCAAGAGACGGAAACAAAATATTGAAGACAAAAGATCATGGACTTGGTTACTCAAAGGAAACCTACGGAATCCCTCATGCATCAGGACATGGCGGCGATCGACAGAACCAAGGAAAAAACCAAGGCAAATGTACCTGCATGGAAACTATTAGCCAAATCGCTCTGGGACTTTGACCTCCTAACTGTCTGCCCCATCCAAATAAAAAACCCGGATCTGGTGACCATGGATAAGGAGAATAAAAATATCCAAATCATAGGCGTGGCTGTGTCCGTCAATAGAATAAATTTGGTAGAAAATGAAAAGCTGGAAAAATGGGAAAGGTGCGGCACATGAAGGTCAGTGTTGTGCTAATAATAGAAGGTGCACTTGGAACTGAGCCAAAGACATTGAAATCAAAATTGGAGTAGTTGGAGATGAGAAGAAAGATTGAGAGTATTCTGTACTAAGGAGGCCTGCACTAATATTGAGGAAAGTACTGGAAGCTTACAAACTCCAATCTAGAATGAACAGGGCATGTGTAAGTAAAACAGGTTTAACGGTGATGTGGTACAAATAACAGCGCAGCTGTGATTTGTGAGGGTACTGAGAGGAAGACTAAAGACCTGAGAGAACAGATATAGTATCACCCAGCCTTCAGTGATGATCACTATCTGTTGTGAACATGCACGCGTATGAATAATAATGATGATAATGATTCAGGTAGAGTACTGAAATGTTCCAAAACATGAAACTTTTCAAAAGCCAACATGATGTTACAAGAGGAAAACTCTGCCCAGTAGTATGAATCAAAGACGAGAGATGGGGCCGATTTCCAAGGCATTCAATTCATTCTGACTACAGTGAAAGCTTGGTTGTTTTTGTGTAGCATTTCAGAAACGTAACATCATATTTACATCATAGACATCGAAAGATGTTAGTAAAGCAGCAGGTATCCTTATGAGTAACAGTGATAACAAAAAACAGGAAGTGTTTATGTTTATCTGTACAACAGATAGACAAGCTATTGGAGGAGCTGGACAGAGATGTCGGGAAATCGCAAAATTCCATCCCCAAAAATTAGAAATTCGAAATATTTCTGGTCCCAGGCATTTTTGATAAGGGGTAGTCGTCGTTATTATTATTATTATTATTATTATTATTATTATTATTATTATTATTATTATTATTATTATTATTATTATCAGCAATCTCACATCAGTTGCCTGGTGATATCCGATGGAGTTTGAGTGACAGCAAGTCTCCTCAAGTCTCCAGCCCTCCTCTCCTAGTACTCATAGGTCACAGTAATACTGTGGTTTACAGTTTCACACCGGTTGCCCGGTGGTCATTGCTGAAGGCTGAGTGACAATAAGTCTCTTCAGGTGTTCGGCCAACATCTCCTCCCTCCCCCACCCATCATGCCAGTGCTGTAGCTCACATTTCCGCTTTCATTTCCCTTCCTCTGTTGGGTTACTATTAACATTTAACGTTGCAGTCTTTATATTTCTAGCACTTTCCTCAGTATCCACGTAGTTCCTAGCAGTGCTGTGGTCTGTACAGTCTCAATCCTTCCCCTTATCCTGATCTCCTCCAGTCTCACCCTCAGTGTCTTTGCAACAGTTCCCAGTGCGCCTACTATAACTGGCACTACCCTGGCTTTCATGTTCCACATCTTTTTCAGTTCTCTCGCTAGGTCCTGGTATTTTCCCCGCTTTTCACTCTCCTTCTTCTTTACTTTATGGTCTGCAGGTACAGCCACGTCTACTATTTGGCATGTCTTCCTCTTCTTGTCTTCAACTACCAAGTCCGGGGTTCTTGCTTGGATGAGGTGGTCAGTTTGGATGTCAAAGTCCCAGAGTGTTTGTGTTTGTCATTCTCCAGGACTGACTCTGGTTTGTGCTGATACCACTTTTGCACATGGTTGAATCCCATTTGTTTGCTTAGTTCCCAGTGTATCATCGTTGCTACTCTATCGTGTCTGTGCTTATACTCCTTCTGAGCAAGTTGACTACATTCACTAGTTATGTGGTTTACGGATTCATCTGTTTCGCTGCACAGGCGGCACTTGCTGTTTGTCTCTGTCCTGTCGATTTTTGTTTTTATGTAGTTTGTCCTTATGCTTTTGTTTTGAGCTGCCATAATGAGCGATTCCGTTTCTCTCTTCAAGTTTCCTCTGCATAACCACGTCTATGATTTTTCGTCTGCTACATCTTACAGTAATAATAATAATAATAATAATAATAATAATAATAATAATAATAATAATAATAAAAATAGCAGAAATCTAATAAAAGGAATGAACACCTGGGCTGTGTCAGTAGTTAGGTATACAGGACCATTCCTAGGATGGACAAAGGAAGAGCTCCAATCAATGGATAGGCGAACAAGGAAACTTATGACGATGCATTAAGCATTACACCCTAGGGATGATACAGATAGACTATACGTTAAGAGAAAAGAAGGTGGTAGGGGGCTCATCAGCATAGAAGATTGTGTCCAGAGAGCTAAAGTAGTCCTAGATAGATATGTGCAAACAAATAGTGAAGAAATCATAAAGAGCGCGAGGGATAGTGCAACAAACAATGAAGTAGAAAACAATGGAACAGTACAGCAAACTAGAAAAGAAAGATGGGAAGGGAAAAAATTGTACGGCGAGTTTAAAAGGCAGATAAAAGATATAGCAGACGAGAAATCATAGACGTGGTTACGAAAGGGAAACCTTAAGAGAGAAACAGAATCGCTCATCATGGCAGCCCAAAACAAAAGCATAAGGACAAACTACATAAAAGCAAAAATCGACAGAACACAGACAAACAGCAAATGCCGCATGTGCGGTGAAAGAGATGAGACAGTGAACCACATAACTAGTGAATGTAGCCAACTCGCCCAGAAGGAGTATAAGCATAGACACGATAGAGTAGCAACGATGATACACTGGGAACTAAGTAAACCAATGGGATTCAACCATGGGGAAAAGTGGTATCAGCACAAGCCAGAGGCAGTTTTGGAGAATGACAACCACAAACTACTGTGGGACTTTGACATCCAAACTGACCACCTCATCCAGGCAAGAAGACCGGACTTAGTAATAGTAGAAAAAAAAGGAAGGCCTGCCAAATAGTAGACGTTGCTGTGCCTGCAGACCATAGAGTAAAAAAGAAGGAGGGCGAAAAAAGGGAAAAATACCAGGACCTAGCAAGGGAGTAAAAGAAAATGTGGAACATGAAAACCAGGGTAGTACCGGTCATAGTGGGAGCACTAGGAACTGTCCCCAAAACGCTGAGGGAGAGACTGGAGGAGATCGGGATTAGGGGGAGGATAGAGACCGTACAGACCACAGCACTACTTGGAACTGCACGGATACTGAGGAAGGTGCTAGAGATATAAGTACTGCAACGAATAGTAGCTCTGTCATGATATGCGAAAGAGGGAGGAGACGTTAGCTGAGGACCTGAGGAGACTTATTGTCACTCAGCCTTCAGCGATAACCACTGGGCAACCGGAATGAAACTGTAAATCGCAGAAATACTGCGACTTATGAATACTAGGAGAGGAGGGCTGGAGACTTGAGGGGACTTGCTGTCACTCAAACTCCAGCAGTTACCACCAGGCAACTGGTGTGAGATTCCAAATAATAATAATAATAATAATAATAATAATAATAATAATAATAATAATAATAATAATAATAATAATAATAATAATAATAATAATAATAATAATAATGATAATAATAATAATAATAATAATAATAATAATAATAATAATATTAATAATAATAATAATACGACCATGTAACGAGCTTATATGCATTTTTCGTATTTGTTTTATCATTTCAGTGTTAATTTGTTTGCCCAAGAGGGATGCGTTGAGTGGTTGAATTTCCTGTCTGCATTTTTGTTTTTAATCTTTGGTGAATTTGTCAAATTACAAAAGAGTTCTGAAAAAATTGATACGACAACATGTTTTTTGTTTTTTTTACCTTCACGAAGTATGAGTTGTTCTGTTCAAAATAATACTTCTTTGATTTGTTTTATCGGAATGATTTTCATCATAAATGATCTGTTGTGATTTGCAACCCCAACTATTCGATTAGCCAATTTATTAGATATTTTATTTTTAGTAAATCAAGTACATGTTCGATTCTTTTTTATTTACTAAAACTTTTGTTTGGAAATTCATTCTATTAGAAATTTTATTTTATTTTATCTAGAGGAATAAATTTTACCGATTTTTGTTTCGGTGTTATACGGAATTAATTATGTCACGACACAAAGGGGTAATTGATAATTCAAAAGCTCTATTTTGGGGTTCAACTTTTGAGGGATGATCAGATATAAAACATTGAATTTATTTAGGAAAATAGATCGAATAATAGAAGATTGATGAGGAGAGTAGATGTATTGAAGATAGAAAAGTATCCTACCTCATTTCTAAGCTATTCCTCTCCACAAAACTGACAGACAAATAATCATTTTTCCAAATTCAGAAATTTTTGTTGGTAAACCTGTTTGGTCAGTAATACCGTTTTTTTTATCATAGTAACAGACGATCTTTAATGCAACTCTTAAATAGCCAACGTTGTTTGAAGGAAAATTACTGTAAATATAACAACACCGTTTCCTCTTTGCTTCAGACGCCTAAAAGAGAAATCAATGTGAAAAAATGGTTCCCCTCGCTTCTGACCTTGCAATATCCCGTTGCATTCCGATAAGTGATGAAATATTTCTCTCCGAATTTGATCCCTGAAAGTGAAACAATATTTCTACAATCCAATTTCGCCCATTGAAAATTTAAAAAAAGTTCCAAATCGATTTTGATAAAAAAATGGAAACAATCCCCATGATTTTTACCAGTAGATATAAAAAAGAAAACAACGGAAAAACTCGATTTTGACCCCTAAAAATGAAAGAAATATCTCCTTCGATCTAGAAAAATAAACTCCCTGGATCTTCAATATATTTTTCTATCATTCCATCATCATTTTCTTTTGGCCATTTTAATTGGCTAACTAGTGCTATATAATTTTGATAATGACCATCCAGAAGATTTGATTCCCAGTTAATGAAACGACACCGAAAAATATTTGGAAAATTAGAAACACTAACCCTAAATCTATCTACTAAGCTCAGACTTATTTACCAACCCTAACCTTAGATCTATTCGTTAACCCTAACCCCAGACTTATCCACTAACCCTAACCTCACTCTCAACTGGTAACCATAACCCCAGATTAATCTTACTGACCCTAACCTTAGACTTATCTACAAACCCTAACATCTAACCTTCATACAAATAATTGCCAAAATGGTTCAAAATTCATTTTACAACGCTAAAAAACAAGACCCACAATTCCCTTTCTTCGTACGAAATTGCTGATTTCATTTCATCTTTCTTGATTTAGATATGTTGTTTTATGTTTAAGATCTTAATGTTTTATAATAGAAAACATAAAACCATTTTCTCCAGTTATTATTCATGTTTCTTTTCCATTGCAGAAAACAGCCAGGAAAATTTCTATTTAACGGCTTCAGTTTTAGACCGATCATTTCATTTTCTTCTCAACTTTTCTCTTTTGTAACAGATAATTTCTTTATAAGAAGGAATTTCATCTTTTTTTTTAATAAAAAAAAAAAAAAAACCAACTTACAATCTTGTATTTCCTGATTTGTTTCTTGACAAATTTTGTTGGATTCTAATCAAACAATTGATATTAGTAAAAGTATGTCAAGAAACATTTCTCTCTATATCCTACGATATGAAATTTCATATGTTTATTTCCCGGGCAAAAAATGTTACATGATTATTTTTCTGTAAATACTATTATTAAACCTTTTTTCTTGATAAATTGAGTTATACTCTTAACATTTTAACTTCCCATTAAGATTTTTTTTAATATCTAACGATATCAATCATTATTTTCCTTACATTGCAGTTCATCTTAATAATCCATGAACCATCAGCCATACAAAACAGTTTGATATCACTTGAGACTTTCATGCAACTTACATTTAGTATATTACAGTTGATATATTTAAATAATCTACTTCTTGGCTTTTGTCTCTATCCATACATAAATAACACCGCCATGTTGACGGGCATATTCTAGAAAGCTTAGTAAGCTTACACCTTAGAGATAATGTAGACTTTAGTGTAAAGAAGGAAGGGGGACAGGGGTTGATAGCATTGTTAACTGTGCTGAATAAGTCACATGGCTGATATTGGAATGTACACAATAGTAATTTATAACGACTAGAAATTGCATTCAAAATAGTATCAAGGCAATAAAAAGCAAATTAGAGAAAAAACAACAAAATCTACAAATGATAGTTTAGATGAGAAACAACTCATTTAATTTAACAGGCGAAATGATGAAATTGTAGACGAAATAACCCAAATAGACTGGTAGAGAGTACTTTAAACGGAATCAGTGTGATAGGTAATAGCAGAGGAAAACAAATGAATTAGAACAAATTATGTCAAAGCTGAACAGGAAAAGACACAACACAACACAACACAACAAAGTTGCAACTATCATCTATATAGGGACAAAGATAAGACGGTAAACTAGTCAATGCAGCAAACTAGCTCAAAAGATCAATAAAATAGATGCAAGTGAGTACGAATATTAATTCATTCTGAATTATGCAAACAAAACCTATAAACAGCCAAAAACTGTCATAGAGAATAGTGACAATTTTGTTCTGTGGGAGATTTTGGTATCCAAATAGAACCTTCTATCAGAAGTAGTTATCGTAGATAAAGAAAAGGTTGTTTCCATCCCAGTAGACCACAGAATCGAATTGAAAGAGAGTAAGAAACAGAGAAAATACATAGACTTAGCATGAAGGATGAGAAAATTGAGGAATTCGAAAGGTATGTTTATAACTTGAATTATTGGAATACCAGGAACGGTCCTAAAGAGCCTTTCAGGACGTATAGATTCATGGCCGATCTGACACAATTCAGGGAACAAAATCAGCCAGAATACAAAAGAGAGTGCTGGAGATTTATGGAAAGGTTGTCACATGATTCCAAGTGAAACCCATCAGAGATGTAAATATCTAATGAAGGTGATATTAGATTTCTCTCTATTAGCAGTTAAGTAGCTATGGTTACATACAGCATCTACTCTCGTAAATGAATCAATAAATAAATAGGACTACATCCTCTAATCATTAAATGACGACCAGATTTTTGTATGAACTTCTCGGTTAATGATCAGCATCGACTATCCAAGATTAAATGGCAACCTTTAACTGCATTGAAAAATGGGGGTTAAAGAAGAAAAAGGAGGGGACTAGTGTGAAAATGGGCAAATCTTGAAGAAAAGGGGTATTAATGTTAGAAAAAAAGTAAGGTTAATCTAAAAAACTGGATGGGGTAATGTAGCAAGAAAGTGGGGACTGATTTGCAAAATAGATAAAAAGGAGAGGCATAATGTTAAGGATGCGGGCATAATGATAAAAGGAGAACTAATGTTAAAAAGGGGGTTGAATGTTTAAAAATGAGGCAAACAGCAAAAGGGGGCTGTTTGGAGTAGGATTCATGTTAAAAACAGTGAGGCTAATGTACTAAAAAGTGGTTCTAAGGTTCAAAAGGGGGCGGTGAGGTTGATGTTAGAAACTGAGAAATGCTCCTCCTCACTTATTCCGACCAATAAAAGAGGAAAAAAAATTCACCCTTCGATTTAGACGCCTACAAATGGAAAAAAAGTTCCCCGGAATTTAGACTCCAAGGAGAGAAAAAAAGATTACTCCCCCCCAACACCCGGTCGATTTTGACCACTAAAAATGAAAAAAAAAACTTATTCACTCTCAATTTTGAATTCAAGATGAGACGTTCCTTTGTTACTTCATTACAAAATAAGAGATCAAATTAGAAGAATTCTGAATAATCATGTACATCGACCCATACATTTAAAACCAAATTTTCTAAAACCATTACTCGAGGATCAAATTTGTACCCACAGAAAAAGCGAGTACATATGGTCGGACGAAGTTTTGGCAAATTATGAGATTTACTCAAGTATCCGTCTACGCTGCGTTAAGGGATAAATATAGAAAAACTAAAGCTTTCAGACTTGCAAGAAAAAACTTTCTCTTCACGTTTGATTCCTTAAAGCAGAAAAAGATCCCCTTCAATTTTAGCCTCATAAAGGGAAGAAGAAAAGTATCCCTTGACTTTTGGCCCATTAAAGGAATGGGGAAATTTTCCTCAATTTTTTTTCTCCCTTAAATTTCAAAATTCTGTGAACCTTTGAACCCTTAAAATGGGAAAAGGTCCCTTTCGTTATCGACACTCAAAAGTGGAGAATAAGCTTTCTTTCGCTTTTGACTCCATGAGATGGAAAGTTTCTGTATCAAAAGAGTCTCTGTACTGGATAGTTCTTCGATGTTTGCGATGTATAATGTAGATTAAGAGTTCTGTCATTCGCTTCACAATACTCTGTTTTACCCATAACTGGGAAAGCGTATTCATACATTTCTTAAGGGCATTCGTGCCACTCTCACTCTCAGTCAGGTTTGAAATCAAATCGCCGAGTTCATTTTCCTGCTAATGGGCCAACGGGATTTCCTATGGCATTTGGGGAATAATAGTCTCAAGATAGTAAATTTTGAAGTAAGCATGAATGCTATTAGACACTCACCAAGGGATCAGTTTAGCAGCGAATTTTCTTCAGAACTGAACCTCGTGAGTGGAATGTTTCAGGGGAATGATCCTAAAACTGAATTGCTAAAGACCTGCCCTGGAGTCCCACGAATAACCACAGAAAAATTAGTGGTCTGAGCTCTGAGATTAGCGATCAAAGACGAAGCGACGGACGAACATTTGTTCAATTAAAGTATGACATGGATAAATTACCAAGGAATATTTCACTTGGTTGACTACTCAATCGAAGATTCCAAGTTCGATTGTTGGTGTAAACTTCTACCGCCGCGAATGATAGACACACTTTCTAATCAAATTAAACTATATCCTTATTATTCATAGATTACTAAAGCGCAATAAAATAAGTAATGAGTGTAATTCGTTGTTCGGAAAAGTATTTATGGGAGAGGGCTTTGCTCCAAGAGCTCATCCACTTTCCTCACCGTAAAACTCATTGGCATGACAGTGACAAGATATTTTAAAATAATTGCTAATGGGACAAAGTGTAGGGAGAAATTAATTCAAACATTTTTTGGGGGGTGAATTAGTGAGAACGGACCAGACCCCAGAACTCTATTCGCTACTTCCGTTAATCCTGATGAGCTGTACATTTAGCTGCATCCTTACGCAGAAATACTCAATCCGGAGAGCACACATTGCAACCTAATGAATTTTTAGTTGTTCTATAATAAGGAGAATGAGGACCAATTAAAAACATCACTAACCAACTGAAGGCAGTGTCAACTGAAGACATCCAGCACTGTTTCCAGGAGTGGGAACAACGTCTCCGTCGGTGTGTGGCTTCCCCAAGAGATCTATTTTCAGAGGAATAAAGTTGATATTGAATATTTTTACACGGACTCATTATATTGCAGACGGACCTCGTATATATATATATATATATATATATATATATATATATATATATGATGTGAGTGAACTGTTAATTTCATCGAAAAATTGCTCCATATTTAAAAAAAAAAAGAAATAGAGCTAGTATAATTGTTATATTGATGGTTACCCACAAAAGACCTGTTTCACGACTCTACGATCGTCAGGTGGGATGGTATTCTAAAGTTACCGTCCATATTTATTTTCATTATATATTCCTTCCATTTTTGTCTCTACTTTTAGTTTTCGTTTGTGTTACTTCCCTCGTATTGTATATATAGTTAATGAGATTATTTTTCATGATTTGAAATTTTATTTCCAATGTGTTGTAATTGTTTTTCCTATTCTTTTGATTAAAAAAAATTAATTATTCTTTTATAAGATTGTCTATAATTAAGCTCGTTATGATGTTGGTTGGTTTTTAAAAAAATGTTCTATATTTTTCGGCTGTCTTATTAAGGGTCTATCTGTTTTACTTTTCGTTATTTTCATCGTCTCATAAGTATTTTGATTTGTTGATGGCGATCTGATCGTTAGAATTTTCGTTGTCTGTTTATAGTTTTTAATTAGAACTTTCTTATTGTGTCCAACCTTTCCGAGTAAGTACTGATTTTTTCTATAAATTTTATTATGTGTAGGTTTTCCTCAATGAATGATAGGCATTTATAGTGTTGTTCTTGCGTATTGCTGTCGATTTTTGAAATTCCCATTTTATTACAAGTGTTTTATTCATTTTTGTTTTGTTTTTAGATTCCATACGTGTTTAGACAAGGTAGTGTCGTTCTGGTATTTTTCATTGATGAATGATTTCTTGTGGCTGTTGAACATAATATTGAAATTGGTGTTAGAGGCTCCTATATATAATTTACTTTTTAAGTAATGAAATATTGCTTTGGGTGCAATTGTTTTGTTTTTGGGGGCATTGATTGCAGGTTTCTGTAGTTGCAATTTATTTTCTGGTTGTTTTTGCTTTGTTTATTCATGATTATTCTGTTTCTCACCCACTTTTTTATTGTGTATTGTTGAAGATGTTGTGTAATGTATTTTATTAGGGAAAGTGTTTGGTAATTAGGTTTAGAAATGTTTTACCAATGTTTGTTTCCAGAGTTTATGGATGAGTTGAACCAGATTTTTGTCTATTTCGCTCCTTTTGTTGGTATTTTGAATTTAATTTAGGCGATTTTTAAGATATTTTGCATGGTTCTACAATTTCATCAAATATTTGTTTATATGATAATTGATTGGGAGTCTTTTTGCTGCAGAGGTTGGTATTTTTTGATACTGTTTTGTAAGTGGTCAGAATCTGAATGGAAATGTGGAAAAGTGGTAGCGGGCGTCCATGTATATCGGTTAATATATGTTTAAAGAGAGAGAGAGAGAGAGAGAGAGAGAGAGAGAGAGAGAGAGAGAGGGGGGGAGGGGGAGAGATAGAGATAGATATGCATGTACAGTCATATGACTTGAATATGTTTGTTCCAGTACGCGTGTGTATGAGTGAATACATACATATAATTTTCCAGGGCGGTCAAAAGGGTTTATTTCCACGGATGAGGAGAGAGTCTATTTGGAATATAACTTAGTGGTAACCCTGTTACCAGCGAATAATAATTCATTCTTTTTGTATAGGAAAATTGGGTTGGGCTAACAATAAGAAATAGTACTGCACCATTCTCTTTTATTGTCTATAATCATCTGCATCGTCGGTGAAAAGGCCTGATCTAAGGGTGTGGGGAATGTCGTTATCAAGAAAATATAACAAATTTTATTTTATGTGTAATTATTGATATATTTTCAGTATTCTAACTTGGGAAATCATAATTAAATCTGTTCAAATGATTTTTTCAAATGTTTTATTCAGTTTTGATACAAATACTGACACAAAGGTCGTTTGTGGAAAGCGGGAGTTTGTCTTCTCTTGACTATCTTACTCTTAACTAGATCCTTTCATGACGTATTCATTCTTACAATATCCTTTCACCATGATAATTCATCCTTCTCTTCCAATCCTTGCATTTACATCGTATGCTATTTGGGGTTTCAACTACTTAAATTATTCCCGGGTGAATGTCTTTTTTAAATTTATAATTTCATTATGATTTTCGAGGGGAAATTCCTGTGTAAAACAAAACAAAATAAGGACTGGGTCAATATGAGACCCTCCCTATCCGCACTATTTGCATTCTTTCCAAAAAAAGTGGGTTGATCACTAAGTGGGAAATGAAGATTCAAGATTGGGGAAAAATACGGATAGGTTTGGTGGCGAGGGGGTGGGACGTTATTTTCAAGATGTAAAAAAAAAGTTGATGTGGAAAAATTCAGGGGACAGGTTTCTTGAAATTTGGAAACAACTCAAACTGTGATCGGATCCATTCCTCTTGGTTAGGGAACTTACCTCAACCAGGAACATGTTCCTGGAAGAGAACCCGAAGTGCATAGACCATGGGTTAGTGGAAAAAAATACCATCAGGTTTCTTTCAGTTGAATCAAGCTTTCTGCAAGAAACCACCTTTCGATGAACTCTATGCGATGCAGTTTTGTCCGACCTCATCTAATTTTCACATTCAATTGATGTATGAAGAAGTCAATCATATTCTGATCAGAAAAGGATTCGTTCTCATAGATGTCCTTCTGTCACAATGTCCATATCACCATTCTTGCCACGGCCAGTAGTATGAGAAACATCCTGTCTCGTATCAGGCAACGCAGGCGATATCTTATAACATATGAACGAGACGACCAGTAGGATCTTCAGATAGGGGTCGATGCATGCTGTCACCTCAGAGCTGGTAGGCCTTGTCGCAGTAGAAGAAGGCATGCAAAGCTGTTTCCTCAAAGCAACAAGTCTGTCGCGTCTAATCTAAAAGGGTAAGGCAATTTGAATTAATCGCCAGGTAATCTGCTCTTGGTGCCAAACACCATAGAGAACGCAGCTCGAGCTCCAATATACTGAGCAGATCTACAAGCGGACTCGAAGCAGCCCCCTCCACTTAATCCTGATGCAGTATCTTTCCAGGCTGTGAAATGTCGCTGGACCCAGGAAGTTTGTTCAATGATAGACAAGACGCGCTTAGGAACTGCGCTTTTCCCTTGGGTCTTGGACCTCGACCCTGGGAGTAAGGTGGAGATTTAGGGAGGCCTCCTTAATCTTCCACGCACACGCAGGCTTCTCCGTTGAGGTACAGTTCAAGAATGCCAACCTCCCGGCGTGTCGGTGACTCGCCAAGTGTGGTCTCCCTAGCACGGACGTTATCAGACCTTTCTGTGGACCATCTGTTTGCCACCCTTCGATAGAAGTGAAAATACTCAGCACCTGAGTGCCAACATTTGCTTTGTAAGCAGGGTAAGTACAGCCAGATGGTAACAAATCTGAAGTAAAACGTGCATGCTGCATGCCTCGGCTCTTCCTTTCAAGGTTAATTTCCTTCAAAGCCGAATCCCACGCCTCGACCTTTGCCTGCACCTCTGATCAATTCTTCTTCGGCTGGAGATCGGAACCAAACCACATCTTTAAGATGCGGACGTTTGTTTGTCCAATCATGGAGCCCCGGAAGAGATATGAATCACATTTACATGCCTAACCATAGGCTGTTCGACTTGCTGTAGTAAATCTAGGCCCTGGATCACCTGTATCGTGCTGGCACCTTCAACAGCACCTCTATGAACTAGTAACAAGGAATGAAAATAGTTACATCATCGGTGTACGTGGACACACTGGCTCGAGCCCCACCAAGAAGCTTATTCCACAAAGAGCTGGACTTGCAGCCCTGTCTCCCAGTCTTGGAAGGAGGGTCTCAAAAGTCGAAGACATAAACTAGGGGTTACAATGGACAATCCTTGGCGAAATGGGTGAGACTGTGAACGACTCAAACCGCTTTTCATTTACCAGCACCTCAGCTCTTGGGGAGTCGTACAAGAGGCTGATCCATTTGTGGATCTCCAGCTCGAATTTAAAACTTCTTGAATCGATATTCTTTCCCATCGTAGTTCTGCTACGATCCGAAAAAAATCTCAAATGACAATCCGCGAACGATTTGATAGGATCTTGGCCAAAATCTTCAACTCAGTGTTTAAAAGTTATGAGTTTGTAGTCATCTTAATCCCCCTACATCTTTGTCCACCTTCTCCTCCCAGCGTGATTAATCCATTGGTTACCTAGCCTGGGATCGCTTCGTAGTCGTACCAATGTCCAAGTATCAATCAAGATAGGTGCAAACATGTGCGCCATCCCCAAGTATAATTCGTTGGGCAAACAATCTAACCCCTCAGACGTGTGGTGGCTGAGCTATTCCAGGGTAGCGTAGACTTCGCACACCGTAACCTGTCCCCAGCAGTTAGCCCCTTCAGCTGACTCGAATCGGGGAATGTCGACTAAATAGCAGCGAAATTCAGGCTCCTTCGTGAAGCGACCCTGAAGATGCTACTGACACTCCCTGCAGAAGACACACGTCCACCAGTCGTGTAACTGAAACCAATGACAAGCTAGCAACGTCACCTGTGCTCATGGACACTATATGCATTTGTGAATATACATACCGATTTCAAAAAATATCTTAATAATAATAAATTGCCTTGCTTTTATCAAAACTGTTTCCATTGTCTGAAGTCTTTTCTTAAGGTCCGTATTATATACAATACTCGAGAGGCTGACGAATATTTACTGTGGTGAAGTGTGTTGATTTAGATATGCTGGTTGATTAGGTAGTATGCCAATCTGCGAGAGAGAGTCATGGTTTAATATCCAATACGAGGAACCTTTTTGTCGTAGTTACAGAACAGAACAACCGACCCAAATAAGACCAATGGTGTGTAAGAATTTGTGTGCTATTGGGAGACTGCAACTGTTAATTTTTAAAACAAATTTGTATTATTTTGTGTTGGTTCACGACATAAAATTTAAAAAAAAAATCCATTTTCATAACATGTTGTAATGTCACAAAATAGGGGAATACCAAGGTGGGGTTCAAATACCTTTGCGAGTAAATGTTGTTTAACACTTAAAGTGGTCCTATGGACAGGTACACGATTTTCCACAGGGGAACTTTCCAGTTCGTTTAGGGTTATCTTTGGTTCTTAGAATTCAAGAGAGTCTCGAGGGATATTCAATGTTCAGGATTTTTCCCTCTGATCCAACCCTGATCTATATTCCATAACTGTTTCCTTGACCTGTTCAGAGAGTTCCTCTGTGTTCATGACGGTGCTTGCTTGATGGTGTCATTTGCTTCATAATATTGCAGACTCTTAGACCTTTTAGAGCATGTGTATACATATATAATGAGATCATGCGACTTATCATGTGATACTCAGATTGCACGCAGATAAACTCAATTAAACTAGTTATATGACTTTTGAAAATTATTTGCTGCATCTGATTTTATTCAAGGGCTTTTTAGCAAATACTTATGCATGTGCCACTTTTTACTTTTTTATTCCTTAGAAATTGTTAAAACAAGATTTTCCATGTAATTCACCTCATTAATTTGGACTATTTTCTGTAGGTCCCTGGCAAAATTTGAAAAAAAAATCCATTTTGATTTCAGGTTGTTATGCAACAAAATAGGTAATAAACCATGGCCATGGGGATCGAATGCTTTTACTTACAATATATATATATATATATATATATATATATATATATATAGAGAGAGAGAGAGAGAGAGAGAGAGAGAGAGAGAGGGGGGGATAGTGGAGAGACGGAAAGAGAAACAGACATAATTACATAGACAGATATTGATATATACGCATTTAATGAATAGCACTCACACAAACACATGCGCGCACAGACACACATACACACTCATATAAACGCGTAGGTACATCAGTATATCTGATTCGTAAGGTGAAGTGAGCATTTATTTTACAGTACAAGTATGTATTCTTTAACTCTTTCCTTGACAATGCACCCAATTCAATGGTGAATATTAATCACATGGAACATATCAGATCAATCCTCAGCTAATAACTACGACACAGACTACGGACTTATCGATCGATGCTCCAATGCACACACACACACACACACATACACACACACAATCACGCACACATGTATGCAATTATGATAAAACGAGATTATAAGTAACACTTGAATCATTTCACGACTATTAGTTTACTGCGAACGGCTAAAAACGGTCTGCATTCGTCAGGTGAAATTCATTTCTGTTCGTAGCTTTTATGACTGTCCACAGTTTCTGAACAAATTCATTTTTTCTTCTTCCCTCCTTTAATTTGTTTGAGTCTAAACGATAAAGTTGGTAAAGGTCGTCTGGGTATGAAGTCTTTCGTGCCGTTTTTTTTCGGATATTATATATTTATTTTCTATACTTTCATGATTTGTATCTGTTAAGATGTTTGTGTGCAATCATTTTTTTCACTTTTTGTATACTTCTTATATGTCATAGAATAAATTAACTGTTTCATTGTAATCCAAAATCTCATTTACGTTGTATAGGTTTCAATTTTGTATCATTACACGTGGTTTCCTTATTTCTCTCTTTCTCTTTTCTCCTTGATTCCTCTTTTTGTCTTTTTCTCAGTGTGTTTTGTAATCTTATAATTTTAAATTTTTAACTGCCGATCATATTTACTCACCTGCATATACATACACGTATATACATGCTCATGTGTGGTATTATTATTAGTCTGTTATTTGTTGTTGTATTCAATTTTTGAAGTATACTTTTTGTGTGTGAGCACACTTTTTTATGTTTAGTTTCGTCTTGGTCAGGGTATATCATAATGTTTATTTTAGGTTGTTCTTATTTTGTGGTTATTTACTTTAGGCTTTGGGTTCAGTTCATGTAGAAATGAAGGAGTATGTGTATGAATGTTTTGATTATTTTATATATGTATATGTGTTTAGTTTTTCTTTTTATAGTGGTTATTTGGTGGATATTTTGTTGTTCGGCCTAGACTATTATTGATATATTGAGGGATCATATATATATATATATATATATATATATATATATATATATATATATATATATATATATATATATATATATATTCATCCCACTCTCTCTGTCTCACGCACATATATTGATGGATAATTAGATACGTGCATGCACGCACGCCCACACACAAACACACATAAACACATACAAACACACACACACACACACACACACACACACACACACACACACACACTTAGGCAAATTTTATCCACAGATGATCTAATCTCTTCATTGTCTCTGTAGGAGAGAAGTATATATTTACATACACTATGTATGTGTGAGTGCTTTCTGCAGAATGTGGATAAGGATATATGTACAGGCTACCCATACATGTACCTAATATATCCATTGTTGCCTGATACTTTTTGCCATACCTTTGGCAAAGCTTTTTCTGGGTCTTAGGCTCAGTATGTATGACCGACCCCGCTTCAGTTTCCAGACCTGGGGTCTGCACATCCTGGGTACCCAACCTGTGGCTCATCAGCAGTGTTGACAACAGCAACAACATATGATACATTAATTTAAGGTATTTTCATTGTACGCTGTTGACCACAAAAAGGAGAACGAATTAACGTCCAGCGCGAGGTGGTGTCATACGGACAGAGTGCCTAAAAGCCGGACTGTCCGGCTTTTCAACTTCAGAACATGAACCTGCTTAATGAATCGTTTTCTATGAATAATCATACTTCGTTGTACGAACTCCCATTTTATGTACTATCTTTAGGAACGAATTAGTTCGTGACGGGTATATCTATAAATACTTTTGTTCGATTGTCATATTCTTTACATCTTTTACATATTTTTGGCGGGCCTTTAAGACTACCAGGCCTTACGCTTCATCCTATCGAGTCTATAGGGCTATCCACCACTGCTGTCATAGCCTGGTACACTTTGACGAAATATTCCGATCAAAATTCGGGTGTGAGTATGTATGTGCAAGCATCCATCCACGCATATGTGTGTGTATTCTAAAGCCACAAATCTCTATCAAGAGAAAGATTCCAAAATAAATTAGCATATAACTTCACTACGTCTCTGTAAAGAGCTTTTCGTATTCTCGGGTGTGTAATAACGTTATCTACCTAGCCATGCGCTTTTCTTTAAGTTTCTTTAAACATCGATAAAATGAACGTGTACTCTTAGTACAGTAGTACATGCGAGCGCTAACATATGCTCCGTAACCTTTAAATATTGTATCAAATTTGAAGTTGTTTTTTTTTTCACATAGACTTTTCAAGCTGAACGATAAATTTCAATTCATTTGGTTTTGCACTAAGCAATAAATATGAATTCGGGTCTGAATGATGAATTTAGGAAAATAAAAAGTGAAATTGTCATTCAAATTGATCAACCACTGCCTATTTGTATATGTAGATGTATGTACGGCTGGTTACTTACTGTCAAGGTTGACAGTAGGTGCAGATAGCACACACACACACACACACACACACATACACACACACGCACGCACACAGAGAGAGGTTTCTATCCGAAAGTAGAGTGTTTCGAATGGATCATTTTGTAAGGGGAAGTGACTTAAAGCGAAGATGCAAATAACATTAATTTATATATGAAAATATTCGGATGTTCTCTAACCCACAAAATTGTGGTGGTAGAATGTTAGGTTGAGTCATCGGAGGTGGACGTGGTAGGATGTATACTGGACGGTAGGAGAAACAGTGAGACGGTGCGCACTGCCTCTGTAACAATTCATTTCAGGGCAAACGCTGTGCGCTATTTTCGCTCCTTATCGATGTGATAGCGAGAAAGTGACGAAAAAAAAACTTTCAAAAAGAGTTATCTCTCTCTCTCTCTCTCTCTCTCTCTCTCTCTCTATATATATATATATATATATATATATATATATATATATATATATATATATATATATATAATTGAGTGTGTATAGAAAGAAATAACCAATGAAAAGAAATAAATTATGACAATTTTCATAAATCTTCGTATTCGAATCACAACTTAAATAATCATGAGAGCCAAAACATTTTCTTGTTTTGTGTTGTGAAATGAATATCTGAATGCTGTCAAAAGTTTTACCGACTGCCCCTTTCATGATATGAACTGCGGTAAAAAAGCAAATAAACATAACAATTACATTAAAATGTAAATTGAATTCTTATCTTATTAACAAGATGTGAAATTCGTAATTAACAAAAGGAGTTTGCTTCGAGTCGCGTATTGAAAGGGGGGAATCGGAACGAAAGTAGCTAATTTAGGGGCGGACTATTAACACGAGTGGCAGCAACCTTCTTAACATTGTTTCATTATACAATGATTAAAGTTATTAGCTTATCAATACTCTATACGCCCTTCTTCTGTGGATTCTTTCTCTTTCTCTATTCGCAGCTTCGTTTCATCCCTCCCACTAGCTTTGCTTTCACCTCTGACGCCATGCGCTGACTTCAACTCGTATCCTCCCACTTCTCACGGGACTTTCTCATTGCTTTTCTTTTACAGCGCTTCTTTTTTGGTTGTTAATTCTATTCGTTTTTATCTTTATTATTTGCTCTTTCGTTTATGTTATGTCCTAAACTTCTGGTTTGTTACGCCAGAAAGTGGAAACAATGTTATCTTAATGAATATACGATCAATAGGAGAATTCTACTATTTAAGGAGAGATGTACGTCTGGATGTAGTGTATTGAATGTGTGCGTGTGTCTGTGTGTGCGTGTGCATGTGCAAGTGCGTGCGTGTGTGTGTGTGAGAGAGAGAGAGAGGAAGTGAGCGGGATTATGCGAGTTAGCACTTGCGTTGATTCATTACATTTCAGAATAAAGATCATCCTTTGTATGTAAGCAACAGAGGAGAGCACAATCTGTCTCTGTCTGTCTGTCTGTCTGTCAGTCAATCTTAGATACAATACTACCTGTGAACTAATACGCTCGAGCGCGTAAATAGGAGCACCAGGTGAATGCATACACGAACACACAGATGCATGTTGGCATACATACTCACGTGCATACACTGATATATGAACACTGCAAATACTTATGCGTGTGCACACACACACACACGCACACACATAAATATATATACATATATATATATTTATATATAATGTATATATATATATATATATATATATATATTGTATAAAAATTATTTCCACTATTTTCAACTCGTTTATTGCTGAATCTATCTGCTATCTATCTACATGAGAGAATAATTGCATATGAACTGTGAGCGTGCTTGTGCACATGTGTTTGTTAAGGAAACGGTCTTTCAAAACATAAATATCATTTTTTTTTAAAACCTTGGTGTAAATACCTCGAAAAGTCAGGGTGTTCATATACAATTACATCGTTATGTGTATAGTAGGAGTCTTCGTTTTACGTGTTTATATGCTTTTGTAACTCAAAGTTCTATCTTAAATGAATCATTGAGTCCGCAGTTTGATAATGAAAAAGAAAAAGTACATTTTGTACGAAAAATAATTATTTTTTCACAAAATTTATTTCCTTGTCAATACAATTCATTTGGTATAAATCACCTAGATCGATCATTATACAGTGATAATTTCTGATAAAATTTCAGCTAATGAATACATACATCTGAACTTGTGTTGAAGTTCAAATAAAACAGAGACAAGATAGCTTTACAAATTGACACAGAATAGGATTCAACAATGATAAAATTTGCACGTATACCTGAACGTATATTTGCACATTCACAGTGAATAATTGATCGTTTACTAATTTGCAGTGTTTATCAATATTGAATTTGGGTTTTTAAAATGTGTGCATGTTTTGAGAGGAGAATCATAATTTCTTTCAAAACTTTAAAACTTGCAAACACCCTGATTTAGCAGAAGTGTAAAATTGTAGCTAGTTATATCTGCATCTACATTTTCGTTTCATCTAAAAAAAAACTTTCTGATATTATCAAAAAAGGTAACTATATATATATATATATATATATATATATATATATATATATATATATATATATATATATATATATATATATACACACAATATATATATGTGGTACAAATCAGGCTAGCAGTATAACATAATGTATTTTATACAGGTTAATTAATAAAATATTCAGTTTTTCTCAGGGTACCTATTGTCTTGTAATAAAAAAAATTGTGATTTTTTTATTATTAACAGTGTTTATAAAAGAATATATATAAGTACTACACACACAAACACCCACACATATATATATATATATATATATATATATATATATATATATATATATATATATATATATATATATATATACACACACACAATAACATAAAAGTCCCCAAAGAGATTTTTCGCTTCAGATTCGATCCTTAATTTTACATGTATATATATATATAAACTTAATGATAATAATATGTACAAGGCATGTGTATAAGGCATTGACATAAGTTTAATTTTGCAGTTTATATTTTTATTATGTGCGTATAAGATCCACATTCATGTGCACTCTAACACACACGCACACGCATACAAGCATACACACATAATTACTAACTCACACACATATATGCATCTCAATGAATTTACGAATAGGCGGATTTTTCACGAGTAAGTTGTAAAATCTATTTTTTTCAAAAATAAGAATCACCACTGGGTAACGGGTTAGCAAGTTATTCTTATAGCTAACATTAACATTAGTTCCTCGTTTGGAGCTCAATTCTCGGGTCTTTGTACCAAAACGAAGCACAGCTTAGTAAATTCGTCACTACCATAATGTATATTTCATTCGATGAGTTTTCTAAAATTAATCATTTACATATACCTATTCCGGTAGTTTATGCCCGTTGCAATAAAGTGCCGATTGCTGATGGGTACGATAGGCACGAAATGTTAACATTCACTGGTTATATATCCTTGTAAATCATTTTTTTTAATATTAACAGCTCTATTCACTGTGTTAAATATCTGATTAAACATCTACAACGGATAATATCTGTGTTCTATTTCTTTTGTCTTTTTACAAACTGAAAATATATTATGAACTATATATATGAGTGTGTGTGTGTGTGTGTGTGTGTGCATGTATGTAAATCTACTCATGTATATATTCGAAACCGTCGACGAAAACTGAAAATCAACGTAGTTAAGATAATTATAGGTTTCTTCAGTTTTTAAGTTGATCAGGCTGGTTGATTGGTCATGTATTTACCACACGCGCAGGCTACATCAATAGGGCTACAGGGCTGAAGATTTAAGCACTTACTCCTTATGTCAAGAAAAATGTTGTTTTGGTGTTTTCAAAAACCCCAAATGGCTTTTTTTAGGGTGCTTCAATTTACAAAGTAGGTTTATGATAAATTAGTCCCTTATTTTGTGTCCAGTAGTTATCCATTCAACTTATTCATTATTCATTCACTTTCCATTTTATCTTTTTTAAAATTTATCATCTCAACACGACATGCTCTCAAAGGACGTTGGTTACGAGACAGTTTCCACTGATTAACCAGACCTATCAATCTATCTATAATCGACACACACACACACACACACACACACACACGCACACACACACATACATACATATATATATATATATATATATATATATATATATATATATATATATATATATATATAACAGGATGATGTTTATCCAACATTATGGTGTAAAAAAAAAGACAACCTGAAAATCAATTGAACTTACAAATATTAAATAATATAATATTTACGTTTGGTTTTCTTATTGTTTTCTTTTTTTACACCACACACGCAGACACACACAGATGTACATATATATGTGTCTGCATATGTGTGTATGTGCTTGTGTATATATACATATCCATGTATATGAGTGTATATACAAAATATGTTGTGGAAAAGTAGACAACATGGAAAGGGGAAAACCTTGAGACTGCTTAGTACATCACAATTTTTTTTATTATCAAAAAGTGTAATAGCTCACGTATGTTTCACCTGCCCCGGGATTCAGCAGAATTTTGGAAGCGAAAGTCCGTTAGTGAGATATGGTGAAAATTACAGAAATGCCCGGATGGTAGTTGGTTTAGACAAATTGTTTAGTATAGGAGGAGACTAGTGGGGATTTTATTACTGTGTATTAAATAGAAAGAGTTTTTCTGATATATGTTGGTAGGGTATCTAGATAAGTGGATGTGCTCTTTAGTTGAAAAGGTTGTTTTGTTGAAGAAAAATTGAAGTATCCTGATAATTTGGTTGGTGAAGGAAAGACTTTTGTTTTCTCTTTTAAAATTATATGTTAAAGGGATACATGAAAATGCGTGTATAAGAGGTAAAAAGTGTTTATATATATATATATATATATATATATATATATATATATATATATATATATATATATTTATATATATATATATATATTTATATATATATATATATATATATATATATATATATATATATATATGTATATATATATGTATATATATATATATATATATATATATATATATATATATATATATATATATATATATATATATATATATATATATATACTATGAAATAAAGGATTCGCTACACTCACACTTTTATGTTTCTGCCCTGTTTGGGCTTCTTCAGGCGAATCGATTCGCCTGAAGAAGCCCAAACAGGGCAGAAGGCAGGAACACGAACGTGTTAGTGTAGCGAATCCTTCATTTCATTATATTTTAATCTCTACTTTAACATAACTTTATGTTTAATGATGAATGTATCGAGCATTCCATGAAATAAACCCATTGCCTACCGAATATTGTTTTATACTGCATTATATTATATTTTATTCCTAATTTGTGTATATATATATATATATATATATATATATATATATATATATATATATATATATATATATATATATATATATAGAGAGAGAGAGAGAGAGAGAGAGAGAGAGAGAGAAAGAGAGGGGAGGGGTACTAGTATCCTACAAGAAGTAAGTGAAGTAAGTTGTATTTTTCAGAAACAGATTCTGTTTTCAAAATCACCTTGAAACTGGCCAAAAGAATTTTTCCTGTTAGCTGAGCACAAAATCTTTTTTCTATATATCCAGGTTTTTAGATATAAAATAATCTGCGACCAGTGTGGCTTTTCCTTACTTCTTACTACTCACTTATTCTCTCTCTTCACCAAAAACATCGTACCTATCAATCTATCTCTCTCTCTCTCTCTCTCTCTCTCTCTCTCTCTCTCTCTCTATATATATATATATATATATATATATATATATATATATATATATATATATATACATATGTATATATATATATATATATATATATATATATATATATATATATATATATATATATATATATATATATATATATTGGATATTTTTGGTAAAAACATCTACCTGCGTTGCTATAGGGTTCGTTACACTCTCTCACTTGATATTTACCTCTAGTGAATATCATCTGAGATAGTATTACAAAACGTCTGGTCTTGTTAGAGTGGAATATGCCATTCTTTCAAATCCTGGGTAGGAAATACTTTTATCATCAAAAAGTATTTTTACGAACAGAGAAACAAATAGATAAAGTCACTTTGTTCCTTTTATGTATTAATAGCCAAGTGTAAGCTAGCATCGTGTTCACACAAACAAATATTCATAAATTTATAAAAAATGATCTTTACAACACAGCCCCATATACATACTTAATCCCATGATGTTGAAGATCATTTGGGTACCATGCTTTTCTAGGTGTTTGGCAGTGCCCATCTCCTCTCCATCTAATATATGACACGGTGTATTTAGTTACATTATACCAGTAGCAGAGAGTTATTATTGATCTGAACTTTTGCATGAGGTGTATTCATGACTTTCCGAACAAAATCCACCTCAGCTTGAATTTGAAATCGGTTCGCTGATTCCATTTCCCGGCTGTTAACTGTTTGGTCAGTTCTTGATCCCTGCCCTTTTGATATTCTTTTTTCAATCATACAAGCAAAGAAAACATTGAATTCAATTTCAAGTTCACGCAAATACATATATCAAAGAAGATACACATGCATAGACGTTCAAGTATCTTGATGAGTTCGTGCTCGTGATTAGACACAGGTGGAAGAGAACGTAGATGAATAAATAGAATTCTTGTGTGTTCGCTTGTTTACGAAATGATTTGTGATTTGATACACTTAATGAATTTTATATTTCGTGAGAAATATTAACTTGATACTATGTGTGTGCATACAGGTACTCATATGAATTTTTGAATTTTCTTTTCTTATGTATATTCATTTATTAATGTTTAGGAATATATATATATATATATATATATATATATATATATATATATATATATATATATATATATATATATATATATATATATAATCAGTTAAGCTTATATTAGAAACTAGCAACCAGAGATGCCTTCAAGATAATCAACTTGAGTTTTTTCAGTTTTCGTGTTGGTCTGTATCGAAAGTACAGGCCGCGCCAATGGAGCCAAAGTGCGGATAATATAAACATTTACATCTTATTAATGCCAACAATTTTTTTTCTTTCAAATTCATACTCTAATTTGATTTTTTTTTTTTTTTTTAATTGGGGTTGGGGCTCAATTTGCAATGTGAAGATATGCTTAATCGATCACGTAGTTTTCGCCGACTTGTTTTTGAAAATTCCGACTTTTCAGTGATCTCCACCCAAACGAAAGACGAGGAAAGTAACTTATCAATTGATCATCCTTTTTTTCGAACAAGGCATGCAGCCAAAGAGATGTTGGTTATGTGACGTTTTCTATTAAGTGACTAACCAGGCCTAAATATGTGAGTGTCTGCGTGTCTCTGTTCATTTCTGCATGTGTGTGCATATATAGAGATATTTAGACATATTTGATTATATATACTTGTTTTCTCAAATATATATATATATATATATATATATATATATATATATATATATATATATATATATATATATATATATATATATATATATATATATGAATGAATAAGCACACACAGACACGAATATATATGTGTGTGTGTATGTGTTAATATGAGTGCGTGGGATATTTTGTTTTAATCTGGATAGAAATAGTTTAGAGGCCCCAACACTTGCCTAGATTAGCTGTTTACTTATTACTTAAGATAATACGTTTTCTGCTGTAGACTGTTCAGATATCCTTCGAGTGAGTCAAGGGTGTATGATGCAAGATTAGACAATGGAAGTAATGCACTTAGTTTCATTACACAATCAAAAGAAAAGGATAATACCTCCCTCAGTAAACTTTATCTTTTGTACAGTTGCAACGACTGCTTCTATTTCTATGATTCAATAATGATGCTTATAATGATACTACTAAACAAAGGTGACGGAATTGCCAATTGTGGTCGGATCCCTGGGAATAGTCTGGAAGAATATAGCAAAGAGGCTGGAGAAACTAGAAATCCGGGGAAGTGCTGAGACAACAGCTCTACTGTAATCTGCAAAATACTATGGCGTGTCCAGGAGTATTGAGGAGACTTGCTTTTTTTTGATTTCCTGTAGAAATCACCAGTCATTGCTGGTGCGAAAACCCAACAGATATTGATAACATGTTAATGATTGCCTAATCGTCCCTGCTGGAGACTAAGTGACAGCAAGTCTCCTCAGGTCTCCAGCCCTCCTCTTCGCACTCTCACAGTCCACACCAGTGATCTGGTTTACACTCTCACACTAGTCGCCTGTTGGTTATCGCTGAAGACTGGGTGACAGTAAGTTTCCTCAGGTCTGTAGCCCTCCTCTCATATCCCTCTCATTTGTCACAGCACCTCTATGGCTCGTCCCTCCTCCATCATTTGTGGTGAGTGTGTTTGTTTGTTTGCTTTTGATCCTCCTCTCTCATCTCTTCTCTTTGTTAGGCCACTGCTAACAGCTGGGATCGTAGATCACATATTTTTTGTATTTTCCACATTATTCGTGCAGTCCCCGGCAGTGCTGTGGTCAGTGAAGTCTCAATTCTTTCTTCATTCCCAGTTCCTCCAATTTCGCTTTCAGTGCCTTTGGTACGATTTCGAGGGCACCTATTATTCCTGGTACTACCCTGACTTTCATGTCTCACACCGTCTTCAGTTGTCTTGCCAGGTCCTGGTATTTTTCCAGTTTTCCACTCTCTTTCCTATTTACCATATGGTCTTCAGGGACGACCGCGTCTATCTTTTGGCAGGTTTTCCTCTTCTTGTCCATGTCCGGTCTTCTCACTTGGATGGGGTGGTCAGTTTAGATCTTAAAATCCCACAGTGATTTGTGAATTCTATTTTCTAGGGCTGACTTCGGTTTGCACTGGTACCACTTTCCCACTCAGTTAAATCCCATTTGTTTGCTCAGTTCCCAGTGTATCACTGTTGCTACCCTATCGTGACTATGTTTATACTCCTTTTGGGCTTGTTGAATGCATTCACTGATTATGTGGTTTACAATGTCATCTCTTTCCCCAATTAGACAACATTTGCTGTTTGTCTGTGTTCTTTCGATTTTTGCTTCGATATAGTTTATCCTGACGCATTTGTTTTGGGACGCGATTATTATTATTATTATTATTATTATTATTATTATTATTATTATTATTATTATTATTATTATTATTATCGATGTTCTTTGAGGCTGTTCCAAGCGCACCGATGATATTCGGTACAATCGTCACTTTCTTGTTCCATAATCTTCTCAGTTCTTTGGCAAGATCTTGGTATGTCTTCAGCTTTTTACTGTCTTTTATTTTTCATTCTCTAATCTTCGAATCGGAGGTGGAGTTTTGCCGAGCAGATAACAGCACCGATAATGGACTTGGCAATCCGAGTTCAAACTCCGACTGAGACTATCTGCATCCACTTCACGCTAGTGTCTTTGTTAAACTTGGCTTAACGGCAAAGATAACTTATGAAGTTTTGAAAATGGCCTTTGAAGAAGATGCTCTGAGTCAGAATACGTCTTTTAAGTGGTTCAAGTGCATTAAAGAAGGCAGACCTTCAGCCAAAGAGCACAAAAGAACAGGCAGGCCTTTATCCACCTAAACCGATGAAAATGTTAGAGTTCGCAAAATCATTTGTGCTAATAAGTGTCTGACTGTTGGAGCAGTTGCAGTAGATGTAGGGATATTTTCCAGTTTTAGTCAAGGAATTTTAACCAAGGATTTGAACATGAGAAGCGTTGCTACTTTGCAATTTTTGTTCTTATTTCCTGATAGAAGACCAGAATGAAAATATTGGCAATTATTGAAAAATCACTTTAAAAAAAGATGAAGCGAAGAAAAAACAACGAGTGTAGAATGAAATTATTTTGATTTACATTAAATATTCAGAACACGTGCAAGTACGTCCTTCCAACACTCGTCTTTTGCATGCCAAAATCAGAGACTTCATAGAATCCTCAAATGGCAATGGACTGGTCATGTTGCAAAAATAGCAGACAACCAACGGACATCACGGCTCACATCATAGATTCCAAGAGATCACATGTGAAACCAAAGCTGGCAGAATACACGATAGAGAGGCCCTGTGGATCCTGGGGTGGTCAATGTTTAACAACGGAGATAAAAGATTGATGATCAGCATGATGAGGATTTTGAAAATACATAATCGTAAATATAAATCAATAAGATATTTTCAAAATTTTTCATTCTTGTATTTATATCAAGCAATTTATTTGCCTTTTTTTCAACAAAATAGTTGATTTTGAGTTGAAAAAGAAAGAAATGTATATATATATATATATATATATATATATATATATATATATCCTTTGTAAAACATGACGCATGATATGCT
>OY735203.1:31402795-31445295 GCA_963457665.1 Thysanoteuthis rhombus
GTCATAAGAAAGAAATTGAATGGACCTCATTTGGCTATCTTTCAACACTTAAACCTTCACACACGTCTGCTATTGTTAACATGTAACATGTCCTGTCAATCACTTATTGATCTCCGATCACAGATCATACCAACTCCTACTGAAAAAAAAAAGCCATTCCTCATTGTTTCTTATACAGCATTTGACAATGCTTTACCACATTTCAGTTGACTAATAATGAAGCTAACTTATTCAAATTCGATTTTAAGAATAAATTTTTTCATTAGCTTTCCGGTAATATATTTTCGATTTTTTTAAATGGCGTCAAAATCATTTATTTATCAATTAATATGAGAAGATTTATGTTTAAAGTTAATTTTTTACTTAGTGGTTCATGGAAATTCGTTTTGTTCTTTTTTTTCTTACAGTAACTTGGACTTTTTTCTTTCAAACAAGGGAGAACCCAGGAACATACTAGAAAAAAAAATTTTGCTTCAAAAAAGGGTGTCGAAGATTTTAAAAGTTCCGTGAGTCTGCCTATCTAGTTCTGTTATCACAGAAATACATTGGAAAATTCTCCTGACAGTTTGCTACCAATTCTTATTTTTATATTAAACAAAGAAATGTTACATTAAGTATAAAACATTTTAGGATAGGTGTGCTATTAAATCCCGGTATTTTTAAGGAGTTTTCAAAAAATGTTTAAAAAACAGCGAGTAAATTCACATATACATGCACGAACATAAGCCCAGCTTCAAGATAATGTGGATGACTAATGAAAGAAATTTTGCACAAACCTATTTAAAAGCCGTGATTCGATTTATTTAGTATATTTCGTTTATTTCCCACTGACATGTGTTTTGTCATGCTTTAAAAAAAAAAGAAAAACATTGCACGTACCCACTTTATGGATTTAGAGGTGAATCCTGAATTTCTCACCGGTTTTTGATTCATTTGTACGCATACATATTATCTACATGTGTATATATTCATTAATCATTCAGCACCTTTTTTATGTTTGAAAGCGTCTTCTTATGCATACGTATGAACGTACGTGTGTGTTTCCAATTGTTGGTAAATATGATTCTTTGCGTGCATTTAAAGCGAAATTTTAAAAAAATCGAACATATATGCCTTGTCTAAATGTACGTTTTCCTGTACTTCAAAGTGCTTTCACGCACACACACAGACATACACAAGTGAGTATATAAAAAACTGTGTTTGTATAAGAATTTATATAAATAGGTATACAGAAAAACCTATATATATATATATATATATATATATATATATATATATATATATATATATATATATATATATATATATATGTATGTATGTATATAGATAGATGGAGATATAGAGATAGACAGACAGAGAGACATACATATTGATCTGATCATTTACTAATATTCTTTTTATAAGTAGGCAAAGCAATACATGTGTTTTATGTATGTATGTTTGTATGTATGTATGCATGTATGTATGTATATATATATATGTGTGTATATATATATATATATATATATATATATATATATATATATATATATGGGGGGTATGTATGTGTGTTCCTGTTTTTTCTCCTTGACTTTACGTACATGTACCATTGCTAATACATGCAGACACGAACGATATATATATATATATATATATATATATATATATATATATATATATATATATATATATATATATATATATATATATATATATATATATATATATATATATATATATTCTGCCATAAATACTGTTACAAATTTGTATTATTATATTTTTCAAAATTTTCATATAATTAACGGTGTTTCGTCAATTAAGTTCCTAACCCTCTGTTCTTATTTTCTGTTGTATGAATATAACGTTTAACTATGGAATGGGGCTCTTGTTTGCGTGTGCGTGTGTATGTACATTTGCAATCAAATGTATTTGCAATGAATAAAAAAAAATGTCAAGTATAAACTTATAGATAATAAACTTATGTGCAAATTTTGTGAGATTTTCCAAGTAAGCCCCAAATCTCCGATATGCATTACTTTTTATATACAGCGAAACACGAATATGAAATTGGAAATATAGTACATATATACACGAGCGCACGAACACACACACACACACACACACACACACACACACACACACACACACACACACACACACACTCACTCACACACATTCATGCAATCTATAAATGCAGCTGGGAACAGTCACGAGTGATTACATATGTGAGTGTGTGTGTGTGTGTGTGTGTGTGTGTTAAATTTTGTACATATGATTTATGTCGTTCTTCAGAATATCATAACATAAGAATGAATGCATTAAATTAATTATTGAGTGAATTCTAACCATAAGCAACGATCTTTACTTCTCCGTGCCAATAATTTAAAGAATGGAAATCGGTATAACATTTGGATCAGAATGATTGCAAAATTTAGTAATAATTATTCTTTGTTAGATATTTTCCCCGATTATTCAAGTTTTCCCTTATTTGTAACGTTACCTAAAAGGATCCTAATTTGGAAGCTCTGTTACCTGATATCTTTTACAAACAGATAGCCTACGATGAGCACGTTGAGAGAAAATAAATCAGCCAAAAAAAAAAAAAAAAAATTGAACGTTTTAATCATCGATCAAATTAAACCGACTTTAAATGAGTAACGTTTTCTATCTATCAACTTACTGTACATATTCGATAAAGATGTTGTACGTGGGTTGATTTTTGAAACGTCTTGAAAGATTAGATGATTAAAATTTGAATGTTTTCAGTGGATCTTTCATTTACGTTGAATACTGGCATTGTTACTCGTTATCCCTGGTCAAAAACCTTTCCTTTATTACAAGAGAACCGTTTTAAAAACCTCATGGAAGTGACGTCCCAGTGCCAAGGAAGTTGAATGCTGATCAAATTGTCGTATGCAAATGATTTAGCCAATGATGCAAAACTTGGTGTCCTAACATTATCGATCATTCAATAACGTGGAAAGATGACCATAATTCGATTTCATTTAAAGAGTAAAAAAAAAAATGATTTTAAGAAAAGACGATGCATGGGAATTAGACGCAATCATCATCATCATCATCATATCATCATCATCATCATCATCATCATCATCATCATCATCATCATCATCAGTCTTTTAACGTCTGTCGGTGGACATAGACCTTCCTCTGGATTCGCCACAGTTCTCTATCATGGGCGTCGTGGGGCCAGTATTTTCTGAATTTGTATAGTTCATCTCTCCACCTTGTATTCTGTCGGCTTCAGTTTTGTATGTGATCTCTGGGGATCCATGTTGTGAGTCGTGATGTCCATCGATTGTCTTTCATTTTGCAACAGACGCCATTGCAGTGGGTGAATAGCCGACAGGCCCCGTCTGTATCACATCCAATAAACGTATTTTGAACTCCCCGCTCTGTATTATTGTTGTTAGTTGCTGTTGTTGAGTTGAAGAAATTAGGAAAATACAAAGTAAAGAGGAAACTGATGGAACGTGGAATAATCTCTGCATTTCAGCACAACCTGCAAATGTCACAATCTGGAACAAAGATCAGACGATATGTGTGTTGTAAGGTCATGCTGCTGTTAACCGCGTGAAAAACTTTGGAAGTGTGGTAAATCAGCTAGCATAGTGGCTAAAAGAGGATTCGTCCCACCGTATATATGTAGGGACAAGATCTTATATGTTACATCTAGGTTTGAAGAAATTTCAAGAACTATGATCTGGTCATTTGAAAACTGCGATTCTTTTCTATTAATTAAAGCGAGGGTTGGGTTTTATTCTACGAATTATTCGGACCAGTATCCTTTTCTTTGTTGTTTTTATCATGTTTCAGTTGATATGTTCCTACGGCTTCCACAAGTATTGTTTGAACCCAATAATCCTTGAGCATTGATTAGAATCAAAACAACAAGGAAAAGGGTTGAATTTAAAAAAATAGAAGACCTCTTAATCTCAGAATATCAGGAAATGTTCAATCCTTAATTCTATCAATTGTTTTTACTTCATCCACCGTCGCCAGAATATTTGTTAGAATTTGCTTTGATTTTGTTGTTGTATAGGTATGGTTGCATATCTCACACGTGTATATTTCACACTAACATTTAGACAATATATATACGAAGGTGCATCAGTAAATCCGTAGCCTGACATATTAACTAAATGTTGATCTGAATTTTTGACTGTATAATTGTTCATTCAAACGATTAAGTGCATTGATAATGAAGGAGATAATGTTGTAAAATAGATATCTGTTTTTAAAAATGAATATTTTTATCGTAAGCATATGGACGTATTGATGTACCAACATGCCTATGTGTGTGGACACACATACATACCATATTTACAGCGTATTCGACCCTCTAGCATTAACGACGCATCCTAATTTTAACACAAAATGTATTGGAAAAAAGGGAAATTTTTGTTGAGTCTACTCCGGACTTCATTGAAGAAGATTCCAAGATTGTCTCCAAACTTGACATTTACAATTAACAGGATCATATAGGGAGTCAGATTTTGAATCTGAAATAAAGCGCGTATTACATGCTGTAAAATACGGTGATTGCTGAAAGGTGGAATATCAATCCTTATTACTTATTCTTGTAATCACCATTACGTAAGCCTAAAAGAAACTGAGGGACTACAAGTATTTCCAGTTTATTATATGAGACGTCATCTTTGTCATATATTCAATATATTTCTTTACTTATGTAGGAATATAACATACGTTGTACGTATGTGCATACATTCACATCAAACATGCATCTGCGTATACAAATACGGTGACGGGTATATCATTCACACACACGTGCATATACATTCACATTACACATTAGTGCAAAGTCTCCGATGTCCGTCACACAAGGATATATTCATAGATGTACATGTGGATTCTGAATATATACGTTCAAATTTATCATCTATTACGAACTCCTCTGACAATTTCTGTGATATTCCAGATGACTTTTCATGCGAATGTCCATAAGCATGATGGAAACCTATTCTCCTACTGTTAAGAACGCACTTAGGCACAAAATTTTCTAAAGTCATGTTTCTGAATAACACATCAAAAACACAGAATACTGAGTCCACTAAATACGCAAAACATTTTTTCGTTAACCGGAAACTATTCATCCCTTTGCGTCGATCGTGAAATAAAAAATAACCGTCGACGTATATTCTCACCTGAAAAGCTTCATATAAGATAAATAAGCAAATTATAAAGTCAATAACTCTAATGATAACATTAACAAACTCTTGGTGCAGCTCTGAGAATGTGTAGTGTCTGAAAAAAGACAACTTTCACACTTTTCTGTTTTGTCTCGCTCTTGTTGATACTGAACATACGAGGTTAAACTCTCCATATTAGTGCCTCGTGTAAACAGCGGCTTTTTCATGGCTAATAGATATGGTGTGAATGTGCAAGAGGAAAAGAGAATCATAAAGCAAACATATATTCTAGAACAGAATCCTTCTATCTGCAAGCAACAAAATTATGAGAATAATCAAATTGACGAAAAGGTGGTTGGTATTGCTATATATTTATTTAGTTTCCTAATAATGAGTTCTGAAAAAGTGTATCGATATTGTCGTTTCTCTCGTTGGGTTGAATGGATAGATATCCCAGCATAGTTGGTCTGATACCAGCTTATGCTAAGTTAATATACCTCTGTAATTAGTAGAGTCGCGTTTTTGTCTATTCTGTCAGTAACTCTGGACTCTTCCACTCACGGATAAACATTTGACGGAAAAAAGCCCTATCCATGATTTGTTACTATGACCTCTTCAACTGCAACGAATTCCCCATTTTATCCCCCTTAGAAAACCATTTAATAGAAATTCAAAATTATCCACGATTTCTTTTCACGGGTATCCACTAGTACATATATATATATATTGTCTCCAAATATATATATATATAGATAGATAGATAGAGAGATTGATAGGTAGATAGATAGATAGATAGATATAGATATTGATCTCTCATCGTTAAAAACGTTTTTTGGGTAACCTACGTGAGTAAGCCCTGTTTCAAAAAATAGATATGTAGTATATAATAATATCAATTTACAAAATACATAAAACTTTATACAAAATGACAAACTACATGTATGGCATAGACTATATAATAAAGGGAGTTGGTGTTTGATCAACACTGCTGGGGTGCCATGTTAATGTAACTGTTTGGTATTTAAGATCCCCCAAACTTATACATGGTAAACAACTGATGATCCCATCAAGACACAATTTATACATTATTCCATAATGATAAAGTATTGGGGAAATACAGAAAGAACACAGAAGAAAAATAGATTAATTGCATTGACAGATATTGGGAAATAGGTGATTGAACTGACATAAAAAATGTTTTGAAAAAGTATATTAATGTTTAGTGTTTCAAGTTGTAAAGCTTTCTAGACAATATATATATATATATATATATATATATATATATATATATATATATATATATATATATATATAGTCTCACGCTCTGTGTGTATGTGTGTTACACTATAGGAATTATCCATGGATGTAGCCCAACGGAATTTGATATGCATATTCGATGGTCCCAGGAGGAGGTTTCAAAGTAAAATAAATTGTCAGTTATTATTCATTGATTTTTCCAATTGCGTGAAAAATTCAGGTTCATTCTGGTTAAACATAATCGAGAAAATGCAGAGCAACATAATATGTTTGATATTTAGTACAATGTAATTGCAAAATCGTTCAACCTAGTAAGACTATTGGAGATTCCATGGATGTTGAAAACCAAGATTATCCATTATCTAATGCCTCTAATCTTTTCTCGTACTATGCCTTTACCTTCGTGTTATCTCCCTTATCCCTTGCAGTCTACGTTGTTAGTCATCTATTTCATCATATATGAACATAGAATTGAAAAAATTTCCTTCTCTCCAGTAAAATACCTAAATTTCATTTGTTCTCTCCTTTCCTGTCCCTTATTAAACTACCTATCCCCCACCCTCTTTTTCTGTCGAGTAACCTACCTAAATTTCTTCCCTCTTCTATCTTTCGATCTCCATATTAAACTGCCTACCCCTTTCCTCCAACATTTCTAGGAATATCTTTGATAAAAAGAGTAATATCTTAATTTCTGTAATATATTGTAATAAACAAATTTTCAAGAAAATGATCTAAAAAAATTATTGTAGTAAAAATTTGATGTACATTTTCATGAAAAATAATCAACCAAATCTTAACCAGATTTTTTCTTCATAAATTTGTTATTCCGTTACGTGACAAAGAAATGATCAAAGAAAATTATTTCCACAAGCTAATCGTTACAAATCAGTCAGCTACATTCAAAGTTCTGTATTCAAAGATTTTTCTCACGTGATTGGTCTGTTTTTTGTTTTTTTTATGAATTACGTAACGAACGTAGATCTTGACAAGAGGAATGATATTCTATGACAAGAAGAATTTCTCAAGTCATAAGTCATAAACCCTGGAGTATGGGAAGCAAATTCTGCGGGTATGGGCGTGATATGAGTGAATTTAAAGAATGCATCACTCTTGCCCTTGACCAGAGGTTGTAACCTTGTGTCGCATCCTATCCATGAAAGGGCACGGGTAAATAGGAACATGAGAAACATTCAGTCAGTTGTAGAAATTTAAACGAGGTGCATGTGATGAATAAGTGTTTGTTGTAAGTTATCTTCAGTTGTTTATCAAAGTTGATAATTCTGTCATTACATCTTATTCCTTTTACTATACTGGTAGTTCTAATCTAATCTGATGTTTTCAAAGGTTTGACTTCAAATTTAAAAAAAAGCACTTCTGTAAACTACCCTAAAATACAACGAAAAAGACACCTAGAACACTGGAAATTCATTTTTTCTGATTTTTTTTGTAGGGGCTGTCCTAATTGATTGTATTTTGAAATGCTTTGCATGAGTATTTTTATTTTTTGCTATTTTCTTTTTTGAATAAGAAAAAATTTTCAACGAGAATTACATATTGATATCTCTGATTTTGTCTCAGATCTCAAGTCTAAGCTTAAAACAAACTTAGATCAGTTTTAGCGAAAAAAATTTATCAATTCAATTCCACTTTGATTTACGCTCGACAATCGGAATATCAAAACAAAATATTCGCTTTGTGTAGAATTCATTTACAGAGAATCAACTGCTTATTGGATTTTACCAAAATTTTGAATTCTCATCTAATAAAAAACGACTTTTTCTTCAATGAAGTTCCCATTTAGAATTTCAGGAAACATATTTTTCCTTTGTGTTTATACCTTATCTTGATTTATTTGATCATGATTTTTACACGTATAAAAGATAAATCCCAAGAAAAATAGATTTTGTTTAACTAGTTTAACAGAAAAAAGGAACTGTACAAACTCCTTACGACGGTGAAAAACTGAAAAAATTAGTAAAATCGTGCTCTTCTGAGCAATATTTTCTCTTGCTTATTATTTCAGCTATTTCCGATAAAAGAAAAATCTTTAAAATAATTTTTTCTGGTGGATATTCAAAGAGAAAGTTTCCATTGATTCGATTACTTTTGGAAATCTCTTTTATTCTTTCATTGTTAGTATCACATTGATATTTTATAATGTTTATATATCGCCATTGAAATATCAAATATAATCATTGAAAAGAAAGAATAATGCATATGGGCATATTTTTATTTATTTTTTTCAAGTAGGGAAGGCTAGAGATGTCAACTTAAAGACTTTGCCGTTTTTTATTTTTATTTTTTACAAAGAGATAGCGCCATTAGGACTCGATTTGGATACAGCTCATATGAAGCTTTTCAAATGTTTATTATTATGTTCTCTCCGATCGAATTTTACATTCAATTCTGAGTTTAAGTTTAATTATGCTCGCGACTAGGAGCCAAACACAATTTGAGGAAGCTTTGTCAATGACGCTGACTGCCAGAAAACTAAAGGAATTAGTGACGACATGAAGCAGTGAGTTGTCAAGAATCAAGATCAGACCAGCAAAATTAGCATTCAGCTCGATGAACCAACTGACGTATCAAACCACAGTCAACGGATATTTTTTCGATATGTCAATAGAAAGAAGATCAAAGAAAATTTTTGTTTTGTTATCGGCTTGAAACTACAACCAAAACCAAAGAGGTGTTTCAGTAGTTCCAATCATTTTCCAATTGCCATGAGTTAGAATGGAATATGATAGGGTTCATTTGTGAGCTCCTCCCATGAATGGCTCAAAAGCAAGACTCGTTGTTATAGTCAGAGATAGTTTGGCGATGGGTACAATGGAAGTTAAGGTTCTTTTAACAACTACCGATTTGAGTGAAGTGGTGTTCACTGCGTTATTGAACGTGAAATCAAAATGGAGAAACCTACTTGATGTTTCTGTTGACATGTGAGTAGCATTATCAAAACCTGAGCCCAAATTCTTTATTTTGACTGCGGGAAAAATTTTGTTAACAGTAAGCGAGAAAAATAAATTTGTTTTTTATTCATATGTTTGTTTTGTTTTATTACGTTTTCTAATGAACGATGATGATGATCATGATCATGATGATCATGATCATGATGATGATTTCGATGGTCGGATTGGGGAGATGTAGATACCTAATGGCCTGGGCACTGGGGGTATGAAATCTTGAAAAAATTAAGAACCCCCGATAATACTAACGTCATTTTTCATGGCATGGGTAAAAGTTATATACTGATAATTCTCTCAAAAAGTTAAAAGAAATTATATGTAAGTATGTGTCAACGTATGTGTATGACTCGTTATTCATAATTCATAAAATGATCATCTTATCTATGTTTCTATCTGATCTCCACAAGCTTGCCTTTTGTCCTTGCGTGAAAGTATTGTGTGCAGAACTCAAGCCAAATGCTCCATTTTTCATGATGTGATTCATTACAATGACTACCGTACAGTTCCATCAAATTGATCAAGAGCAGCCAAAATCTCGAAGTTTACGTTAATTTCATATAATTTTAAACCGGTTTTATACACTCTTTATTAATATCAGAGATCTATGTAGATTATGTAGGTACTTGAAATGTCCAACTGTTAGATATGAAAAAATACTCTATCTCCAATGAAAATGTAATGAATTTTATACCAATAAATTTGGATCACGTGTAAACATATTCTTTCATAATTCATTTGATTAATGATTTAGATTTCCCGTAAACTTTGGTGGATTTTTTTTATCGAAATGGCGCATTAGATTGATCATACATTATGTTTGTTAACTTCGGTTGTATATTTTCAACCCAAAGTAAAATGGCTCAAACAAGGTCAAGTCCAATTTTTACACGCTACAAGGGCAAAAGGCATGATGGTAGAGTTTAAATAGATATATTGGTCAGATGATAATTCAATGAATTCTAAGGAAGCCAATTTGAAACCTTTCAAAACTAAGTCTGTCAACCTGTCAAGACAACCAGTTATTAGTCCAATACTATGCTAATGAAAGACAAACTATCTCCACCAGTCAGTACCAAGCATGACAGATGATGATTGAAGTCTGGAACGGAGCCTGTATCCCAATGCGACGGATCGATTCTTGCAGCGGGAAAGTTTTTGTCTGCCACATATAATTGAAGAAATGTCCCAAAGATTTAAACTGGAGAATCACAGGAACAGGCATACCTTCAAACTATGAAACAATGGAGCATAGAATAACCTCATGAGAGATCTGGTCTTTGATACAAGTGCCTTCAATATAGGATTAAATCATGGAGCCTTTATCAGGATTGAAAACGCCTTGAGATGTGAGCTCATTTTGATAGCTCGGTGGCATATGTTTGAAGCCATACTTGTTCATATTTTCATCTATTTGTGAAATCAGCCTCTCCAAAAGAGTTAAAAAGTAATGTCAATTTTTCTCAAACAGAGAATTCAACCTAGAACTGGGGTGTTGTAACGACTTCAAGGAATTACATGAACTGTCCTTAATTTTCCCACCCTATTGTTTAGCCAGTACGGTAAGGGAATAGGATAGGGGAATCATCCTCAAAAGATCTTCCTCTTCTGGAGCCAGTTCAAGTTCATACAGCACGAGGAGGGAAATGTGACTCAGCTGGATTTATTTGTCAGTTTGATTTACGTCGAATACTGACATGGAGCTCCAATAGGAACACACATTGCTCCAAGCCGTCATTTGTGGTACTTGTCGGAGCATCTGATTGGACTGGCTTTTTTTGAAGAGAAGATTAGTACAAACACAAAAAGGAAAACGGTGCAAAACTTCAAACATCTTGCAAGAGATCACTATTCTCGATGCATCAATGAGTACAGTGATTATATGAATAATGATGTCGGATCATGCGTCAAAAAGAAGACTTTGATCAGTTCGGTACCCAGAAGATCAAGGGTACGGGAGATGATAATGACAAGGAAGTGTAGAGAACGTTCTTCGGAAATAGAAGATATAAATGATGCTGCTGAGCGAGCTATTGTTTTTTTCAAATGTTGAAATGAATCGTTAACCAAAAACGAACACCAGATGTAGCATTTCTTACAAGTCGTATGTGACCACCGGAAATAAATGCCAACATCATTTAATACTCTGATAGAAAACAAACGATGAAAAGCAACGTGTCTTCATGTTTATGTTCCTTTCTTTTATATATGTATATATTGTAAATCTGATTTTCATCATCAGACATGAAGAAAATTCCATGAATCTATTTTCCACAAAACTGTCTACTCATTAAATTTCCTATTCTTTTTCCCCAAAATGGTCAAATGAAGCAACCTTTGAATATTCATCAAGGAGCATATAAGCAACTTCATGGAGAGAAATTCCATCACATTAATAGTTTACCCACACTTATGTGTATGTGCGTGTGTGTGTGTGACAAGTAGTGCCATAGATACAGTTACAAATGCATCCATTCATTGAAGGGAAATTTGCGTATTTATTAACTATCAACTATGCTCCAAGCATTACAAAAATCAACAATTAATTCAAAATGCTTTCTTTCAAATTTGGAAATCTCATCAGTGAAAAAAAATTATTCAATGACCATTGCCTGCATACCGCTGAAGGACAATTTTGACCTCTGCTCCCTCGTTTTTATTAGAGCTGAAGTTAGTAGGTGTCCAGTTCTACGATCATAGGTACGTTGTCCGAGATCACTTTTGATTAGCTGAGACATTGATCTGGGTGAAATTCTTCTCTCTGGCCTCGATTTTCTGCTTTCTCAAAAGATTTCTTTGGAGTCTGTTGACAACAACTTTGATGGCACTGGAGATCCTTAGTCCAAGGACGGCCCGGTTGTTGTACGCCATTGAGAGTCTAGTGTCCTGTGACTCTTTTTATTGTATGATGCACAAAGATCCTATTTATTCAGATGGTTCCAAATGAGCAGTTTGGAAGGTTTATGACTAGTTTTATAAAGACATCATTGTGATTCCGTTTTCTTTATCAATCCATTCCTTATTTAAACACTATATTTTCAAAATCCACTGAAAAGAAAAACAGAGAGTTAGCAACTTTTCTATCGACTAAACACCATCAATTAGATGAAAACTTTGAAAAAAATATATGATATAAATAGTATTTATGACAGCACTTGGTATATATATATATATATATATATATATATATATATATATATATATATATATATATATATATATATATATATACTTCGTCATTTTGTTATCGAGTGCGATAGATGAATTATTCTAGAATATTACATAAAATGTTATTGGATTAGGACTTCATGCATCTGAAGTTAGGATAAAGTAGCGATAGGGGGTTCTTCTTTTGTGAACTGGGGTGTAACTGTTGTCGGAGACGTGGGATGTCCAATACAATAAAAGGTGTAGACACATAATGATTCTATAGTCGCTGAAGGAAGTTGTAGGTAGACAGAGGGGGGGAGTAATAAGGGTGCTGATAACGAGTATTGTGGATGGAGCAGACTGCATGGGATAACAAATGAAGGAGTCAGGGGAAACGAAACAAAGAATTAATTTGGAATAAGACGATTGATAGGAGAAATATAAAGAACGATTGAAGTGAAAATATGCTGAAGGAAAAAAGAAATTGAAAAAATGTTAGATTTTAGAAAAAGAGATGGAATGGAAGTAAAAAAAAATACTTGTGATGAAGAAGAGAAAACGAAAAAGAAAAAAAAATATGAAAGAACCGTGGAATGAGAAAGAAATTCGTTCCGTAATTCATATTTTAAACTATCTTTCTAACATTATTTTTCTAGTATTGAATAAAAATGATAAGGCAAACAAAATTAGAAAAGTGGAGAATGAAAATAAGTGAAGGAGGAAGTGAAAAATATACGTATCAGAAGTTTATGAGAAAAAAAGGAAAGAAAGTTCGAATGAAAAACAAATCATTTAGTGTTGAACAAAGCAAAACTAAATGCATGACGAGAGAATAATTTTAAATGAGGAGAAAGTGAAACATTTGAATAAGAAATGGAAGAAGATGAAGACACGAATAAGAAAGAAAGGAGAATAGAAAGTGAATATGAAAAAAAAGCAAAGATGGAAGAATAGGTGGAGGGAAGAGGGAGAAGAAGGCGTTAGAGAAGAAAAGAGTGGAAAGAGCGAAAGGAAAGAAAAGATAAAGACAGAATCAAGAGAGGAGAAATGTGAAGAGCTAGTTATGAGCAAATGGAAGTTAAACGATCCGTAAACGTCAAAGGGAGAGAAATGGCTTGCTTTAGGAAACAAGATGCTTCTTTTATCTGCATGCGAGTGAGGAATTAGTTTGGAGGAACCAAGGTGTAATTTTATACGTAATCTATCTATCTATCTATCTATCTATCATATAATATTATATACAAATATCAATAAGTCTTATGGATGAATCAGTATCCTGACTAGTAGCCTGAATTTTCATCTTACATTTTCACGGTACAATGTTCGATTTAAGGGAATAATGGAGCAATCGAAAAGTTTGTCGAATTCGAAATGCGAAATTGCTTCTATAAGGATTGACTTGTCTAGGCATTACGGTGAAAGCAGGGAATTATAATTGTGCCGCTGTATACCTGATAATTCAGGAACGTGTCAACCGATCTTGACCAAAATGGATCCATGTTTTCAAAAACCAAATGTTTCAGATGATAGAGGGTGGGTCTTTGCCCGTTAATTGCCACACAACCATTGGACATCAAGACGAGTACAAAACATGGAATACAGAGGTAATATACATAATTGTGACAGGCATGACAACTTGTCATGGTATAAAGTTATTGACTCCGAGACAACCATGATCGAAAGGCCTGGCAGATCTTGGGAAGGGTCAATATACAACGATGGATGCTGAAAGGCAGCTGCTGCAGACGATGATGATGATGATGATTTCTTTTCTCTATAATATGAAGCAGAGTCTAAATAATGCTAACTCCAGTTTCATGTGGGTTTCTTGGTGCATCAAGTGAATGATATTTGTGGCTAGGTAATCGGGAATTTTAGCTTCGACGGTATTTCCATTGATAAATCCAAATATTGACGTCATTGCATAAGTATTTGCCATGAACACTTTGTAATAAACAAAAACAAAGAAAAAATAAATAAACGATGACAATAATATGCAAACGTGCTCTGCTCGACTTGCAAAATACTAAAATGTAATTGGCCGTTTGATTATCATAATAATGGGTATCTCTACATTGATGATATCTCTGTACGGTACAGTGATCCGGCAAAAACGCACATTGTCTGGAGAATCTTTTAGCTCCGCATCTTCAGGGTGTTTTAACTTTGAGAATAAAATAAATCCGGGTTGCTTTCGCTAGTTTCGGTAAGGAGGTTCAACTCGGTATACAATTACAAAGCAGAGCTTGACTTTGAAATCATGTCATATACCTTATTACGTGAATTTTCATGACATCAACAGAGAATCTTTTCGTTCTGATAACATTTAAAATTTTTTTTTTGTTGTTTTTGATGAAGTTATTTCTTTCTGACCTCATATTCATATTGCTATATTAGTATTTTATGATATATATCGTACAGAATTATGACTTTGAAATATTGATGTTGGTACCCTTTTTGAGAAATAATGCTTCCAAAATACAGATTTGGAGGATAGGTGGGATTCTATTTATGACGTGACAAGACTGCCAAATTGGACACTCTTTCTTTGTCCATCTTGCGAAACTATGACTGTGAGGTATCTCGACTATCTATTTTTACTTCATAGAGAAATAATTTCGCCTAAAACAATTCTAGGGCAGGAAGATGTCTCTTTACAATCTAACCATACCTCTTAACTAGAACTTCACTTTACATCTTTTGTACAAAATTACGCCTTTGAAGTATTTTTGTTGAAATAAACCTCAATGAGAATTTTTTCACAAACACCATATTTTGGTGGGGGTTTATATGATTTAATTTAACTGCTGAACTAGACACTCTCTATCTGTTCATCGTACGAAACTGCAGCTCTGCAGTATTTTAATCATCTATTTTTACTTCATTGACTGGGTCTTCGCTTTCCATCCATCATATAAAAGTACACCTTCGTAGTAGTTTGCTTATAATACACTCCATTGAAAAATCTTTTTTCAAAAACACATTTTTAAAATCTTTTTTTGGTAAGAGGTTCTAATTACAATATATATATATATATATATATATATATATATATATATATATATATATATATATATATATATATATATATATATATATATATATATATGCCGGACTCTGTTTTTTCCGTCCTTTATACAACGTACAAAAATACAGCTTCGAATTAGTGTGGTTAGTTCCTTTGGCCCCTTTGATCCAAATACATATATTTCTTCTGTTTGGTTCTACATATTATGCAACTGTGCTGCAGAACTGGGCCCTCTCTTTACACCTACTGTACCAAACTATGGGTCCAAAGTATTTCAATCATATATCTGTACTTCATTGAGAAATCGCTCATCCGTTAAAAAAAATTGTTAGTTGGTCTATTTACAATTGAACTATACTGATGAACTGGAACCACAGTTTCCGTCTATCGTACAAAACTATGCCTGTGGAATATTTTAATTGAAATAAACTTTATTGAACAAAACTTTTTCTAAAACACGAATTAAAGAGAAAATACATTGGGGGGGGGGGTCTATTTACTATGTATATATACTGCTCACCTGGACTTCCTCCTATTCATCGAACGAAAGTACTGCTTTGAAATGTTGGGGTTAGTGTCCTTGATTTCATTGGGAAATCTTAATTCCAATACGTGTATCTTTTGTGTAGGAGATTCTCCCTATATGATGTAATTACGTTGCAAAACTAGACCCTCTCTTTCCGTACATCGGGCGAAATTGACTCTGAAGTATTTTGATTGCTTAACTTTACTTCATTGAGGAATCATTTTCGCTAAAAACAATTTTTCCGTGTGGTAAAGAGGTTCTATTTAAGATTTAACTATAATGCTTAACCTGGACCTTCAATTTTCGTCTATCGTACGAAACTACGCCTATTAAGTATTTTGGTTAAAACAAATCTAATTGAAGAAATTCTCTTTTTCTTAAACACGAAATTGAAAAAAATGTTTTGGGTGAGGGGTCCCATCTATTAGATATCTATACTACTCAATTTGACCCTCTGTTCCCGTTCATCGTGCAAAATTACAGCTTGAAAGTATTTTGGCAATTTATAATAAAAACATTATTCTTAAATAATTAATTTGATAAAAAGAAAAATGACTTGACATTGAGCTTGATGGCCGGCAAAGAGGAACTCTGAGCGAGTTGTTAAAAATAAATCATAATAATAATAGTTGTTCATATAAAAATGTTTGAAAATAAAGAAAAAGTTTGCTGAATTTATAAGCTACCCTCTTAGGTGGTGCTAAATAACAAAAACAGTTTGAATAGTTTTTGTACTTCTGCCAGCAAGTAGGAAACTAGAGAAAAAAATTTTAAAACGATATATTTGAAAGATCCATTAAAATGAACTTATAGAAACTGTTTTAGGTGATTATTATAGATGTAATGAATTATTTCCAAGGAATCCTTTGCTTAATCACGGTGGCTTACGCACAATTTCTATCAGCTAAGAAGAATCAGTTGAAGACTAAATACAAATGCTCGAATTTGGTTTCAAAGATTTATAGAAACTATCTGCTTCATTGTACTAACATCCAGCAGTAACCAACAGACTAAGTTGCATTTTTCTACATTTAATGTTAGACTAATTAAACCTCTCGTATAATTGTCCAAACAATTAATTAGTTAATCGGACAGAATTATTAATTAATTATGCAAAGAGACAATTTTTCTTCGTATTTAGCTTTTGCATCTTCTCTCCATTTAATTTATATTTTGTTCTTAATGATCACATGATATGATATTTTTCTTTTCAATCTCTCTCATCAACAGTCTTTTGAAATCCACTTAACTGTTCTGATGTATCTCTTTCTCTCCGATGTTTGGTTTATTTATTTTGTATTGAATTTTGCTAAATCGATTCATAATTTAAGAATTTCTATTGAATGTTTTCTTTCATATTTTCATTAATGAATTCATGGTAAGACTTTATTTGTCATGAACGTGTGTGTCTCTGTACAGAATTTCGCATGCAGCATAACTGAGATTAGAGGAAGAATCCGTACATTCTAATCTTAGATCCAAATATGATTGTTGCGTCTCTCTGGCAGAAACTCTTATATCAAATAAGGACCAGATTCTGCACTTCAGTTGCCAAAAAAATCATTTCTCCAACAAGACTCTTACATTTGAGCATATATGATTGGGCAGAAAAACTTTTGATATTATTTCTGTCTACATTAGATTTCTACCAAATCTATAGAAGTAAATTCTGCCTCTAAATTGGTAACATTTACGCGGATGGATGAGCACTAGATTTGAGACAAATACTTTTAGTTTTCCTCTCTACCAATGAAACAATGCTTTCTTTCTTAGAGCTATCGGATTATATAACTAAAGGGTCAAGAGTGTAAGAATCAGCACTTACTGATAGTTTTAGAAGGATCACTATTCCTTTCAAAAGTTGCTACATAATAAAACGATATCCTATAATTGATTTTTAAATATACACACGTATCAGAGCAATAGATAGTTTCAGCAATGTTTATTGACGATAAAAAACTAATTGCGAACAAATAGGTTGTGGAGAAATTTAACAATATTTTTAAGTGGACGAAGTCGTTCCTTTCACCTGGTTGAAGTTCCTTACTGGACCGAAATATAATGATAACTTCTGAGTTTTCGAGTGGTAATGAACGAATCTATTTTCTTGGACACTTACAAGTGATAGAATTTATTTCGCTTTGTCTTAGGCGAATTCCTGCGAGAAAATTCAGGACAGTAAATAAAGAATGTCTGCGCCAAACACACATTTAAACAGCCGATATGGAAGTGAAGCTGCAACCGTCATGCTCAACAATTCAAAGTTGATTCATTTTGGTATCCAAGCAAGAAAACATGTCTGCTTATAAATCCATCTATGTGGACATGTATTTCAATGATAGGTATGTAAGATAGCAAACTTCAAGTTCAACGATATATCTGGCTGTATCAATTGACATTTCAGTTGGTTCTGCTCATCTCTGCTCCATAGGTTTCGTTTGTTGATGCATCACTGCACTGATATTTGTCTGATAACTTTCCACCATCACAATGATATTTGCACAAAGGTTTGTTCACTAATCAGAAACAATTAATATAAGAAAAATTAAATCGCAAATTGTATTTTTTTATAATAATACATATAGCTGCATAATGATAATTACTAAATATCGAGTAGAGAAATCTGAAAACTGACAAAGTGGCCTATCGTTCTATTTTTCAGCTGAATAGCATTTTATCAACAGTCCATTGGCTTCTTTTTCAAATCTCTGATTTGAAAAAAAAACAAACTTTTTTTCGATTTCTATTGTGAGATGGAATCAGAAGAGTTTAGTTTTAACCAACTGAGTTAGAAAATATCCATTTTGACGATTGTCATATCAGCGTACATTTTTTAAATTGTCGAAATTCCCGTGGTCTATTTACTGATTCTAATATTGTAGATGAAAGAAATAATCAACATTTCCAGTATATCATGTACATCTTCATCTTGAGATAGGTAAAATATGTTTCAAACGCAAAAAATGTATCTTTCAACAGTTTATGGAGAAAGTTCTGTGAATAACTGATTGGCTTAAGAAGTTCCGTGCTGGAGATCTCTCGCTGAATGATTTTCCAAAGTCAGATAGAGCATTGGAGGTTGACAGCGATCGAATCAAGACATTACTTAGGAAATAATCAACGTTATACAATGCAAGAGATAGCAAACTTAAGCAGAATATACAAATCAAGCGATGAAAATCGCTTGTGACTGTTCCAGTTATCTTCGAGGCCAAATCCAAGCATTTGTATCATGCGTTATATTCATTTCTGAGAGCGATTTGTTACTTAAACATAACGTAAATGTTCTGATTATGAAACCAATTGTGTCAGGCGACGACAAGTAGATACTTTACAACCGTGTGGGTACATCGGATGGAGAGGAAGTGAAATGAACCATCGCTAAGCGTACCAAGAAGAGTGATAATAATGTTGATATGGTGGGATTGGAACGATGTTATTCTGGACAACCAAACGATTGATTCAAAGGAGTAATGCTCCCAATGAAACCAACTGAAGGCAGCGATCGATGGAAAGCGTTCTAAATTAGTCTATTATTCTATCTGGATAATGCTATGTTTCTGAAGGAGCAAAAATTGTCAGAGCTTAGCTGGGAAGCAGATATTGCATGCTTGGGTTACCATTTATTCTTAACAGAATGCTCTGGATGGAGAAAATTCAATTCTCTGGAAGACTTCAAAATGCACCTAGAGAAGTTATTTTCTGAGGAAAAGAAAGTTTTTTTTTGTAAGACTTATCACATGTGTAGCAAATTCTTATAAATGTTTGAGAATTATAGTGTTTTTCCAAAAGTTTTCCACGCTTTCCTGGGTGAAAAATACGGCAACTGCTCATATCAATGAGTGAACGTTATTTTATACCCGTGTAAACAAGGATTATTCCATTTTCACTTCTGATCGGAAATGTCTGAAGATTTCCTGAACAAGTGTTTGCAACATTAATTTAGAATGCAAGAGTTGCTAATATTTCACCTTGTAAATATATGAATTTAATCAAAAAAGAAAATATGATGTGTGTAGGGGGTAATTTTTTATTTCTAAAATCCAAACTTTACTGAAAGAATCAAAAAACCATTTTGCTAAACTCTTACCTCAGTTGAAGTCGACTTTATCTTCCCATATAACAAGAACAAGCACAATCCTCATCTGATTTTGAGTAGTAAACACTTCACTGCCTGTTTATCCCGTCACATTAAACTAAACCGATGCATATCTAAAAAAAAAAAAAACAAAAATTAATTCCCCTACCTCAATTTAAAATCATGATCAAAATATTGGTAGGTGGCTATCTTACCAACTGGGCCAGTCTGACATGTCCTCTATATGTACGGATGTATTTATTATATATACAATACGAAATTTCAAGTAATCATCTTCAGTTAGAACAGAAGCAGGGATGGAGTGTGATCCTACATCAAACAGGATTGCTGCATTTATATTCATATGATATTTGTTATATTTTAAATATATCTATCAGAATAGGGAAGAAGAAAACAACAAATTAATCAAGACATTCTTTATGATCCTCTAGAGACATCGAATGTTTGATTTTATGCGAATAAAAACCACTGAAAACATGATCTGGCATTTGATAGCGAGTATTCAAAGATTATTTACAATTAATAATTGAGGTACAGCATAAAATGGAGTAATTTCCTATTTTACATGGAATCTTTCTTCCTTTCAATTTCTGGTGCATTCAATTTGTTAAACTTACGAACTAACAGGTTTTTTTTCATTCTCGAGAAAAAAAGAATGGTGGTCTATTTACAATGTAATTATACTGCTAAAACGGGTTTCTACCATTTTTACGGAAGTACAACTTACATGACCACATGCTAAAAATGGTGCAAGCAGCATAATGTTAAAAATGAAGAAAAGTAGGCGAATTCATACGGTGGATGTAAATATTTCGTGTCTCTCGTCTCTCGCACTCGTCATTAAACAGCCGTTATATATATATATATATATATATATATATATATATATATATATATATATATATATATGTGTATGTATGTGTGTGTGTGTGTGTGTGTGTGTGTGTGTGTGTGTGTGCTTTGTGTATGTTGCATGTGTATTAGCCTGCACGTATTCATAAGAGAGGATATGAGAGGCAAATATCATACAAGATTTTTTTTTTTAAATCGCTAATGATTTTTCTATGCGATACGCCGTTATTCACATGTTGATGTTGCTTTTTAAACTATTCGCTGTCGTATCCAGAATATTAAATGCACCATGCATCAATACAAACCTGTCTTTTATATACAAACTGATTTACTAGAATATTGTCAAAAAAATTCTTAATGCTTATATTACTCATGCATTTTGGATTTTAAAACTCGTTGATGTAAAATTGTAAGGAGAGGCCAATCTGCTTATTGTAACTACAAACCATCGTTCAGATAAGCTTGAAATAATGAATCGAAACCTGGTAACAGGAGGGAACTTAATCGGATTTAGTCGTTAAAATTCTCTGTTATCTTGAATTTGTGATTTTGTTTTAATTAATATTTCTTTGAAATTAATCCAGTAATATTAGTTCTTTCAAAGATAAGCATTTAAGAACGTAGTCAGCGAATACAGTATTAGCAAAATAAAAAGGAAACTCCAAGCAGTTAATTGAATAAAGTCTGAAAATAAAACTATTTCAATATCACGGTTAGTCGTTCGTTGGTGTTGACATTAAGGTAAAACCGGTTTCGAAACACGTAAATAAAGTAATGCCAGTTTCATTGAATTTTTTTGTTCTTTTGTGATTACTATGAGATGCTACCAAAAAGTTCGGAGAATTAGTCCATAGAATCATTTCAAACACTAGCATCTACTTTCTGCAGTCCATTTATTGATGTTTTACTTTTGGGCATGTATACTGTGATTTAAAGCGTCCTTTTTAAAAAGGATAGCGACAAAAGTCCTTGCAATATTTGATTAGGAATAAGTTTTGGATCGGAGCTCGTTTAATGGCAAATCCACGAAAGGAAGACTGCTACGGGGTAGCCATACCCGGATTGCATATCTTCCTTGAATCAAAAACCAAGAGCTGACGGTAGAAACGAACCCTGTTCTTCTACAGGCGAATTTATCGAAGTATTTAGACTTTGCATATTCTGTTTAAATCAGTGTATTTAGCATTTGAAAGTTTTCTACTGATCACTTATCTTCCTTTGGTTAGGGATACTGTGGCCCGCGGGGTTAAACTATTTAAAGAATAGGTTAACACGTTTCAAAACTGTTTATAATATGCTCCGTGCGACTGGAACATTTTCATGCTAAAATAACTTCTATGGTTGCTTTTACTCAATGAATTCCAATTAAATGAAAATTAACCATCGATACAAATCAGGTGTAACTTTGTTTTGTTCTGTACTGAATTTTCAAATTTTGTTCACAACATTACAGGGCTGAAATATATATATATATATATATATATATATATATATATATATATATATATATATATATATATATATATATATATATATATATACATATATATATATATATATATATATATATATATATATACGTAAAAAAATGACGATGCTATGTATGAATGGAGCAACACTAAGGAGCTCTAAGCTATTTTGTTAGGTAATCTATCTTTGATAATTCAAGTATCCTAATTTTGATTGTTAAGTTCCATCTCAACGCAAGTTGTTTAATGTGTGATCAGTCATAAAGTCTCAAAAGTTTCTATGACGTGATTTTCATTGTTATGTCATAATACGGAGGAAAATCAACCAATGAGATGTGTGAGCGCAAACAAATGGGGAAGAAATATATGATTATATATATATATATATATATATATATATATATATATATATGTATATATATATATATATATATATATATATGCAAAAATATGAGATTATGCACAGTTCTTTCCACAAGATTTATTATATGCTCCTTGGTGTACAAAATTTATTTGCAAAATTCCAACTTATTTGGTTGTCCTTTAAAGGTTGCTCCATTTCACCTTTTTTGTAAAAAAGAAATTGATAAATAAAATATAATACTCTGGAGCATCGATAAATAGATTTTATTTTTGGTTCAACGAGTCAAATAATAAGAAAATTAGGTGCTTTACATAGATTATTGAGGAAAGATCATTATAAAGACACATTAGTTTTCATTCCTATTCCACTATTAGTGTAGTCCTGGGTGGTGTTGGCAGTTGTTTATGGGTAGCCACATTAGCCGAGAAAACTGCTTGTAGTGATGGCTTTTGGTTAAATTTCGTATTACTACAAATTTTAAATATTTATATGTCCTGAAACAATCTTTTATATTGTTGAATAGTAAATAAAACTAGTTTAGAATCATATATAATTAGCACGAACTTATAAACAGGAAGGCGTTTTCTTTTTAAATTTTTGGCTATCTTTGATCGACTGCGCACTGGCCCAGTGTTAAAGACGATACCATGAAGGGTGGAGCAACCTTTAAATACTCACTTATGTTGCTAAAATTTCTGCGCACGATATTTACATGCTACAAGAACAAAAACCAAGCTTGTGGAAGTTATCTACAACTTTGAAAATTTATTAATGTTTCAGAACTAATCTTAACGAAATTCAACAGGACATTAACCTCCAGACCAAAAATGGTACAAGGATGCAGCACTAATTTTTTTATGACTGGAGCAGACAGAACGCTTGTCCTTTCCCATATTCACTCTCTATGAATATATTTGAATTGGTCAAGAAAATTGACCAACACATGAAATGATCAGGTACACTAATTTAGTGTTATTTAGTTATTTTTTCTACGGAGCTGCCGGGGTGGTATTTAAGGCTGAATTATCGGAGGTTGCCTGAGTGGGATATAAGGGTTACGAAGGTTCAGTCAAGAGGAGATGAAGATGACTAATGCCTCTATAATGACTGCAATACACAGTCTTTTGCAAAAAAAGTAACAAAAGCTGCCTAAAGCCGACTATCGAGAAGCTAACTATGATGGGCGAAAACATTAGTATTGTGGTTAAGGAAAAGTAGGACTAAAATAAGAAAGTGATAGAAAAGAGTAAAACAACATACATTTCTACCTTCCTTGGTGGAAATTCCACAGCTGGCCATTTCGCTGTCGAAATTATTTTCATGTAGCCTATCAAGTCCACCCATGGAGCTGATACATGGAACTTAACCAAGAGATTGACACTCAAACTGAGAAGCATGCAACGTACACACGAGAGAATCATGCTCAACATCATAAGGAGAAATCACAAGACAGCATAATATATTGGGGAAAAACAGGCGAACGAGACATCATAGAACCTATTAAGAAACTCAAATGGCAATGGGTTGGTCATGTTGCGAGAATGACAGACAACCACTGGATATCACGATTCACAACATGGATCCCAAGAGATCGCATGCAAAACTGACACCGGCAGAATACAAGATGAAGAGACAAATTATACACGTTCATAAAGCATTGGCTACGCGACGCCCATGATGGAGAGGTCTGGCGAATGCTGGGGAAGGTTAATATCCAACTACGGACGATAAATGACATGATGATCAAGTTCACAAGATTGAATCTATAAACGATTCAAATTGAAGGATAGGTTCAAGAAAAAGCTTTATCGATAGATTCAAATTTAGCACCATTCCCAAAGATTCGCTAATCGATGTTTCTACAAATATTACCCGTATTATACTTTATACACTTTCATCTCGTATTTCCATGTTCATGATATCGCTGGAAGATTGATTCTGATTCAGTATATGTTATTATTGAGTTGAGGCAAAGGTTTCCAGCATTTATTTGGCATTTAAAAAAAAATTCATTTAAATTCATAGTACATTTTCCCAGTTATCAATGAATTTCTCTGGCTTTCAAAGAAAGTCAACGTATGCATTGACTTCAAGTCACCATTCAGTTAAACTACGTTTTGGATCATAATGGAAAGATTTTGATTTGATGAATTTCTCGAAAAATCTTCCGATAGCTTGAAGTCTTGGAATCCCTGATCAGACAAGGAATGTTTCGAGGGGCGAAACCTTTGTCAGTCTGGATAAGTTTTGGGGATGCACCACATCTGGAAAAACTTCCATTCTTAACTCCATGGTTGTTTGTTGAACCAGATTTGTGATAACAGCACAGGTATTTTCATACATCAAAATCCATGATCAGATTCTTAGCTCAGTTATGATTGATTACACTTATCGCAGGTTCAGTTGAGACATTTGAAAATTCAGAAAGGCTAGATATTGGATTCAGAAGAATATTTACCGTATAAATAACAAAAAAACAATTTTCCTAATATTTTCTTTCAAGTTCAATTGTTCCTATAATATTAAATCCGACAAAAACACATTTTTAAAGATTATCATCATAATTTTGAAGTACCCCTTATTTTTAGTAACACAGATACAAGAAATTAAAATGAATAATGTTCTATTCAAGAAGTTATACATGACAAGCGACACAAGTTTTATTTGAAAAAAAAAAAATGAAAACAAAAACAAAGCAAACTAAACCTAAAGCTGAGATACGAAAAGCAAATTTTTTCTTGCCAATTAAAAGTCTCAAATGACTTGAGCATATTATGAAGGTTGACAGTTTCCGCAATTTGCCTGGTGATTAAGGCCTAACTCAACATGTTGAGGTTGTCAGAAAATGTTTACAATGCAATCCAAAACGTTATTTGTTGTAAATCTCAACGTTCACGTCACGATCTGGCTAACATTTGAAACGCCGATGCAATATATATACACACACACACACATATATATATATATATATATATATATATATATATATATATATATATATAAATATATATGTATATATGGTTGTTATTGGTGTCCCGATGGGAAGATGGTCGGTGTGATGCGTACAGAGCAAAGTACTTATTTGTTGGTTTTAAGTCAGTCATTGCTCGATGCCTTATTTGTGTTGTTTATTCTGTTGCTGGTGTCAAGACTATATGAGACAGGAATTTTATATATACATACACATATATATATATACATATATATATATATATATATGTGTGTGTGTGTGTGTATATATAATCGTGTAAGTGTGCGTGAACGTATAACTCTACGTAGACACAGATGTACAAATATAGTGATACGTACTTGTACAAATATAAATACACAATGACCGCTGGCCACTCGATATGAGTATGGTGGGCCCAAAGAGGACACATTCTCATGTGGCAAAACACACTATTAATCGGTGGCTGATTATAGTCTGAGACGACTGCAGTACAACTTTGTTGCTGCATATGGCACAAGGTAATCCAATACGGTCAACCATCAGGGAAATGACCAGACTCAACGTCGCTTAACTTCGGTGATTTCACGAAAACCAATGTGTCCAACGAGATTTAACTTTGTATCTCTCTCCCTCTCTGTCTGTCTGTCTGTTTCTCTGTCTGTCTGTCTGTCTGTCTGTCTGTCTATCTGTCTATCTATCTCTCTCTCTCTCTCTCTCTCTCTCTACATATATATATATATATATATATATATATATATATATGAGGTAGTTAAATAAAATATATTCTATTACGATGATGAAAGGTTGATATAAGCAAAAAAAGTAAATATCTAATTGAAATATGACCAGTTTTAAGTAATAACCTTTTCCCTATTCTCCTCTAAAGATTATAAGGATTTTTTTTCATTTCCTCGTACCTTCAGGGGAAATTCGTCAAGGTTCCTAAAACAGACTAAGCTAAGTGTTTGTAAATATTCACATTTTCATGGCAACACAATTTTTGTCCCTTTATGGCAACGGTGTAAGCTTTCTTGATTCTGAAACCAGACTTTCACCTTCCGATATAAATTGGAAAGTGCATCGCATGGCTTCAACTTAGATGCTCTGAGCATTTAATGATCAGCTGCTTGTGAGAAAAACTATTTCATGAATCTTTAGGAATTAAGACAGAATAAAGATAACTGTTCAACTGAAAAGGTAATATGATATAAATTGTGTGCGTCAAGATTGACAATTATTCGATTATACTAACCATGCTGATATTTATCCCACGGACATAACTTTCCCCGATTCTGCAGTACGTATCTTCCGCAAAATAATCAACGTTTAAAGAATTAAATCAAATTTAGATTGTTTATTTGCAGAGCATTAAAATCATCAGTCTACAGCCCAGTGTTTTATGGTAGAGTATTGCATCTGAGAAGCTAACGAGGAAGGCGTGGACTCTTGATATCTACGTTCGATATCTGAAATTTAAAAAAAAAATACTCAGATCATTTACTTGAAAATATACCCAATTATGTAATGATCAAATTTTTGCCTTCGGTGTCAGCTTTTTATTCATAGCGATTATTGCTTGTTATGTTTAATCATATATTCATTAGAAAACCCACTTTTCTAGAACATTTGGCAAGTTTCGAACTCATTCTCAAAGACTCACATTTTGAAATTTACTGTGCTAATTTCTATCAATCCACAGAAGGCTCTTTCAAATAGGCGAGAAAACTAGTGGTAATCATACTCTAAATCGTGCTACAACCCAAAGACCTTCCAAAGGTGACAAATACATGAGAAGCCCAAGATGTACACCGGATATTATAGTGCATGCAGAATTTATTTGGCTGATTGAATCGAATTACATGAACAAAATAATCTTTGAAACATCCTTTACCTCTGATCTATAGCCTTGTTTATATTCGTGCGAAATAGATTTACTGTTGAGGAAACATGTAAATATTTCACAAATACTGTAAATCTTTTCTAGAGGAAGTAACAGAGAATCTTGTAGACCAGGGCCGAAACTTGCTTACGTTAACATGAAACGAAAGCCAACGCGCGCATGCGCACCTATACATTAACACACACGCACGCACGCACACATACATGCTCACACTCATAAATTCTCTCTCAAACACACGCACACATACACAAACACACAAACACACCCACACACAAGAACACAAGAGCATACATTGGATTTTTAAGCCCTGAGTAGGACAAGGGTAACCTAGGCTCGTAAGAATCTCAATATGCAGATCTTTTAAAAATGTCTGTGTGTATATTCACAGCTGAATGCATATGTGATTATACTTGCAATCACTAGTATTTATTTTTAATAAAAGTATTTTGAAAATACACAATTTTTGTATCAGCGTGCACAATATTTATGTATACAATTCAAGTGTATTTAAAAATTCAATGAGACTAGTTTAAAGTACCACAAGGCTGCAATCGTCAAGCAGTCAGAAGATTGAAACTTCATCGCATTATATTTTAAATCTAGCACGCACACTTGATTTTTTTGTTGTAAATACTTACGTAAATACTGCAAATGATGTTCTGTATCAGTTGACAGAAGAAACCACTTGCGGGTGTAAACGTATCAGTTAAATATATATAGAGTTCCCCTTACCAAATTGAAGATTTTTTTCATTTTTTGAAAAATCTTATGATAAGAGCTTCAAGAATCTGAAGCCTCTTTACAAATAGTGTTGTATATAATGTGCGTGTCATTCACGAGTATTTGCCGTACACTAGTGGAAATATCAATGCCTAGCCGTATATGTTCATCAATGTGAGTACGAATTGCACTTTAACGAGACAAATGGCAAGTTGACTCACAGGATAGGGTGGCCGTTGTATAACGAACATTTGGATTGGATATTTGTGCATCGTAGATAGCATCCTTCAAAGGACAAGAAAATTTTTATATGACATTCGTATTCTTGAATGGAAGATTTTGATGACACGCATTGTCAGTAATGATGAGATTAGACTCCATAATTTTTTTAAATGATTGCTGATTTTACCTTGTTCAACTGAAGATGTGCACCTATGTATAATGCTTTTGATGACTGTTTCATCTTGTTTATATCTCAGAATCCCTTCCTACACATGCATACAAATAAACATATATATGAGTCTGAAACGACAGTTTCGATCCTACCTCGTGGTACTGAAGAGTTGTAATACAACAAAACAGCTGTCTGTGGATGACACAATTACTTAATTATACACACACACACACATGTATATATATATATAGAGAGAGAGAGAAAGAGAGAGAGAGGCGGGAGAGGAAGAGAGAGAGAGGCGGGAGAGACAGAAAGAGAAGGACATACAGACGGACCGAAAAAGAAAATAAATTGACCGACACATCGAGAGAAACGAAAGAACCCGAAAGAGTGCTATTTCTACGCAATTAATTTATTAAAAGGTATAGAAAAACAAATCTGGTTAGTCATTCAATGGAAATCGTTCCGTGACTAACAACGTTTCGCAATTTGTTGGGCAGTGATCACTAAAAAAAACCCTGAATTAAAAAAAACAAACATACAAAACAAAACAAGAGTGAATGCTGCCGAACACAAACTGAAAAATCCATTTAATGTAAACTCAAATTGAACCCCCAAAGACGTATGTGAGGTGGGGGTAAAAAAGGGTACTTTTGTAGACAATACAAAGCGTGAGTTTTTCGTTTTCCAGCTCTTTAGCCCCATTGATGCTATCTGTACGCGTGATGAATTCATATCCAGTCATCCAGATAGCCAGATCCACTTGAAACCTGGAGAAACTTATGTTGGCAGTGTTAGCGACAGTTTTGGTTGACTGTATCTAGTAGGCTGAGAATAGAAAAAAAATATCATAAATCATCCTCTTGTTTATACATATATAACATTGGCTGGTCTGTGTATATCAACGTACTTACACATTCCAGTGAATATGTAAATCTTTATGTCCTGATGTTTAAGTATATCTGTGAATTTGAGACAGAGGGTTTACAACTTTCTTAAGTAATTATATGTTCACGCATACGTGGATACATTGGGTACAGGTGGATTGTTTTATGCCGTAGAACATCGTAGCTCTTTCCAATGGTCCTATAAACGGAAACAAGCGACAATCTATTACCGGAATTCGAAAGAATCCCATCTGAAAATACGGAAAAAGATCGACCCATAAACAACTCTGACATTATCACCTTCCTTTCTTTTTATGTGAGCTCCACCTGCATGACTTGACCACTCTAGTCTTATCTCTATTTCCTCCTTCGGCTATCCTTTAAAAACACTGAAAACTCATGCACATACGTATATATATATATATATATATATATATATATATATATATATATATATATATATATATATATATGTATATATTTATATATATATATATATAATTTCCTGGTGACCTCTCTCACCGGTGCACAGATGTCTCCCTGGGGACTTGTCACTTCCCAATGCTTGATCATCCCCATCTATTATCACCCAGACCAAAATTTTGAAAATGGTATTTTTTCATTCTGTTATATGCTTGTTGGTAGTACATGTTTAATCTAGTTCGAGTAAGTACAGAGTTGATAAGTATAACTTTGCATACAATGCAAAACAGACCAAAAGATTGCTATATCAGAGATCAAGTCTGTTTCTTTGACATTTTCACGTCAGAAATATGATTTATCGAAGTTGCATCTTGTGTGCTAGTGAAGAAACGAATATATCTATAATATCTAACGGATGAGATACAACCTGGTCTCTTGTAAATTGTTGAATGATTATTCGAATGGTCAGTATCCTCTGATTTACAAGATGTAAACGCTTATTGTATAAGAATAAGACTTTTGGCGGAATAGATGTTACTTTCAGGCATTAGTATTCTGTGAACATTCTAATTGACCAGCTTATGGCCTCTTTATATTAATGTTATCTTCTTTATCTCTCAGCATTTCATTTGTTGCCTTCTCTAACCTTCCACAAGTACTTATTCCGTTCGGCAACCTAACAAATATGAGAATGCAAGCGCCGACGAATTGAAACATTTTCAATGTTAATATTACAACAAAAAATTAAGAAAACGTATTCTTTATTTCACACAGATCATTTGAGCTTTTGTAAATATGTTATATGTTTGATATTAACTTACTTTCACGTGCAGTAAGAACGAAAAAGTTTATATAAAAACGTAAGCATTTTAATTGTGTCTGCACAAAATATATCTACTATAATTGATATAATCGATTAGAAATTTACACCAACACATTCAAAAAGTTTTATGTTGTAGCAGAAGCATGATTTGTCTATTCTAAGGACTAATCTCAAAAGATCTTACTTCCAGTATTTTTCATATGAATCCTTTTAATATTTCATCAAAGTAGTTTCTTCCTCAATTATTTTGTAGGAGTAATAATAAGTCTTTCTCCTCGAAGACCTCTGATGGCTGACAGATGTAAAATAAACCTTAGGAAGACTTGATTGACTGGATTGTTAAATCTGCATCCTGCTTAACAACATTTAAGCAGCAATTTGAACTTGAATTTCTAAAATGAAATGTGATCACACTCATACTAATTCTTTTAATTGTATCCAAAACAAAATATAAAAGTTTGAAAGATAGTGATAACCAAGATATCAAGTACTGTCTTGTACTGTAAATATTCTCGGAATAGAGTTTTAGCAACCATTGTGTCGATAAAAACGCCCGAAACTTGATATCTATAAATTTTATCGTAATATTCGTTGTGTTAATATTAGGAAGAAAGATCGTGAAAGATTATCAACTAAAGATTACACAAACATGGCGATAATTGTTGTTGTTTACATTCGTGAAGCGGTGAAATAAGAGAATTAGTAAAAGGAAATTTCGAAATTCCACTAAAATACATTGGAGGGCCGATTTTAATAAAATTGTCCCGATGTATCAAAATTAGACTTTAAAAGGAGATATCTTAATTTTGCAATAAAGTGTTTAAAAGTATGTGGTTGCTATTTGTCATTTTTTTTTCATCTTTTTGGACTTCCCTGGGAAGTGTCAATCCCTCTGAATTATTGTAAACTACACAGGAAAATATATTTTCATAAAAAAATGATCCCAATCTATTAAATGGTTCAAGTAATGTAATAACATTTCAAAGAGCTGGTGAGACTTGATATCAAAAACAAAATAATTTTACTGTTGTAAGAGAGAGAAATTTCTTTGATAGAATATTAAAGAAGTGGGCTTTGCTTGGCTTTAGAGCACTACTGATAAGTGAGGGTCTCGCATCAGCTTTAAAGAAATAGAAAAAGTTTTTCGTGACTGATTCTTTATGCTTTCAATCCATGATCATCTTATCTCAAATTTTGAAAAGGTTACTTTTTAAAGTTTTAGAGGGGGTTTTATTTACTATGTAACTTCATTTTCGAGATGAACCCTTAATGTTCGCAATTTCTATACACAGGTTTTGGACAGAAATTCACGATTTTTTCCCCCTTTTTACCAAGTGAATCATACTGCATTTCGGACGATATTTTCAGTTGAAATGTCTTATTCAACGATTATTCATTTCTGCTTCAGGCGTTTTAACGGCGATTGACTTGTTGTTAAATCAAATAAAATATACTAGCCTCAAACTTCTGAAATTTTTCTTTTCTGACTCAAGATTTTTCAAATCAGAAAGATACAAGTCCGATTTCTCAAGTAAGTTTTATTATTGATCACAAAAGTTATCATAACAATAAAATATTTTTTCGTTTTCCTGAATAGTAAAAATTTCGCTTTTTATTCAACTGTTATTCTTGACAGTAATTTTAGTTTGTTGTGCCTTTTACGTAGCCTTTTTTGGGCCGCGGTCGAACGTTTCTATCAAACAATTGATCATTGAAAATGAATGCAAATTATGATATGACAAACAGAAACATGTATGCAGGCCACACGCATACGCATACATACGCATGCAAATATGAATATACTGCCTACATACCACGTCACATTTGTGCGTACTTACTCTTATGTTCGCATGCATACACAAAGACATATCAAGTATTTACATGCATACACATGTCACTTTTCCATACACCTACACTTACAATCACCTGCCTCATGCACACACATCATACACGTGTACATTCACAAACATACCATATATGCACGTGTATGCAAGTGAATGTATGTGTTTTGTGGCATGTGTCTGTGGGTGTATATTGCATCTTTCTTTGCTAACAATGCGCTGTCAGACAGCCGAACACATGTTCGTTTGCTATAGTAGTATGTAGATGAAAATGACAATTGGAAGCTGAAGTGAAAAACTCAAGAGATAGGTGTTACATCTCAGATTTTTTATTATTATTCATATCAATGTTAGCGGTGGTTTACAGAGAAAAATATGCTGTATACATGTCGATGCTGGAGAGGAGAATGTGATTTTTTTCTGTTTGGTTTTTGGTTTTTAGAGCCAGAGGGGAGGTGTTTATATCTGCGTAAATGAGGGTGAGTTTGAAATGAATTGGTCTATGAGAAGTGAGATCAGGAGATGAATGTATCCTATCTCTGTGGATGTTTGGCTTATCTTAGATAAGAGAGGCGGTGATGGGTTAAAATGGTCATTTCTCAGGGTAAGGTGGATTTTGTTATTTCCATTTCAAAATGGGGGTTGTCTAGCAATCAAGTGATAGATGTTGGTGTATGTTGGCTAAGTTGGAAGTTGGTGTGTTGCTTGCAATTTAGTCTTTTTGGTTGATGGTGGGTGAGACTTCTTTTACTTTTCCTGAAGGGGTGTTGTCGGTGTTGTAATGTATCGTGTCTATTTGGTTCTGTTTTAAAATCAGAGTATTTAGGGAGGTTGCAATCTTAGAGTGCGCATACCTTACTGTATTACTGTTTCATACAGGGATATAAGAGCTGCTTTGGTGCATCTGCGTGTCAGGGAGTTGTGAATTTTCCAAATGTGATGGGCTTGGTGAGAGTTGAAGTTGTGGTTGTGTATGTTCCTATGTTCGACTAGGGCATTCGTCCTCTCATCCAGTTTGAGATCTCTCTTGTATTCGTATCATCTTTTTTTGAGAGGTCTTGATGTCTCTCCGAGGTAAAATTTGTCACAGTCATTACACAGAATCACGTAGACGCCGGCTTCGTGTGGTGTTTTTTTTTTTTAGGTGGTTGATGTACTAAGTCTTTGATGGTCATTGAGGTGTTGGTGGCAATGTGTAATCTTATCGTACTCAGGTGGAGCTGAGGTTGATTGTGGTTGTGTTGGTGGGTAATATGATATGTCTAGTGTTGGTGTTATTTATCTTTTTGTCTTGTTTGTTGTTTGCTTTGTGGATCTTGTATGCTTTCCTCCTTGCTTGATACATGGAATGTCAAGAGTATTAAAGTAAGACAAGGGATTTTTTTATGTATTCTTCTTTGTCATCAGAGTATTCTGAGCGCCTACATTAGTATCTAAACAAAATTAGCAAAAAATGACCTCCTGGTGAGGTGTCATGAATTCTTCTGTTTGAATTCTTTTCATTTATAGTGAATTTTTGTAATATTTTCCCGTGATTTCAAAAAAATAACCAGGATAATCTACAGAGGGGGTTGACAAGCTCAGTGGCGGTTTTAAGTACAACGGCGTCCCGTTTCAGTTTTTTTTTTAATAGATTTTCTTTAGATTATTATTTAAATGTTCAGGATTCCTCAGATGAATTGCGCCAAGGGGCTTCGGCATCACCCACAGTTGAGGGGTCTGTGGACCCCACACACTGTCTCTGGGAGTAGACAGATCACAGCATTGTTATGAAACTGCAATGGCAATAAATGTAGTCAAATAATAGTAATAATAACAATAATGATAATAACAATAATAACAACAATAATAGTAATAATAATAATAATTAGAAGAAGACTATCTTATTCAAAAATTTTTAGCAGACAAAATTACGAAGCTGAGTGTGGCAAAAATATTGCACATTTTAAATGCAAAATCTCCAGGCGGTCGGGTTCAGAACAAAATTAGATAATAGAAAACTTTACGTCGACTAGATAAGGTCTCTAACAGTCGACTGTAGGAGCAAATGCTGAGCAGAAATCTCTGTTTCTTCAGCTTCTTGAATATTTGTGCCCTTTATAACCTTAATGATGGGTAGGGGTGCAAATTTCTTACAATTATGGCTTTAGAGTCTTTTACAATGTCAAGTCTTTCAGTCTGCCTCTGGATAAAAAGTACCTAAACACACACACACACACACACACACACACACACACACACACACAGATATATATATATATATATATATATGTATATATATATATATATATATATATATATATATATATATATATATATATATATATATGTAAGGTTATAGGGGAACTTTGTAACTTGTTGCAACAAAGACTTTTGACCTTTAATAATCAGGATATCAGCATTTTTTTTAGATGATCAAGCCAAAGTAGTGAGGAGTTTTTTCCTTACTTGTTTGATGGTAAGTATAGAGTTAGAAGCATTATTTGGTTAGTATCTAAGAGAGATCCTCACACATTTCAGACATAAATCTGCTGTTCCACTCCCTGTTCTAAATCTTCTGCTTCATAACAATATGCTTGAATTAGTTCCGACATTTTCTCGTACCATTTTAGGTGCCATATTTCGGTATTCCTGGACCAGATGGAAATATCAGCACCGAGTCAATCTTTTTTCTTTATGTTTTTGTCCGTGATAGCTTCAACCTATTGACAAACAGACGGCGGGGATTTCAATCAAATATCAATTTATTATCCATAATTACAAACGGAGTTAAATGGGAAAAAACTGCACCTAGGAGTTCTGAAAGACGGAATAAAAGGATTAAATTTACGAGCATGCCTTGCAGGTGTGAAACAAAAGCAATTTACAGGCAGCGAAGGGAATATTGAATGAAGAGTGTAGAACAAAAGACATGAAAACCGCAAAAAAAGATCCTGGAACATTGTAAAAGGTACAAAATATTCGTTCAGGGAAAATAAGTGCAGAGAGTAAGTCAATTTGCAATCTTTCCCACTTTTCCTTTTTCTGGACATCTCAGAGAAAAAAAAAATCTTGGCGTAATAAAAAAGACGTAAGCAGAAGGCAAAACAGTATAACCTGAGAAAAAAATAGTGGGAACAGACAAGAGAACAAAAAAAAAAAAAGGTTCAAGGAAGGGAGAAGGAAAACAACAGAAAGAACAACTGAAACAAAAGGAAATAAAAAAGACGGAAACGAAAAAAAGAAAAAAAAGTGGAAGATTAAGAAGGCGAAAAAAAAGATGAAAAAGAAAAAAAGAAAAACACTAATGAAGAAGATAATAATAAAGACATACGACGACTTATCCAAGATGAATAGAAAGATAACCGGTATTGGTAGCAGAGCCAATGACGCTGGCCTCATCAGAGGTTGGCCGAAGTAGGAGGATAATGCATAAGAGGCGCATTTTGAAATTGGCAAGATATATTTATCTCGCTCCCGGGTTTGTAACGCAGTAGCTTCGCACGAAGAAGCAAGCCAAAGGAGAAAAAGACGTCTGCGATGTTGCGCACCGCTGGTTTTAATTGCGTCCTTTACCTTAAGGTAAAACGGTAGAAAATAAAGTAGGTGACGACGACAACGAAGGAGAAATAGAAAAAGCTGGGTTCGTAATGGAAGCGATTGCACAGCACACTTGCCTTCAGCCATATTTAAATACTGCCTTCTCTTTTTATATTCTCTCACTCAATTTCTAGCTAATTTGGAATCCTTTGACTTTCAGCTGATAAAAGGTAGTTTATTATGGAATATATTGGAGTGGCTATTAAAACAGTTGCCTAACATACTGAGGAGATTGGCATGTGTCAGGATGGGTCAGGGTGCTGGGAATACAAGATGGCCACAGGCTGGCCGCCCAAACCAATTGAAGTGGCCGGCTGACTAACTCGGCGGGAAAAACCTGTAATTGGTCGCTGATTGCTTTTCCATTGCTTGGCAAAATCGTTCGCCTGCTTTATGTTGCAAATCTACATCTCGAACTTTCTCGGTTTAATTCTCGCTCTCGTTTTCATTCTCGCCATTACACACTGAATGTTACCTTTTGTATTTTTAAAAACTCTTCCTTTCTCTCTGCATCTCTCTTTCTCACGTTTTGAAAATCCATGCTCGAACCGGAATAAAAACGTTTGCTTTAATAATAATAATAATAATAATAATAATAATAATAATAATGATAATAATGATAATAATAATAATAATAATAATAATAATAATAATAGAAATAAACAGAAGAAGAAGAAGAAGAAGAAGAAGAAGAAGAAGAAGAAGAAGAAGAAGAAGAAGAAGAAGAAGAAGAAGAAGAAGAATTGCAGTATTTACATAATGAAATTAGGGATAGTATTTGTGAGAATCAAAATAGCAATAATGTTAATGCACATAATATTAAAGGAAAAAAAGTATAAAGGTAGAAGTTATACTGTAATGATAAACATAAAAATAATACCGATTACAAAAGTGGCCGTGGTTATGGATGTAGCAGTAATCAAAATCACACGAATATTTAATGACGATAAATTTCACTTGTTATTACAACGCTGTTTATTGTGTCTTCATACTCACCATCAGTATCATCAACATCATCATCAATTATAACTAACTAAAGCAATGTTTGCTTAATGGGTGCATCTTTGGAAGGAGTCGACTTTGTGGTGTGAGTTGCAGCCTACCATAATTGTCATGTAAAATAATTTCTATCCGTCCTATGAGCTTACGACTCTGTAGTATTCAGGCTACGTCTTTTCAGTGTCAAGGTAGATAATAAACAGAAACTGGAGGAAGATCTATGACCTTTTATCATTTAATTGATTTTTACTAGATTTCTCAAGAACTGCTAAGCCAAACAACTTCAAACCTGACAACTCATAGCCTTGCGTGCTGACTAATATAACTGGCAAATGTCAACTGTATATGATGACCAGTTGTCGAGTAATCACAATGCATACACACAAAGACACAAATAATTCAATTGTTGTTAGATTATGAAAAATAATATGAAAGCATTATAGTTAATTAATATCATCATGTCTGAGTGTGATTGTTATTGATAATTTTAGAAATCTGAATAAAAATATTTTTAGATGAAAAAAACTAAAACAAATGTAAGAAAATATATTGGTAAGATAATAGCACTGATAAAGATGCCGCTGATGATTCAGTGAAAATGAACGGAGATAAGAGGATAAAATAAATGTAAGTAAATGTAACCGTAAATTGTACTTTTTAAACCATTAATCCAAAAGACTTTTTTCTATAATAAAAATCGTGTCAAGCTTCTTTTAAGTTTTTTTTCATCTCCGTCTCTCTTTCATTTCATTCATAGGAAATGTTGTTTTTCTCCCACCTTTCTTTCGTTTTTTTTTTTTAATTTTCTGCTTTCTTCCCTGCTATCGTTTCTAATTTTTATTCTTCTCTTTTTTTTGTTGTTGTCTTTTCTTCCATGAGTTTTTTTTAATTAAATTTGTGGTTATTTTCACCCCATCTCTCCATCCCCACCCCTTTGTATTTTCTAGGTATTCTTCAATCATTCTCTTTCTTTTTATCTGCGTTTTTACTGTTTTCTTTCTTTACTTTCTTTCTTTGTTTCATTCTTTTTTTAAATCTTTTCTTTCACTCCAGTTGATGGTTTTGCAGTTCAAAAACTATTAAATGCTGATGAAAAGGATTTGAATCTGCTCGCGGATCAAAGTTTTAAGACCCCCTTTTCCCTACAGCATCGCTAATTCATAAATAGGCAATCATTTTTGCAATGATTCTGCAGAAAAATGCACTTAATTTAATCTAAAATTAAGATTGAAGAAAACGCCAAGTTTTAATTCAATCGCACATGTGTTATTCATTTCATCTTAGACTCAGAAAGATTTATGAATATTAACCCTTTCGTTAACGGAGACAAACAAAAAATATACACGAATACACATTTGCTTATATGACTCTACGTGTGTGTGTATGCGTATATGTGTGTATGTGTGAGTCATTGTTATTCAATAATTTACATTCATTTATGGCTACTTAAGGACACTTGCTTACAAAGAATCCTGAGTGTTATGTACCGTAGATTACGAAAACATTTTTTACCAAATGTATTATTGCTCACTGACGTTCAACGTTGAATACTTCATTTTTTTTTTTCATCTAAAAAAACGCTGATCCTACGTTACAAGAAAAATGAAAAGAAACAATGAAAAACTACAAATACCCTTCGGCGTAAGGCAATATATTAAATCATTCGTCGATAGCGACATAGAAATAAAAATTCATAAATTTAAATCTTGTTGTACACCTCTTGAAATTTACCAATTACACCCTTCCATAAATGTCGGCTTTTAAGTTTCAAAATCCTGCATGCTGAATTTTTGCAATATTTCCTGTATTAGAATAATGGCATCGAACACATTCACAAATAGGTACAGTGACACTAGCACACCCATATTATATGTTCATGTCTGTGTGTGTGCGTATATAAACATAAAAGTCAATCTAGATATATCATATATATATATAAATGGCTTATTTGTCACAAATACATCTGCATACATTCATGATATTCAAGAGGTTTGGCCAATAAACAAATAAATGAAATTATTGATAATTTTCTTTTCACTTCCCAATCTCTCTGTTGATGTGAGCTCGTAGCCTACGAGACGTCTTTAAATAAATACCTTTTCATCCAATCTGTAGTTTCCACATGAACATTTCACCATTATTTTCGGGTTTTAATGAGAGTTTATGAATTGTTTCGTACCCAATTTTCAGAAAATTCATTATCACTATGAAGTATTTCACATTTGCTGCAGCACTGACCTTTTCTGCATGTGCGTTTTAGTGCAACTGTTTCCAAGTTTCGATTATTAAGCATTTATTTGAAGTTATGATATTCTAGATTTTTGTCAACTTTTTAAGAATCATCATTTAGATATAGAAAAACTTCACTCTATACCCTTTTGAAGATTATCCTCAACATCTACCATGGTCTATCAATATGGATTTATCGTTGATCTTTTTCTCATACTAATTAAGGATAGGGCTGTTTTGTATCAGACCATCGATACTGGTAGATTCAATGAGTAACATTTTTATCTATGAGTGGAAAAGTCAAGAGTTACAGACTGCGAACCAAGAAAATCCCACTATCCATAATCAGAGTAGATATCAAGAGCGAGAGATCCAATGAGGATCGAACCCATTAACAACAGCGAGTAAGAATAGCATCTAGTCAATACTATACATCGTGCCTCCTGATCTGTTTTTTCTTGACTTCATATCATTTATTAGTATAACAGTTTAGTATCAGAGCATCTATAGTGGTAGATCCAATGAGGCTCGAACCCACGAACAATAGTCACCAGGTTTATCTAGCTGATCAATGCATAAAGACATTTACTGTTTTCTGGGGTTTTTTTTTTTCGTATGATTTGTTAGTATAGTTTGTTATCAGTTTATCAATAGTGGGAGATCCAATGATGACTGAATCCACAAACAACAGCCAGGAAGATTAGCTTGGTGATCATCGCTATACAAATACGTTCTCATCCATTTTCTCTTTTCATATGATCTATCCGTTATCACAGAAAAAAAGTCACGGATACATTCGCCATTTGCATTCGAATTTTTTTTTTTACTACCCCCATTCCAAATGTGTATGTTCAGAAGGGTCGGACTTTATGGTGTGTGGATTATTATTATTATTATTATTATTATTATTATTATTATTATCATTATTATTATTATTATTATTATTATTATTATTGTTGTTGTTGTTGTTCTTATTATTATTATTATTATTATTATTATTATTATTATTATTATTATTATTATTATTATTATTAATTAATGTCCCTTGCAACTCAAAATCTGTCCTTTTTCATGTGGACGATCGTTTTTTTTTCTAATTCGTTGTATTCTATCTTTCTTGGTTTACAGTTACAGCCGAGAAGTAATATTCTGTTTTTTTTTTCTTATCTTTATTGTCAGTTCGTGTCGGAGACCTCACAATCTGTGCATTCAACTAATCTTAAAGGCTGATGCCTGGACACACACCTCAAAATCCCGGCCACATACAGACATCGCGTGCCAACTGAAGACAATGACCGGTTGAATTTTGAAATATAATGTTATCAAAACGAAGCCATTCCTAACTCTCTGTCTTTGTTCGTATTACTTTTTTCTTTTCTTACAGAGGATCAAATGTGATTACTTTCTGAATGGGCCTTTGTCCTGAACCATATTTTCTCTCATTATTCTCTTTGTTTTGTTTGTCTTAAAAAAAAAAAAAACTCTTCCTATTAATCCTTTTGAACTTTACAGGTATTTATTCATTTATATTTATTCATTATTATTGTTTTCACTGTTTTTCTCTTTACAATTTCCATCGCATTTTTGTCTTTTCTGTCTCTGCCATTTCTTCTAAATATTCTATTTTTCTCTATTTCTTCCTCATTTTTTTTAATTTTTAATGCTTTTGGATTTTCTGTTCTCATTTCACTCTCTCACCACCTTTTTACTCTGACTACTTTTACTACTATAACTATGAGCGTCAACCAAAGCTGTAAACCTTGAAAATATCATAATAGGTTTCCACAGTTTTCCAGCGGGTCTGGATGTCTGACTGACAGGTCAAGTATGTATCACGCGTACAGGTCGCACCAATGGAGCTAGAGGGCTGAAAATTTCGATATTTACTCTCTATCTACAAAAAAACTGTTTTTCTGTTTTTTGAAAATCCTCCCCCAAAACAGTTATTCACTGTGGATTCGATTCACAATGTAAGTCTTTTCTAAAGTGGTCCCTTAGTTTGTACCCGGCAGTGTTCAGGATTTTTTCCAGAGATCAACGCAAGAAAATATTGGCAGAGAAGTAAGTTACTCATTGATTACACCTTTTTCCATTTTCTAAATTGATCGCACCCAACATAGCATACTTATATAAGATTTTGGTCACATGACAGTTTGTATTGAGTGACTAAGTAGATATTATTATCATTATTATTATTATTACTATTATCATTATTATTAATTAATCATTCATCAATAATAATAATAATAATAATAATAATAATAATAATAATAATAACAATAATAATCCCACCAGTTGCCTCGTGGTTACTGCTAAAGACTGAGTGACAGCAAGTCTCTTCATGTCTCCAGCTCTTCTCTAAACACTTTCACGGTCCACAGCTGTGCCTGGTAGTGATTGCTGAATTGCCAAGTGAAAATAAGCCCTGTGGTTTGTATTGCTTTATTTACACACGTATTTTCATCCTCGCTGACGATTGGATAACGTAAGTCTCATATTTCCCAAACTCTCCTCAGTAATTGTGCAGACCCCAGTAGTACTGTGGTCTACATTATCGCAATCTTTCCTCTCATCTCCAGCTCCTCCAGACTTTGTTTCCAATGTTTTGGTACATATTTCGGTGCACCTACTATTGTCGGTACTACCCTGACATTCATTTTCCTACCTTTTCCCGCTCTCTTAAGAAGTATTTGTATTTTCCTTTTTTTTTCACTTTCTTTCATATTCACTCTATGTAGACACGGCCATGTCTACAATTTGGCAGGTTCCCTTTCCCCCACTCACGACTACTAGGCCCGGCCTTCTTGCTTGAATGGCGTAGCCAAGTCCATGGTCGCTATTCTACAAAATTTTCCCCGTGTGTTTCTTCTGTTCCCATTTTTCCTTCCTTGTTTTTTCTT
>OY735203.1:31450295-31517795 GCA_963457665.1 Thysanoteuthis rhombus
CTGATTTCAAACAAAATTAATATTAACGACATCTCTCATTATATCTAGCACCGCTCAAGGTCAATCCAACTTTCACCAAAGTCTGATTCCACCATCTAAAAGGACCTTCCAAAACATCCCCAACCTCTCTATTAGCAAAGATGATGATATTCCTCTATCTTGCTGGGCCAGTCATAGGTCTTGCCAAAAGTTCCAACCTAGTCGAATTGGCTTTCGTTCAAAAAAACAAACATTGGATCAAAATTCCGGTATCGAGGCTGTTTGTTGTTTTGACATAGGTCCTTGGAGCCCAATAGCCCGCATTCATCTTCGGAAAGGTTTCAAAGATAGGTTGGCATTAGGAAACTCAGCTCTTGCCTGGACGGCTCACCTCTGTCCATCCAATTTTTATTCTCTTGCTCTTATTCGACCTTATCCTGCATCTGTCCTGGTCAGTCAGCCTGATCTTGTCATAGATTGTGCAGTACAATATACCAACCAACCTACCAATGCTTATATCTGTAGCAACATGAGACAACACAGCAATTAGTCCAGATAGTTATGAAGTGGGGTCATATTTTGGGTTCACCAAAGCTACAGTTTTACCCTTGATTCAAAAGCTTTCTCATTTCGCTTGTTTCCAACATTCTCGAATCAAATTTCTGATTTTAAGGTCACCTGAAGCAAACAAATCACTTTTTTCCAAATGGTATGCATGTGATGACCCAAAGGTGTTTGAAATTGTATTCAATTTTTTCCTTGATATATACTCATACATGGCTGAGAGATCAACCAAAGTGTTCACATGTACAACCCCCCCCCAAAAAAAAAAACAGTATGTATTCCTGGCTTACGCCCCTTTACGGGGATTCTTCGTGGCGTCATTAAAGCAGAAGATCCGTGTATGTTTATAACGGATTATCAAGTAAGCCCATAATTATGATGTTGTAAACTGCTCTAAATTGTAATGTGAAGGGTGGGGTGGGTGGTAGATTGAACCATCTTCCTATGGACTACAAATTGTGCAAAGCTTGTGAGAAGGAATTTGAAAAAAAAAAATTGGTCCTCCAAGTATTCAAAATTATGCAAGCATCATCTAACCAAAAACAGTTTCACGATGAACCTGGAAGCCTCCCAATCAACAGGATTTTGCAGAATCGCGTCGGAGAAAGATGCAGTTCCTCCTATATTTGATTAACCCGTTCAAATATCCCATGGAACAGATTCAAACTTCGGAAAATGATAGACCGGAACCTGAGGCTCCGGCGAAAACACTTAGACGACGCCCACAGTGCACTACAGATAGAATTCTCCTTAAAATCAACACGAGTCCAAAAACGTAATAAATAATTTTCACGAATAATCTTTTGTGCTCTCATTTCGTAAGACCTTTCTCTCCTGAAACAATTTGTTACTTTTAATTTGAGCTGATTTCTATTGGTCTAGAGGCGGTCATATTTACCATAAAAACACAACGTGAAAATGAATTGTTACCAATTAATTACATAAGTAGATGATAGCCACTTTGAAATGTTTTCCTCGAAAGTTCTGATAAAAATTTGTTTAAAAAATCGAACTTCATTATATAAGTACCAAAAATTTCATCAAAATCCAATAAACAGTCAGGTTCTATCTATTTATTTTTGTGATAAAATTTTGCAATTGATGTATTTTGCTCCGGAAAACTTCGTAATATTACGAGATGCAAATCATCATACTATTTTTCTGTTTACCTTGCAATAGTTTTTTACAATTTGTTTTCAGAATATCTCTATTTCTAGAAGTTGTACTCAAATAATTCTATTTCTTTTTTTCTTTTTCTTAATCAATCTTTCTCTCCAATAATGGCACAAATTTTCCACCGATAAAATTAAATTTCATACGATTTTGACTGAATCACTTACGGAAAAGGCCGCTATATTGTAATTCCTTGTGATGTTATGCATAGGAACGATAAGTCATATAATACAGAGTTAGACATCGATTTTTATTGGTCAATATCGCAGAGATCAATGGGCTATAAAACAATTATAGGTCAAAGATGAGGTTTTCAGGTAACAAAGAAATAGAATGTAAGGTAAAATACACACTGAAATTTATTTCAGTTGACCCTATAATTACTTTTAATTACTGCATTTTATCAGTTACATTGAAAATAAATTTAATCAAGTGTCAAATTCGAAAAAACAAGAACAAAACTGCTCAACTACTTTTGACCGCTTAACCAATTGATGTAGATGATGAATACTACCATTGACATTCATAGCCACTTGCCCTTAAACTTGAAGATATATATATATATATATATATATATATATATATATATATATATATATATATATATATATATATATATATACATATATATATATATATAATTCTCATCTCATTCATATTTGGTATATTTCGTCTCTCTCAACGCAACAGTTATGTATCGAGAAATGGACATATTTGTTTCGAAAGAATGATATATAAATTGTACTATATCATATAAAAAACTTATCTGAGATGATCCCCCGTTGTTTCACAATATCACTCGTCCTAAATGAAACAGTTGTAGAATAAACAATTAAGGAAAAAGGAAACGAATCTGCCATCGATCGAGTAGCCGTTTGAACATTGCGATGCTCATACCATTGAACTAAATAGCTGCCAGTGATGCAAAGGCATATATATATACACATACACACACATATATACACACACACACACACACACATATATATACATTTATATATATATATATGTGTGTGTGCGTATATATATATATATATATATATATATATATATATATATATATATGCGTACATATTGAGCTTGAAGAAATGCATTCGATCTCTTTATAAAGTATCCACAAATGATTTCCCTTCTTTAGTATACGAACGATCACATCTAAAACAATTCTCATTTTACTTGGCAGTTCTAATGTCTCATTGTAAACTACTCGTGTTTATTCATGTTCACTCACCAACATGCCAACTTATTTGCCTGACCCCCGACCTACAAAAAAAATGTATTTGCTCTAATGTATTGATTTATTTTTTGTGTTTTTTTTTTTCAATAAACGTTTAATCGATTAGGAAATTAGGTGTCCTTCTGCAAGTTTTGCTTCCGTTTAGTCGACTGTGATAGATATGAAGAAATCATGCGTGTTCACAGCCTCTTCTCTAATAACATTGGTAGACATATTTAGAGAAATGGGCGAAGAGGTGGGTTTGGCGGGAAAATAGTTGCGCAGTAGGCGGGAAACGAGCAAATGGCAGACGAAACCTAATTTAATTTCTATTGTTGCCCGTCTGATTTGATTCCATTCGCGTAGTGGTTAGCAAAGTGGAAATTTTGACGTCTGCAGATTGGACTATTTTTATTCCTAGATACCGTGCATCTGTACTTATATGCCCAATTGGCCTGAACAGAGAAAGACGGAAAGGTCGATGGGTAGGCTAGACGTATAGGCTCAGAGGTTATAAACGAATATGGTCAGTGTAGCGGAGTCAGTTATAGACGTTTGCGATTTGAACTACTCATCCAGTTCCCGATTGCATCACATACATATTTATAAGAGCAAAATTACCGACGTGTCAATGAGTACTACCTTAATGGCTTAGCGTCTCAGCTACGTACGTTAACTCCCCAAATAATCATATCACTGGAAATATTGTTTTTCTTGATGATTACACTTGGAAAATCTCAAAGCCCATGGGGTATAAAAAAAGAAAAAAAACACACCGATTAACAAAATGTTTAATTACAATGGTTGTATTTGCAGTGGTATGTTTCTAGTGCCGAGGTATGTTTCTTTAAATGGTTGTGTAGCATCGATTTCTTTGTAAAGGAACAAACCTGCAATAAAAGGTATACTTGAGGACTTGCTTTTTCTGAAGCTTCGGGCAAATTTTCAACTAGTATTGAAGTTTTTCTTTTACCACATGAGTTCTATTTTTTTCCTATTTGCATTAGAATATTACAGTCCGTGTACTTTTCTTTTTATCTTAAGCTATTTGTTGCAACTGATCAACTTCAGAGAGCTTTCAATGCAAGCATTTATTTCGCTGAATAGAATCTGTTTTCCTTCCTCTTTCTGTTATGTCGAACGTTCTCCCTTTCAAAGAAAAAAAAAGAATGCTAACATAAACACAACAAATAAATGAAAAATATGAATAACAATACATATTATAGAATTTCAGACAAAGGTTTCATCTATTTATCCATCAAGTTTTACCCTTGCAAATAAAGAACAAATAACCAATTATCCCAAAAGATTTTAAAAAATAGACGCGAATTTTATTCCCTGAATCGTCCTAGGCTTCCTACTTTTTTGTTCTTTTAAGCAGAGTCAGTCTAGAATTTTGCAAACCCCATCCATGTGAAATTTGCTAAGTTTTCTGCGTTTAGCTGAAACGTTTTTCGCTCGACACATTCAATCTCACGACATTACGAAGTGTCGGTTGTTTGAACGAATGGTATAATTCTCGTAGAACTTGTCTAAAAAATGAATTTAAAAAATTGGCCATCATGGTTTTTTGTTTCTCTTCCGCCCCGTCAGTCTCAACTTTTTGTCCTTTTCATCGACAATCATAATAAAAATAATGATGATGATGATGATGATGATGATGATGATAATAATGATAATAATTATAGTAGTAATAGTAACAATAATAATGATGATAATAATAATGATTGTAGTAGTAATAATGATAACATTAATTGTAGTAGTAGTAATAATGATAACAATAATAACAATAATAATTGTAATAGTAGAAATAACAATACTGATAATGATGATGATGACAATAATAACGTAGATGTAGATTTGATAGCCTCTCTGCTATGACGTTCGTCGCTGAAAATTGCGTTTTATCTCCTACAAACGGTTGTAAGCTTTAGATATTTCTTTTTAGATGTTTTTAGACAAAGAATTTCGTAATTTTGGAAGCAGAAAAACGCATTTTAAGCGCTCAATAAGGAGTAACATTTAGAATTTCGAAATACGGAAGATTCGAACAGTTATTGTTATCGTCTTTTATTTACTCAAGTAAAACTGATAACAGCATGTTGTTTAACAAGTCGAAAATATTCCATTCATTTTTCATTCACTTTATCTATTCACACACTCACGCTCGCACGCACACACACACACACGCACACACACACAAACGCACACACAAACGCACACGTGCACACACACACACACGCACACACACATATATATATATATATATATATATATATATATATATATATATATATATATATATGTATATGTATATGTATATGTATATATATATATATATAAGCCAGATTAGAAGAAACAATAATTATTAAATATCTAAATGATTCCCATAACAGAATTTATCTTTTTTTCTATCTTACAAAATGGTTTGTTTTGGAAAATTGCTGAAAATTACACGTTTTCGTTTTGAATTCTATTGCTTTTTCTAAGAAATGATCCCTTTGAGCCCAAGGAGCTGAAATTCAAAAATCTTTTGTACTCCACTAATCAGATCCGCCGGTCCACTTCTGAAAAAATGTAAGTGAACATTTTTAGGAAGAATAACTCTTGATCCATCAACTTTTAACAAGTTTTGACAGTCAGTCTTGCAAAAATGAATGACCACAAGCAGGGCTGTCATATAGTTGCAAGCGTTTCTGGCCAAAAACACTCGAAAAGCGGCCAAAAACAAGTCAAAATTATCATTTATTAATTTTTCATGTTATGTTCACTGCATTTGATAGGGGTTCAGTTTTGGTTTTATTATTCATATGAGCTGAAAATATCGTGTTTTAAAACTATATCATATACTACTCTATGATAAAATTGATAAATAATCAAAGTTAAACTTCTTCATTTTCATTTTTAGTTGATGAAATTGTCAATCATGAACAATAATTTTCATTAGTATAATTTACCTTCATCTTAATTGTCAAATTCCAGAGTTGATTTAATTTTTCTACCATAACACGACACATTCACCCAAAACCGGTGAGTCATACACGGGAATCAATGACGTACACAAAACTGACGACTAGTTTGCATATTTCAAAGTTAAGAGGTGTTTTTTCTTCCGTACACATTGAATTTCTATTATGACAAATATTATTTCAAAGCCAAAAGATGTTTTATTTTATTTTCTTGTAAACACTGAATTTTTTTTTTTGGGGGGGGGGGGAATAATATTATTTTTATTTAATAACAAGTATATATATATTTGTTTTCTTTCCGCTCAAAACGATTATGCTGCTAGGGATGTCATTAAATAGTTATGGCTAATCCGCCACTGACGTCGGCAGAAAGAAAAATAAGTACCAATCTCGGGCGGATTCGATCCCTATATCTACTGGTGTCCAGCTGAACCTTGAATCACTGGACCAGAGAAACACTCGAAAAAAAAGATAGAAAGAAAGAGAAAGCCTACTCCGCCCACAGATTAAATACCATTAACCTCGAAAGCAATGGAGAAAAAATTGTGTTGTCATGGGATAGATTCGATACCAATATCAACTGGAATTCAGCTAATCGAAATAAACCACTGAACCCCAGACACACTAAGCTAAAACTGAAATTCATTTGTGATTGTACATTATACGATATTGTTCAGATACTTCTGTTATTAAATTGACTGTTTTAAGATGAATTATCAGTTTTATTTTTGCCCCTCTGGGCTTCTTCCGGTTCGCCCAAAGAAGTCCAAAAGGACAAAAACATATACGTGTTCGTGTAGCGAATACATTACCTCACTTTATCTCTTCCTAAGTATATATCTCTCTCTCTCTCTATATATATATATATATAATCAAATAAAAATGAAATACATATAAGCTGAATAGGAATAGAACAATAATCAAAATTTTCATAATAAAAGATTCCTTTTTCTTCTTTGAAGTATTAAACAAAAAAACAAAAATCAAACATTTTACTTTTAATTTTTATAGTTTTCTCAAGAAATTTTCATTTCAGTCTCATGACACTAAAATTCAAATACTTTTATGCACTCTGCTACCGAAACCCGAAAGTCCACTTCTAAAAAATAAAGTGTTTTTTCGTGCTACCAATCTATATGACCATCGTCTCCTCAGGAAATTGCTAAGTTTTTTGGAAAACTTTATTCCATTCAGGGATTATTGTGGGTCCTATTTGCAATGTAACTTTACTGCCATTATTATTTTTAGGAGCAGATATTCCAATTTACGCAGTTACTACATTTAAGCTTTTACCATGTAATTTTTATGGCTTGATCAACATTAACCAGCCCAACATCAGTAATAAGGAAGTTGTATTCGATATAAATCACACATTCTGAAGTAACTCATCTGAGAATAATTACTCAACTCGACGTATTACGGCCGTAGGTTCCATATAGCTGGGGATAACCACCCGGGGGACAGGTATTTTCAGCCAGTAAAAAATCATTTTGATTTGAAAGTTCATTTTTCGGTCCATATCTTAACTAAAATTTTATGCCAATCTCCATATTATCATTATTAAGTTCCGTTGAAAAAAGAACCACTAGTTAATGATAGTTGCTTCTAAAATCATTTCTTGGTCGTAATTCATACTTGACAGAAATAAAAATCTCTGTCAATTCAAGTTTCAATTATTCAAGTCGAATAAAACTCGTATCATGGACACGATTGCAGAATTTATCTCTCGAAAATTAACCTACAAAAGAGTAGAGACAAAAATGAAGTAAATCAACTACTACTACTACTACTACTACTACTACCACTACTACTACTACTGCTGCTGCTACTACTACTACTACTACTACTACTACAATAAAAACAGCAATGATAATGATTATTATTATTATTACTATAAACGATATCCTTCATGAGAGACTTCAACGTGACAATTCTTTGAAATTTTATTAGTCATTCTATAAAAGTAGTTGAATCAAGATACAATACAAAAATCAAAGCATGAAAGGAACGTCCACTTTAAATGGAATATTTCATATTCATTCAATTACATATCTAGCTTGCACATGCGCTTGTGTGTGAGTGTATGTACGCACAAGCTACATTTGTAATTGAACCGATATAAAATACATGCATGTATATATGAACGTGTGTTTGTTATTGAAGGTAGTTTTAAGCACATGCTTATATTGTGTATATGTACGCTGGTTTCATTTCTACAAGAGATAAAAATATAGAGCAACGATAATAACAAAAATAACATTAATAATAACAACTGCAAGGTTTGCTTATCCGGATCCGCCTTTGTGCACAGTGTTAACACTTACGGATTTTTTTTTTAGCGTTATATCAACGTGAAAGATTTCTCAGATTGGGTAAGCATTAAGTAGGATTTTTAGTGCGTCGCTTTAGTTTCGGATTTTATTTTGCCAAACTCTGTATTTGCCGAGAGAAAAAGAAAGATGCCATACACTAATGAAAATTGAATATAGGTGGAGAGGAAAACTAGAAATATCAGGAAACAAAAAGAAGGATAAAGGAAACCTAAGAAGAGAATAAGGAAAACAGATTTTGTTGAGTTGGAGATGATGAAAATGTTCCCAGAGATTAAAAGTTTGTATTTTTTGGTTTAATCCAGGTTTATTCCGATGATATGATTTATAGAAATATTAAATGTGTACTTCCTTGCTGGCATCCGCCCGCACCGATATACTTGTGCTGGTGTCCGTTTTGAATCACTTAAAAATATATACGATTATATTTGTATGTATGCGTAAAAAATATTTGTTTATACTTATCCATATGAAAATGAATTTGAAAGACATATTTTCAGAAAAAATACGTGTATTAAGAGAATACACGTGTATGTACATAAGTGTGCATTCACGTGTGAGTCTTTTTGTACACGGATTCACACATTCACACACACACACATATATATATATACACACACACACATATATATATATATATATATAGAGAGAGAGAGATAGATAGATAGATAGATATAGATATATAGATATATAGAAAAATATATATATATATATATATATATATATATATATATATATATATATATATATATATATATATATATATATACTTGCTGAGGTACCCAGCGTTTCCCGGGGAAATAGTCTAAATGTACCAACACTGAAATGCGAATAACATTACTTCGTTGCCCTCAAAATACTGGGCAGACCCACCCAGGCCAAGATACAACTCCGGGCAGTTGTATGTCCTCTTAAAAAGTGCAAAATACAACTGACAACTGAGAAATAATTTGATCACATTTGGCGTAAGTTGCTCCCATGTCAAAGGAGACTATCGGATTTAAAATTGTACCCATGTTTTATTCTTGCATTTGTGCTTGGATTGGGGTTAGAGGTAAGGTTAGTTTGTTTGTTTTTTTTCTCTCAAAGAAAAACACTTTTTACTGTTACTTACTTTTTCTTTCAATTTCATATGCTTCCGATGTAGCAGAAGTTGAAAATTTCCGGAATTCTTAGTTTGAGAACAGGTTTTATAAGATGGAGTCCTGTTTGCAAAAGTAGCTAGAATGCTGAACGGCACCCTTAATTTTCGTCAATCATTCGTCATAAGTGATCATGGGCATGGATTTATTTTCTTCTCATTTCTTATGGCAGTTTGGCAGTAATTTCTGAGAATTCAACTCTGATCTGTTCATGAAAAACGACAGGAGATATTTAAAATACAAATTTTGTAATTTTTTTCATCACAACACACACAAACGCACATAGAGACAACCTGATCACACACACACACTCACATATATATGTTTATAATTAATGCTCCTCTATTCAGGGTCGAGCACTCTTTAAGTGAGGTAATCCATCCATTGTAAGCTTATGCAATGCTCTTCTATAGTAATAGAGCACTCTGGTGAATGGGGGATTTATGTGTAAAATAAATATATCGCTTAAATTCAGCCTTACTGACTGTCCAGTTCCGTAGGATATCGGTCTCCGGATCTGAAGCGAAGGTTTCAATCCTGCCTCGCGGTACTGGATGGGTTAATGGAAAGTCTATAGCCACACTGAAGAGATGTAATACATCGAAACAGCTATCTGTGGATGACACAATAATGTTTATATATACATATGTATATAGTCTGAGTTATATATATATATAAACAATAATATTACATGCTTACATATATGGTTTGGGGTCTGGATCATAACCCTTAAACTTACAAACCCAAATGCCATAAAACCAAATGCTGAAATTCTGAATAGTCATAATCCTGAATGTTAGAAATACCAAATAGTTGAAATTCTAGAAAACAAAGGTTAACGACTAGAAATAACATTAGGTGTTTTGTTGATACTCTATTTAAAGGAGAAAAAGAAACACCAGATAATTTTTAGCTCTATTATTTATTATTTTTGGTTTTGAAGGCTTCTCTTTATTCATAAAATTCATTCGATGAGCGTTGTTGATTTTGCATTAACTTCAATCAATTTATTATTTAAAACAACACAACAACGTGAATTCATGCAGATATTTTTCAAATTATCTAAGAATTGAAAAAAACCATATATGTGAATTCTTAAGTATATCTTAATGCATAGCATTTGAACTATAATATACACTTTTTCATATTACCCTTAATTATCCAGGGACAAATTGCAGGTAACTATTTTGAAATCTTTCTACGTTGATTCACAAACTTTATAATGATTTAGAACTGAAATAGTATAATCAACTTTTAGATAAAGCTGGAAGCTTTATTTTGCCTTCTTCCCGAATTAGGACAAGTGTCATAGGTTGTGACAAAGTTCGTGTAATGCATAGTATACACACAATTTAGGGATATTTAATGATTTATCATTAACATTGAATTTGTTTAATGTCTTCTATTCAATGCCTGCGGTGAGTTTTAAACAAAATATATGCCTATAAATGAACTAGTGTTAATAAGGCAGTAATGAGTTTACTTTCGAAAGTAATTGCTTGTGTCTAAGTACAGGAATGAGTAAGAAATCTGAATGCTGCTTTTTTCCTCCTCAGTAGTTCAGTCTAATGAGCCCCTACTTCATTTCTTTCTTAACAAAAGATTGTGATGTTCTCTACGTACAGGGTTTTGCTGGTCCAATATTCAGGGTTTAAAAGTATAAATTTGAATGAAATCGAACAGTTCAGAGACATTTGATAAGAAATAGTGATTATGATAATAGTATGAACCATCATGGCGATCATTTTTTGATTTATGAAATATCAAATGATAATATTACATAATAAGTGAATTCAGTAATCTGGTTAGGATTAATTACGAAAAAGAGATATTAGTAGGGATAGTGACGCAAAGGTTCAATACCTTGGTTCAATCACGTAGACAAATGATAATAAACAACAAGCTGCACTAAACAGAAATAGCTATTTTAGAGCTCTGGGATCATGACTCATCATAACTCTCAAGCAAATATACTGGATCTAGATGTGAACAAGAAAAAGCAATCCTATCAGATCTTGTACATCACCAGATAGAAAACCGAAAATCTGGAAAAATGTCAGCATCTTGCCCAAGAACCGAAGCAGCTATTATAAGCATCATAACCATGTTGTTGTTGCACTGAGAATCGTTTCACAGACACCAGGAGCTATAATATGAGAATAGGCGACCCAGTAAAAGGTTGCAACAGTCCAAACGATGGCAAAGTTTGGATCAGCAAGAATGTCAAAGAAAGGGCTGGATATTTCAGGAGCCTACTTCACTCAATCTTTGCATGCTTGTACCAAATATCTCATTATGAATGCTGGGGGTCGAATAACAGCTAGTCCCAACATAGCGCAAGCATTTTCTCCAGCATTCTTACTAATCCCCTGGTAAAAACTTACAGCTTTGTAAGAATCATGGATGGAGAGACGAGCTAGACAAATTCAAAAAGTACTGGCTCCGCGACGTCCATAATATAGAAGTGTGGCGAATCCTGGGGAAGGTCTATGTCCAACGACGGACGTTGAAAGACTGATGATGATGAAGAATCATGCATTTCCTCTGCTAGTAGATCGGTTGTGATTTTCCACATCAAAGGCAGGCATTAGGCCGGATATATCTTTCAATTACTTTCTTTTGCTGCATCTTTTCAAAGATTGTCTTGCAGGTTGTCATCTACTGAGGGATCTACCGAATGTTTCAATCGTGTCAAGTTACTCTCGAACCCACTCAATAAAATTTGGTTTCTTTCTGATACTTTTCTCTAGTCCATGTGCCTTAATGATTGAAATGCGACATTTTTTCTTCAATCTGTCTATTCAATTCTTTCATACTTCAATCATCATCATCATCATCATCATCATCATCATCATCATCATCATCATCATCATCATTCTTTCATCGCCCATCGTTGGATATAGACCTTCCCCAAGATTCGCCACACTTCTCTATTGTGGGCGTTGTGGAGCCAATATTTTCTAAATTTGTCTAGTTCATCTCCCCATCTTGTTTTCTGAACGACCTCGGTTTCGCAGGTGATTTCTAGGTGAGTCGTTTTGTTCATCTGTTGTCTTCCATTTTTGCAACATGACTAGACCAATGCCGTTTAAGTTTTCTAGTTGAATCTATGATGTCTCCGACCCCTGTTTTCTTTCTGATATACTGTACTGACTTATGATCTCCCAACGGAAGGTTGTGCCTAATTCTCTCATGCACACGTTGCATGCTTCTCAGTTTGCTGGTCAGTCTCTTGGTTAGGTTCCATGCTTCAGCTCCATAAGTGACTATCGGGAGGATTGCTTGTATACTCTTGCTTTTTAGGGTCAATGGGATCGTCTTGTTTTCGAAGGCTGAGCTTGTTCTGCTGAAGGCATCCAAGAGTGATTTTTCACTCAGTTACTTCTTCTTTTGCGGTTTTCATAGATATTCGCCGTCCTAGGTAAGTGTAGTGGTCTACTTTCTCCAGTTTTCCATCTTCAATTTTGACAGTTGTGTTTTTATTCATTATGTTATGTTACACTTGATAGCAATCAATTGCCTGCAGCCTTAGGTATCAAATATGTTTCTTAATATTTTGTCTGATACCAACAAGCACGCCTTCAGAAGTTGTTGACTTCGGCATGCAAAGTTGATCTTCCTGAAGACGACAATTTATCGTTCCCAACGCTCCTATGACAAACGGGGTAATCGTCATTTTCTTCATTTTTCATAGACCCCTGATCTCACCCTGAACGTCCTGATAGTTCTCAAATTTCTGTTCTTCAGATTGTACTCGTGTCAAATGGACAGACTTCATCAATGATCGGGCTGGTTGACAGTAAGTTTCCTCATGTCTCCTGTCCTACTCTCAATAATCTCAGTTCGCAGCAGTGCTGTGGTTTACAGTCTTTATGGTCATCGCCGAGGAGAGGGTGATAGTGTCTCTTCAGGTATCAAACCATTCTCACATCGTCCTAACATATCACAGCAGAACGGTAGTTTGTGCTCTCTCAACCCTCCCAAGCTTTACTTTACACATGCTTCTTTCATCCTTACTTTGGCCATTGCTGGCAACTGGAGATCGTAAGTCTCATATTTTCAGTACTCTCTCCAGTATTCTGTGGTCTACAAAAAGTCTCAATTCTTCCCCATCTCCAGCTCCTCGAATGTCTTTTGCACAGTTCAGTCGCCAGTGCTCCTAGTATTATTGGTACTAGCCTGACTTTCATGTTCCACACTTCTTTTCAGCTTCTTTGCCAGGCTCTTATATTTCCCTAACTTTCCACTCTCATCTTCACTCAGTGATTCGTAGGCATAGCCACGTCTATAATATGTCAGGATCATTTCCCTTGTTCACAACTATTGGGTCCGGTCTTTAGCTTTGCTGTGGTGATCAGTTTGGATGTTGAAGCTCCATCGTTATCCGTGGCTCCCGTCTGTATGATTGAATCCCAGTCATTTGCATACTTCCCAGTGTATAACAGTTGTGACCCTGTCGTGTCTGTCCTTGTACTCCTTCTGGCTTACTTGGCTGCATTCACTGGTTATGTGGTTGAAAGTCTCACCCCTTTTTTAACATAGGCGGCATTTGCTCTTTGTTTGAGTTCTGTCGATCTTCACCTCGACATAGGTTATCCTAATGCATTTGTTTTTCGCAATCAAGATGATTCATTCTTTCCTCTCTTCACGTTTCCTCTGCATGTCCATGTACATGATCTTTCGTCTACGGCTTTTACAATCAGCCTTTTGAATACCCCGCGTAGTTTTTTTTCTGTTCTCATTTTCCTGTTCTTATTGTCGGCTTTGCTACTTCCTTGTTTGCTACTTATTTGTTGTTCGTTGCACTGCTCATTCGCACATAACTTTTTAATCTCAGTATTCTTCAACTTTGTTGAACAACATTTCGTGTCCTGTTCTTTACTTCATCCATGCACATGAAGTAGTTGACTTTTCCTTTTGTTTTAGAGAATTGGAATCTTTTGCTGTACTATGGTGGAGGCCATTATGAGAACAGGTGCGAAGGTTTTGGCAAACCGGTCCCTCCTGCAGGCGAACAGGGGAGCAACTCCTGGTAACGACGAATGAAACTTTATTATTATTATTATTATTATTATTATTATTATTATTATTATTATTATTATTATTATTATTCATGCATCTGCATATTTGCACTAGATGTCTTGTGGTCATTGCTGGAGACTGAGCGAAAAGAAGTCTCTTCAACTCCTACCCCTCCTCTCAGCATTCTCGCACTCAACAGCGGTGGTATGGTATGTACTTTCTCACCGGATGTCTGACACTGTCTTTTCAGGTTTCTCGCCCTTCTTTCGGCATCATCACATATCACAGCAGTGCTGTGGATTATTCTATCAATACCTTCTCACACTTTTCTAACACACGCCATTCATGACAACTAAGTGTCGTTGGTCCCTTAATTCCCACACCCTGCTCAGTATGTTTGCAGTTCCCAGTTCTGGTCTGGTTTGTATAGTCTCAATCCAACTCTTTCAATGTTGATTTTAACTCTTTTCCAAGTATCATCTCTGACTATTTTTGGCATCACCTTTACCTTCATTTTCCATTGTATTTCCTTTGGGCAAATTTGATGCATTGATTTCGACTTTTTTTTGCCTTCATCCTTTTTTTTTCTGTACTTGTACACAGCGCGATCGGAAATACTGATTGCGGTATAATTGCTGTCCGAGTCAAAGTTGTGATAAAAAGCAAATAGAAATTTAGATGGGGGTAAAAACTAGTCAGAATTGATAATAAAGATATTGTTACAATACTCCATCCGATAATAAAAATAGATTAGAATAGAAAATAAATGAAACAAACCGTATTTATTTATGTTTTTGAGAATGATAACATAGGTGACGTCATCCGATGGAGCGTCTAAATGCATTCTTTGCAAGTTCGATCAATTCTACCATGCTCAATCACTGCATGGTCCGTTATGTATTACTTTCTCGTCTTTTTCTCAACAAAGGTGGCATTTGCTGTTTTTCTTGGTTTTGTCACTTTAGCATTGTTTGTCTGGATGCATTGATTTAGGCTGCCATAGTGAGATAATCTCTCAAGGTTCTCTTTGCGTTGTAAGATCGTTATTTTCTTCATTCTCCCAAGGTTTTCCTTTTTTTCTTTTATTTCTTCTTTTATAAAATCACATCAGAACATCCATCGATATTGAATGGTTAACGCTCTCGAAGTTTTGTTGTCGTCCCACTGCAATATGTCTTTCTTCACGTATTCCCAATATCGCCCATTTTTCAATTCCAAACTCCATTTCAATGCTATCAGTGTATTTTTAAAAAACTTCGTAGAAAAATACTTCGAGCCAATCCCTGTGCAAATGGCTTCATGTTGTTCATGTACTTGAGGTGGTTGACTTTTCCTCTTGTTTTGAAAACTTCGCATTATTTGCTGTTTTCAATAATTTTCTTTGGTGGCTTCATGTTTTGTACAAATATTAGTGGGGATAAAGAATCTCCTTTTCATACTTACATCTACCAAGTTTCCACCTGCTGCAGCCAGGTCGACTCTCCAGTTTTCATCGAGTCGGCCATGAATATCATCATTGATTCACTAATCTTCAATATTCTTGAAACTTTCAAGTATTCAGCTATGTGGGATCATGTCGAATGCCTTTTTGTAAGCAATCTAACCCAACTGCAACCTTTTTTCTTCCTTACTTTCTTTCAGAATAATCAGGTCAATGTAAATTCGTTCGCTTCTTTGATTCCTTTCCCGTTTTCCTCTCAAAGTTCCTTTCCTTTCCATGAAAATATATATTCTTTTTGCAACCTGTCCAGTCATAATTTACCACATTAGTGGTAGGCAGGTGATCGGTCTATAGCTGGTTGCATTTAGTGTCTTCCGGTCAGGGTTTTTTTCTACTTCGTTTATTGTGTTACTTGTGTCGGGTTATTCCTCAGAGGGTAAGTCAAGTTCCTCCTTTTCTATGTATCTGGATTTCCTGCAGTTTTCTCTCGGAGAGCTAGTTTCTTTTTATAATTTGTTTTGCTTGGCCAGCCAGACGAATGAAGATAATTTGAAAAGGGTGACGAAATTGAGATTTGGTCTGATTGAGATTTGGTCTATTTTTTTAATATTTTAATCGTTCACTGATAGTTATCTTAATATTTGAATGGAGAATAAGTAACTTTATGTGTTCCATGAAAGTAAATAGTTGTTAGAATTAATCCCGTAGGTTTTGGTCAAAAATCAGTTTAGTGTACATCACGGTTTTTGTAGATTTTTTTCATCAACTTTTTATGTAATATCGAATGGATATTAAAAATAAGATTGAACCCCTATCGAAATACATACACGGAATGTAAGGAAACTTGAATAATGATGCTGACTTGCTTAGTTTTAGTTATGTAAACAAAAGGCAAACATACTGATATAGCCCTTTTAATCATCCGTACTCGAAAATCCTGAACGTTACTTTTCGTAAAAATGTATTTTCAGCTTGAAAAACGTTTAGAGTAAAATATCCAAAGCCTACGACCGTTTCGTTGCGGTCGTGACATAGAAGATAAACACATCGTTATTATATACATAAGATTACTGGTAGTAAGGGTGTTATTTCTGCTATTATTTGCAAAAAAATCATAATATTTGTCTCAAACATTTGAGTTGATTTGATATTCTCTTATATGAACAAGAAGGCCAATAATGTTTCTTCGGATGCTATTAATTATTGTGTGTGTACACGTGTTTATATGAACACGAATACATGAATATTCATAAACACTCACAAGTATATGCAAATCTATTCATCGAAATAAAAACTATTACAGTTGTGTGATAACCAATTTTTCAATTGTTTACTGCTAAAATGAACGTTGTAAACTTCAATTTTGGAAATAAATGATGGAAAGCTTCAATATAATATATGGAAATTAACATAAAAAGTATCAGTAAAACCTGAACAACCGAGTTTTTAAAAAAGTTTTGTTTTTTTTTGTTCTATGCATTTATCTATTCAAAGCTGTTATTTTTTTGTACATAAAACAAATGAGAAATTGGAAAAAATGTTCACAGACTGAAAAATTTTCTGGTCAGTTCTGAACTCATCTTGATCTATAAATTGATATATTTTCCCAACATTTTTTTTCTTTTTATAGTTCAGCAAGTTTCGCTACCCAAGCCTTAAAGCAGTGATGTTTTGTCCAACGAACAGGCCGATGAAAAAAGAAAGGTTGTAATTATGACAAGTTTGATATGTCAGCAGATAACTGAGGAGAAGCAACAGGGGCAAGTCAAGCCTTCAAAAAATAGCAAGATGTAAAACTCACTGGAACATAAATGAAAAACTGACTATATATATATATATATATATATATATATATATATATATATATATATATATATATATATGTGTGTGTGTGTGTGTGTGTGTGCGTGTGTGTGTGTGCGTGTGTGTGTGTGCGTGTGTGTATGCATGTTCAAGCATACATGAGTGTATTTGCATGTGTGTGTATCGTTGCATGTTTGTGAGGGTGTGTGAAGATGGATGTCGGGAAGACACGTAAAGATTTCTGAAGTAAATTCACCCAAAAGAATGGAAGGAAAGTTGAAGACAAATAAACAATGAATCATGAGGATGAGAAGAAAACAAAAGAATATGGAATAAAGAAGAAGAAGAAGAAGAAGAAGAAGAAGAAGAAGAAGAAGAAGAAGAAGAAGAAGAAGAAGAAGGTATCATGATTTAGTACAAGGAAGAATAGAGCAAAAAGGGTATGTATTGTGGAAAGAAGGGAAAAAAACATAGTCCAAAGAGAAACTGACGACGTTTACTTCATATCTAACACACAATGGAAAGGTTTCAGCGATATTATGTCCCTCGGTAAAAATAAAGCGATAAAAGCCAGTGCGAAAAATGAATGAATCGCATCAAAATGACTTTTATAGTTTCATTTACAGCGCTTATTTCATACTTCGGTTGGTAAATTTAGTAATATTAGTCACATAGAGCGTAAGAAACTGAGGACTCCCCTGGCACCACCATAATACACCGTTCTTATAATGGGTGTCTCTCCCATTTTTGGGTTTTGATGGCTGACTTCTCTTTCTTTATTCTTTCTTTTTCCCTGTCATGCATTTACTTTTTTATCCTATTTTCTAGGTTTTATTTTTCATAGGATTTCTCTCTTCATTCAAAGACACTCCTTCTCTTTCTCTTTCACATCATGTTTTATCCATATTCTTAGTTTCTTAATTAATCGTTTATTTTCATTTTTTCCCCTTCTCTCTTCACTTTTGTTCATCATGTGAAATCTATTTCAAATTACCGTTTTTTTCTGCTTGTCATCTCTTCCAAAACAGTTCTCCTATCTTTCTCTCGATTTCATTCTCTCATCTTTTTTTGCTTTTTTCTTTCCTTCCTCTCTTTTATTCTACATTCAATCCTAACCAATCTCTCCCTCTCTCTCCCCCTCTCTCTCTCTCTCTCAATATATATATATATATATATATATATATGTGTGTGTGTGTGTGTGTGTGTGTCTTTATAAATAAAATGATATTTCTTACAATGTTTAATTAAATGATTTGTCGATTTGGAAAAATGATTATTATCTATTTTCGAATACTCGTTCCAGTAACTGGGTGCGTCTTCAGATCAGTTTCAAATGATATTTTTCAAGCTTGTAATGTACATCGATATCATGGTGACCATGTTCCGGTGGTGTCATTTGATTTCTCTCCCTGGTGTATTCTGAATCTTTAAATTTTGACTTTCTAGACTTCTAGGTTGTATTTCTCTAGGGCAGTGATATTTGATAGTTATGAACGTACTTTCTTGGATATTTCATCAAACACCGTGCCTTTCCGATGTAACATGGTCCTCATTATGACGACGGACATCACAAATTTGAAAAATGTCATTTAGAATCAATCTGATGACGCTGTCTGTCAGCAAAACATGTTATCGGAAATGAGTACGGGTATCTTATTTTTGCCAATTTGTCAAATTTTATATACATCCAATGACGTCCTAAATAGGGATCCAAATTAATTGAATCATTTGCTTGAAGAAGTCCAAAGGACAGAATCATAAACGATTACGTGTAGCGAATACATTATTTCACCATATTTAAAGCTGTGCTTCAACTAAATGTTGAATGTATAGAGTAATTTATGAAATAAACCCACCACACATCGGATATTAAATTACTGAATGCACCTTGATATATATATATATATATATATATATATATATATATATATATATATATATATATATATAAGGAATAGATATACAATCCGACGGAATTTCAATGAATACGTTATATTATTCAAAATTCTTTTTGAAATGGCCTCTAGTTTGTGACACTGAAAATGAGTTACTTACACAGGGTAAAAATAGAATGAACAATAAAAGAAAAATGGTACTGCTACAGGGATCGAACCTGTGACTGATAAGTTAACCGCTTTAACGTAGCGTCACTCTTAAACATAAAACTTGAAAGCCAACCAGGAAGGCAAAGATCCAATCAACCGCTTTGTTCATCAAATGATATAATTTTCACAATATTCCCATTATATATATATATATATATATATATATATATATATATATATATATATATATATATATATATATATATATATATATATATATATATATATATATATATATATATATATATATATATATTGAAAACATCGGAAAATTCTTATACTTTCTTTCATACTTCATTTCCAGAGCGCGTTTTGATCTTTTTCATACTTGGATATGCAGATTTCAAATTGGATTCTATTCCTCATTTTTTGCGGAACATTGCAACGTTTCTCCTGCTATGATATTGTGATATAATTGACGTTTCTTTGTCCGTGAACCTTTTTTTGCAATTTTTCCCTTTTATTCTGTTTTCTTTCAATATCATCATAGCTAATAACAATGATATGTAGGTCGAACAGCGACATTGCTTTAACTTTTTGATTCTGATATCATTGCCGATTCTACTGATAGTCTTCTTGCTCTATTTGATTCTTTTTTTCAATTATTTTTCATGTTATTTCATTGTGTTGTCTTATAACTGCTTATTGTATCTTTCAAGGTTCTTGTTGCGTGAACTTTAGTTTTAATTGTAATTGTAATCTATTCTTCTTTGTGGAGTTTGTCTTTTTTCTTCCTTTCTCATTGTGGCCTTGTTTCGGTAGTATATATATACATATCAATACTATCTGGGGCATGCAGTGTTGCCAAGGAAAAAACTTTAAATATAACAACGCAGCGATGCGAGAGATATGCTATAGAGATTTCGTCAAATTAAAATAATGTGTGAGACACAGTTGTGGGGACCCTTCTTCAAAAAACTTCAAACATAACAACAATGGAAAGCAAATTATATTTCATAGAGATTTCATATAATTAAAAAGGGTTGTGCACGAGCGATCAGGCCCCTGCACTATTGAAAAATGCCACCGACCAGCCTAATTCTACAATCCTGCATGCATCTGACGCCAACCCGTTCCTTGCATCCCCGCCGGCAAGACATAAAACCCACTCATATGGGATGAAATCAAGATTGCAACAGAATTATTTCCGGTCCAATCTGCAATCACCGTGATTGTATCATTCTTTTACCTTTTCTCAAATCGCTTTTGACTCAATGTGAATATGAATTTGTGTTGAATGTTCCTTTTGGTGTTCCTAACGTTTGCAAAGAATGTTTAAGATCTTCTCATGACTATTGCAAGTCTACAATTAAACAATACTTCCGTAAAATGTGTAGTCATTGGTGTAGGAATTCTTTCTTATTATTCTTTTTTTCCCCCATTTTCATACCGTATTACAATGCATAATTGAGGTCCAGTCACATATGATCCCACTTGTCTTATCAGATTTCATTATATTCCTAAACTCTTGCTTTTTACACAATTATGATTTTCAGTCTTCTTCTGAATTTTATAATTCTCAATTATGGCCATGTGTCACTTACATAAGTACCTTATAGCCAGGGAACTAACTCGCCAATGAGATTGTACCAACTATTTCCAATGGTGGGATGGATTTGAACACTTTCTTCTAAATGGTTAAATGATGATCTAATAAGCTTTACAAATGTTTCAGTTTTAAACAACCGATCCAAAGTTTCTTTTACATAGTAACTTTTGGTCTTATTTGTGCTTCAATGAATTCATTATAAAAGAACTTACAGCCATCTAATTCTAAGATGTACCAACAAGTCCCAGTCTCCCCCACTAAGTGTACCTTGTGATATTGCAGGTAGAGTTATATGATCATGTCAATACTTTCATTTACTCTAATGGTTACTTATATAGTGGCAGCAAATTCAGGCAGTAACTGGGACAGAATGAAATAATAATCTCGTTTTTTTGTTGTTGTTTTTTTTTTTAGCGCCAACTGCATTTAAAGCCGATATAGGTTGGTAAGATTTCGTATCTTTACTGTTACTCCACCACCCTCTTGTTTAACTTTTGCCATTTCTGCACTGACAACATGTAATTTTTTATTTTTTATTGAGTAATTTGTTTTAGCATGTTTCAACACTCAAGGTACATAACGTCCCTTGAAAATGAGGAAAAAGAGATGGTATTTGGTCGGAAATTAATACAGGTTTTACTGAAAGATAGAATAGGTCATCATATATTTCTGTTTGCCAATATATATATATATATATATATATATGTGTGTGTGTGTGTGTGCATAGATATTTCACCCTCAATGAGTGTTGCATTATAATTACATTACTTATCGTGTCGGTAATATAATTTAAAAGGAACGTCTTAATTTGCCGCCACTTTAATTGAAAATTTAATGCTACATCATTGATGTACAATATCATATTAGAAGGATTATCTTTGACGCCTAAAATCTAATTTATAGATAAAAACGCAAGACACAATAATCCATCTTCTATCTTGACTTATGGCAATATTTGAATTTAGAAAATCTTAAAATATCCAGGTCTAATGATAATTATATATTAATGTGATTTGGTCGACATTACTTGTCTCTGATATCAGTTATTTTCTGATTTTTTACTCTGTAATAGTTTTTATCAGGCGACAGAAAACTGGAGTTAAGCTTTACGCTTCGCAAGAGTTAAGCAACACTGAGTCTAAATAGATCTAAATGGGTGAACATCTGGGAATTTATGTTCAAAATGACAACGGAGTTCAAAATAAATGACTAGTGAAATACCAAGCCGGGCTGCTGCAGGGACAAACTCCACTGCTACTTCTATTCTATCTCAAAATGTTCGTCACATTCTTTTTTATATACAGTAAATGAAAAATCATAAAATATATACATTTCTAGCATATTTATTCATCAGAATGAAATAAGCACTTGCATATCTATAAGATAAGATGTTCGCAGAAGTCTTCAAATTGTCAGATCGATCTTTCGTAGATGGAGTATATTCATCAATAATTTATAGTAGTTTTATATTCTATCTCATTATTCTTTTTATTAGAACAGTTATAAGCACGCTCAAACGACTCAATCCTTGCCCATTGTAAAATATCTCTCCAACTTGCTTGGTGGATGAAGTAATTGCTTTCTATTGCAAGCGTTAATGTTCATTCAGCTCAGGGAAAAGCCAGAATTTGAATGTTGATTTTCGAGGCAAGCTCTCCTCTCTAAGCCTGACTCAGTTACGCATCGTAAATAACTGCGCTGATTAGAGCCTCTTTTTAAACGTATCTTTTCAATGATCACAGGTAGTGACGTGACGGAAATCGATGTTAACAATATGCTACGGCTATATACACATGCATACCACTTACCGATACACACATGTCTCTGCTTAAGCAAAAAAATAAAAATGCAAACGCTTTAAAGAGAGCTATATCACCTTCATTCTTCAAAAGAATAAAGCAAATGCAAACAATGAGAAAATGGAAATAGCCACAACAAACGAAAAACAACTAGGAAGATAATATGAACAGGGAGCTGAAGAGGAAAGGAGGAAAAAAAAGAAGAACAACAACAACGGAAAGGATTATCAAATGTGATTAAGTTGAGTAATTGTTGGGTTTTAAATGCAATTAGTGTAGATTCCCTTTGTCATTCTGTCCACCGCGGGCAATATCCGCACAGCAGTGGCTTCCGAAAGGGACGGTTGGATGAAGGGGAGAGGAAGGAAAAGGTTAAGAAGGGAAGGGCATTCAAGAACACTGTGTGATCAAGACAAGCTTTGAGAGAAATCAAGAAAGGCGGTCTGTTTAACTGAGGTCGGAAGATGAAGTTGTAAAACAAGGAGGGTTAGGGCGAGAGATTGAGAATGGTGCCAATTGGCGCGGATGATGGGTGCGGGGTTTTAGAAGCGATGGAGAGAAATGGTTGGAGGTGAGGGGAGAAGAACGCTGTTTATTTCTTTCTATTATTAGTTTTCTCATTTCACAAATTTTCCCTTAATTAGCCATTCTTATTGCAAAGCGCTATCTCAGTGTTTTGTAAATAACCGAATGTCTTTTCACATTGTTGCGGTTGTGCTTGCTCTTTCCACATGTTTTATCGTTACTTCTGCTGCTAGAATTGTTCGTTTTGTAGTTTGGATTGATGATTGCTTTGGCACTCAACTATTAAAGCCCTGTACCAGACTAGACCAAACATGACAAATATTTTTTTCTATCTCTCTCTCTCTCTATATATATATATACATACATATGTTTGTTTCGGCAGTGCTTATAGCGCTACCTTTTATCATAAAACATATTTGTGTACAGTTTTATTGAAATTACCATAATCTTTTGACTTCGATATCATGAAAGTCTTGATACACATAGGTTCATCAATTGCACTACCATGAATAATGACAAAATGTTCAATGCTAACGTTTGATGATCTTGAAGTATGGTTTCCACAATGTATATTTAGCGACTCTAAACTATTGTTTTTCCATTGCTAAATCATAGAAAAATATCTAAAAGATAAATATAATAGAATTGAGCAATGAATGAAGGCAGAAGAGAAAGATGTTTTTTTTTCCCGTGAATTTCTGGAAAATTATTGAAATTCATCTATTTTATCAAGTGTATATGAAACTATTGATGGATGAATCATTGCTTTATACAGCAGACGATGTAATTATTTACACTAATATGAAAATATACATATAACGTAGTTTTATACAATCAACTCCGATTATTCCATAATGTAGCAGATTGTTGCGTTACCATGTTGAGTCCTTCATAATATTTCTCGAAGCGATGAGGTTATTTGCTGGCGCCCATCTCCTCTTCAATTAACGAGTTACAAATTGCACCAGCACCTGGGAGTAAAGGTGGTCGTAATAATACCGATATTATGCAGATGGATGTTTCGCTCTCAAAGGAGTGTGTATACTATTCTTGATAGAGCCAAACAGTATTGACTATCGTGCATTTGGTATTCTTATGTGTTAATTACGTTTTCCACCCAATTGTTCACACAAAGTTGTGGTCGAACATAAATATTGGTCTCTTTTTGTCATTTGTGAAGAACCATTGCGTTCTCGAAGCCACCATGACAGAGCGTATCGATAATGTCCTGATAGTATGTTGATTTGGAAAACTTGAACATAGACTAACCAGGCATGAACACGAATTAAGTTCTCCGATTAGCGATCAATAAGCGTAACTCAACATCTCTATTTCTTATATTACCAATTTTCAAAGTAGAACATTAGAATTTCGGAATTCGGTGTAACTTAATAATACAAATATATCTCCGATCTTTATTACTTGAAGTATCCATTGCTGAACAAGTATAAGACGTTATAAGAATGTAACCAATTAACAAATATTACTAATTTGTCAAATTCTAAAAGACAGTGATAATTAAGAAGGGAATAAAATAAAAAATGATTACTAATCTGTTAATAAAAATTTGTTCGTTGGTTTTCATTTTTTACATGCTCATTAAATTCAAGTCATGTTGGTTCATCCAGTTCGATTAGAATCTAAGAATGACTGTATTTTAATGGTCTTAAGCACTAGTGTAACTTATTTTCTTATTCTGATTATGGATTATCATTTTTATCATCATTATCAGCATTATATTACCAATTTTTCTTTTATTCTTATTTTCGAGACGATTTCTTCTTTCTTTTATCCTTAGTTGCGGTAACAGTAGTATTTGCATGTAACTAATTTACAATCGATTAGTCGTATATGCAGATTTTTTTTATTTCGAAAAGATCAATGATGGGCCTTCGTTAATCCTTTGTTGGACAACACTGTTCTTATAAAGGTAAACATATTATGTATTACGGATTTGGAGATAGGCATGCACTTCCGAAGTTGTCCTGAATTTCTTTAAGCACCGGTCGCCAATCTAACCGCTGGCTTTAGTTTAATGAGCTGCTCTAGTAGACACACACGATAACGTCACACTAGGCAAATTTGACGCCATATTAGCCTTCATTATCTGGCAGAGGTTCGGCGGCAGAGACAAGCGTATCCAGTCACGTGATCATACCAAACAATTATGCATCCCCTATCCATACACTCCATATGAGGGCAACCTCCCCATCTCCACCTTTTTGAGGAAGTCCTTCTATTTGTTTCTTCTTTCCTTGGTCTTGTGGCATTGTGCCTCCAATTCCAATGTTCGTCATTTCCCAATGCGCCATGTTCAGTCTCGTTAGTTGTTGGCAAGAAGACAAGTCGATGGTGAACGCAGCATTTCAGACATTAAGGCAGCTGGCCTGATGGTTGACAGGTCGGTTGGTTAATCGCTTGACCGATCCTAACCGTACGGAAAATAAGAAAGTTATGTTTGGAGGAGAGGCTATTAGGAAGTTTGAGAATAGGCAAAAAGTATGAGAAACTAATAGAAAAGCATATTATTTCGGGGGTCCCTGCCGATATGATACGCATCGTTAGAGATTCTGAGATTGGAGAGACTGGGGCAACTTGGTAAATTTGTCACATAGCTGTAACAACCGATGAAATTAACTCTTTAAAACGCAAATATGATCAAAAGTTACTATGGTTAAGAAAATTCTTTTGGATGGTCATTTAAATCCGATACATTTGTCAAGTTTATCATATCATTTGAAGATCCGGATCCAACCCCACAGTTGGGCAAGTTGGTTCTCTTGCTAGTAGATACAGATGTAATCGACATACTGCCATAATTTGATCACCTGGTGGAACGACTAGAATTATACGTGAGAGGATATCAATGCTGCATTGTAATAAGGTTGAAAATGAAGAAAAAAAAAAAAAGAAAAAAGTGACGATACCAATTATTTGTTTGATGTTTGTTTTGTTATTCTGGGGGTTTTCTATTATAGCCTCAATTACAAACAATTACAGCTTACCAGGTAGCCTTGCTTACAATGTATCAACCAGTCCCAAACATATGGTTTTCTTTACATTCTAATCTAAGAAAACGTTCTGACAGAAGCTGCTTGGCATATAATATATATGCTGTTTAATGTCACCTCATGAACATAGACAACATTATAACCAACTACACAATACAGCGTGAACTAAGCACTTGATTGTCAAAGCGAAATTACTTGCTGGGGTTTCATGCAAAACCTTTCGTATTCAGAACACATATGACTCAAACTTTCGTGTAGGAAAATGGCCAAAAAGGAGTAATAAAGTGGTGGAAACGTAAATTGAAACGTGTGATTCCTGTATCCTACTAGCCCAGCCTCCTTTACCACAACGCTCATTAATCGGACTTGAACTGGAAATTGTACCCGATTGATAAAATTGGAAAAATCTCCCATAAATATACTGACAGACTGAAAGATATACCAAAAGATATAAGATAGATCGGAGTGGAAGACTTATAAATTGGTCAATTGAGAGAGGGTTAAACAGGAAAATTTTTTTCTTGAATTCTTTCGACGGAGAGTTGTTTCTATTATACATTGATTCTCTAAAACGTACCAGAAAGTGTAGAAATATTTACCGATGTAAGAAACTTGAAGCTTTTCAAGCTTATAACTCATAATGCGTCCATTGTAATTATTGTCAGCAGTTAAAATCACGCCAAGCAATAAAAATAACTGACTTTTCATACATGTTAATTTTTTGATCGAATTAATCATGGTGGGGGTTTGAAACCATTTTCAAACCAACACTAGGTCTAATTAAAACATTAAAAACAGAAATAAATCAATGTTATAAGGGGTAATCTGAATAGTGGGGTGGATTGAAATCATCAATGAATTTCCCCCCGGGGGTGATTTGAGATCGATTTATTCTATATTCCAAAAACCTGAACATGCTTTTAAGTTGACGAAGGATTGATGGAGCAATCTTAAAGCAATCTTAAATTGCTATGCCGCTTCTTTGGAGAGGTAGATCTACTCATATAATCACGGTCTGTTTCTTGTTAATTTCTTTGTAAGTAACAATGGACACTTCTTCTAGGGAACAATTTTGCTGGTAAGATATCTCCTACCCTCTATTTAAAACAATGGACAGTTCCACAGAAAGGGATCCGAGTGTTCCTTTCCCGAGGAAAAAAAATACTCATAGATATTCAAATATTTGCCTGATTTTTCTCCACAGGGATTAACTGCTTGATATGATTAAAAAAAATGACTGTTACGAATTCTGAAATTCCTTGGTATGGCCACAAGATGAAACAGGTACAGGAATGTGGGTAACGTACTCCTGTGAAACAAGTAAAGGTTCGTGTTTGACATTCTTGGAAGATTACTGTACTCGACGGACACCCGAGGAAAGCCAAGGGTTGGCACGAGGACCGAAACCTTTTCATAAAGAAAAAAAAAAAAAGACGAAGAAACTGACCCCAAAGGAGTTAATGTATAATAAACAGATTTCCGTGCATTAGATGTGTATATACACGAATATAATTTGTATTGTTTTACATCTGAATACATGTGATTAAAAAGATTATGTATATATATATATATATATATATATATATATATATATAACAAACTATAAAAAGCACCCTTACGCTGGCTGTAGCTTCAGCCATTCTTGCTTAGAAAACTGATCCCCTATCATGCCTTAGAGATTGTCGGATTGAGCTGAAATTGGCACTGGACACTTTAGGGCCAAGGCGCAACTTTTGTACACATCAAACTATAATAAGCACTTTTCAAGTGCAAAGAGTCTGAAACAGTCTAAACTGGCTCAAAACACCAAAATACTTGGATGCATAGAGATAATTTGAAAACAATCCCTTCAGAATATATTATACGTGCTAGAATCTAAATTTATGTAAGTCAGTTGACTCCGCCTCATTGGTATCAATGGAATGTTATGAAGTGCTTGGTTAATTGTGTTAATTGAGGTTGTGGCTTGTGTGCTGATTACACGAGTTGTAATGCTACCAAAAGCCGGATTGTTGGTGCCGTCTTTCTTTTCAATAATATGCTCGATCAGCCAATTGTAAGTGGAATAATCATTATTTATTTAGATAGATTGATAATACAAATTTTCCTCATGAGGTTTAAACAAAGAATTGTTGAAGATTAACGATCAGGTCATGTTGTTTTCTTAAAAAGCTCATATTCCCATTCTCTTCTCCGGCTTCCAAAGGTGGCATTACATGTTAAATTGGTATACCAGATGGTGGGATAGTGTGTACTGAAACGTCTATTCACTCCCCCCCCCCATAAGCATATGTACATAAACTCAGCAGGAATTCGAACAGTTCGCTGATTCCGATTGAGTGCATTGACAAGCAAGGGGATTATATTAAAAAATAAGTATGTTGTGTAAAATACAAGCGTCTTATATTCATTAGAACGCAAACTTACTGAGGTACCTACGTTTGTATATCTGTGAGGATATGTGAGATATGTGTAAAAAATAACAATATCGTCTAAACAAACGAGGGTAATAAAGGGGAGTGTGAAACAGCAAGTCAACAAATGATATTCATCTGACCCTTTAAGAGGTTGATATAAGGTAAAAGGAACTAAGTGAATATGATAGTCACTGAAGACCGCTTAAATAAAATAAATGAGTTTTAATTATTTTCCCAGTTTTTATGTCATTTGCATGTGGCCGTAATAAAAATGTTTCATCACTTCCTGTGATTTCTCATATAAAGGGACGTGTGATTCGGTCTCGTAAGACAGACAGACAGTTTGTGTTTTATCTGCACAGAAGTATACACAAAAGCTTCACCTGACACCATTGATAAGCTGAAAAACAGTGACTCCAACCACAATTTGATAGGTTCTCTACATGAAAGTCTTTCCATTGAACCCTGATTTGGTAGAACATATCTTTTCCATTTAATGTACCAGTTGGAAAAAGCAATTGATCATCACAAATCTTTCATCTCGTCTTGTCCAAACACTAGATGACACGACTGTGATTTGCAGCCCGACACACACAAAACCACGGCACTCGTACAACATCAATATTCTTGTATATCATACTTGGGTTCGATCAATTACTATAATATCCAGGCGTATCAACACTTGTCTTATACTGAAGTAATTTGAGAAATTATAAAATTTGAACACAACTTGTTTCGATTCGTATCACTCGCATCAGATCGATTATTTGAAACGCATGTTCGGTGTCAGTTCGTAGATACAATAAAGCACAATAACTATTACAGACTTATTTTTTCAATTTAAAGGTCTTTTGCATTTATATATTGGAAAAGAGAGATAGGCGAAATCATTGTATTCATAAGTCTATAAAACAAAGAGATAGATGACAGCTCCAAACAGCAGACGTTGACGCCTCTAGACAAGCGACCGATTGAGAGTATCCAGGTCGCTCAATATTTTGAACAAGTCACATTGATAGATCTATGCATGTGACTATATGTGCAGAATCAGCAATATACGTCCTTGTACATGATACATGTCTATAATATTACCTATATATGCACACACACACACACACACACATACATATATATGAATATTAAGATATATTCAAATATACATATTCAGCGTATCTATGTATAAATATATGCATCTGTATGTCTGGCTGTGTGTATGTGTGTTACAGGAAGACTGTGAAAATAGTGATCCCATGAAATCCCAAGAGATTTCGTGAAATCCCTGAACATAAAAATTTCATAAATTTTCACAATCAGTGTAGTGATGGTTAATAAGCTTGTGACCGTGTAATAAACCAAACTGTATATACACTGTAAATATTGAAACGGAATATCTTTGATATTTACTATGTATCTGTATTCAGGCAATGGATATCTGTGTGTGTGTACGTGTGCGTATGTGTGCGTTCGTGCACGCTGGTTACTCTAGCACAATAAATGCAATCAGATAAAGAAGTTTTGATTTTGAGACTACGGAAGACTTTCAAAAGGCATGAAACTCACTTCATTTGCTCATCTCTTCATCTGTCATTGATACGTCATGATTGTGGACAGAGGAAAGAGTTGATAATGTCACTTGATACCGTCACTTATTTCCCAATATCTGTCAATGCAACTTATGTAATTTTCTTCTGTGTTTTCATCTATTTTACATATACTTTGTTATTATGGTACAATGTATAAATTGTCCCTTGTTGGGATCATCAATTGTTTACCATGTGACCATTTTGGGGATTTAAGAAACAAAACAGTTATATCAATTACAGAAACATTTAAAGTACTTTTTTCTTGGCTGTAATATAGATACATATGTGTGAGTTTATTTGTTTGAACAGCGTATATGTGTGTGCGTAAATCACTTAATGTTGGCAGTGGTAACTATGCCAATGATCTTTTTCACCGTGTGTGTAAATGGGGCGACATAGATCGATAAAAATATGACGTTTATAAGACAAGATCATTCATATTCCAATACTTTCTATTTATTTACATACACGCCAGATGATCTCCACTGTCACTGTCAAAGACCTGTTCGCGCTCCATCGAATGTTTCTTTTCTACCTCCACCGAATGTCAGAAGAGACAAGAAATTTCATCTTTTTTTTTTCATGGAAAAGACAGATGTTTTGCTCTTTTGTAGAGGAAGCAAAGAAAAAAAGGGATAAAAACAAATGTTGTACGATAAAGCATATTACGTTAATAGGGGTGGCTGATTCCATTTAAAGTGCTTTTTCTTGGCTATAGTTTGAGATCGATCGAACGTCATATTTCATTTTGAAGAATGTTGCTGTATTTCCTTCACAATTGGACACTGTTCAACATAGGCAAAACATTTTATCTACGTAAAAAAACACTTGCAGTATATACATATAATACTCTCCCATAAAATCGATTTGGCAAACGTATAATTATACACGGAATATCTTCATTTTGTCAGTAATGCTTGTATTAATCCCCGACCTTTGACAATACACCTTATTTTCAATGCACAATATACAATGTGAGTACCAAATATTCATAAACCACACAAATTTAACTTCTCGGACAAGACGTTCTTATTTTTATAGATTAATCCATCCAAACCCGTTTCCTTATCCGTGACTCAATGTTTGAGCCGATGTAACCTCCCACCGCCCGAGAACGTCGAACGAAATATTCATTTTATCAATATCTCTCTTTTTCATTCCTATAATTGTAATGTCTAGTGTCATTCCAAGGAAATTTGAGTGCTTTTTGTGCTTTGAAAAACAAAAAAACTTTTGCCTGTTCTTTCCCTAGTTAGTGACATTTATGTGGTGTATACTGATATATGATTTCAATGCCTCTGAATCGATCAAAGCAAACATCAACTTAGTCTTACTCAATGCTCAGAATTTACAAATTAGCATCATTACAAATGTTCCTGAATTTATAAACCGAGTGCATCTGCTCGATAATGGTCTATAATGCACAACCACACATCCATTAATGATTGCATAATGTTGGAAATGCTCACTAAAATCTCCATTTCGACATAAAACTTCAGCGCAATAGTTTTGCATTTTACAATCAATTACTGATTTTTTCCTTGAACCGAACCGTCCTATACACTTTTGAAACATATTTAAAATAGTTTCCACTTAATTCCATACTGTTGGTTTTGCTTTACAATGAATATTAGTGAGCAATAATTTATAAACTATAACAGAGAAACATTAAATACAATTTATGCATGTATGAATCTAGTTATCAACAGAAGCACACACACACATACAGACATACACGAACGTATATATATATATATGCATATATATATACATATGCATATATATATATACATATACATACATATATATATATATATATATATATATATATATATATATATATATATATATCACAAATGAAAATATATTAGAAAGTTCTTCAATATATCTATATGTATATATACCTTTTCATATGTATATTTGTTTATTCGTTAGGGGATTCGTATATTGATAGTGAAAATAATTTTTTTTGCGTTGCTACTATTATTATTATTATTATTATTATTATTATCATTATTAATATTATTATTATTATATATTTATAGTTGCCTGGCGGTAACCGCTGGAGTTTGAGTGACAGCAAGTCTCCTCAAGTCTCCAGCCCTCCTCCCCTAGTAATCATAGGTCGCAGTAATTCACACCGGTTGCCCAGTGGTTATCACTGAAGGCTGAGTGACAATAAGTCTCCTCAGGTCTTCAGCTAACGTCTCCTCTCTTTCGCATATCATGACAGAGCTGCAATTCGTTGCAGTACTTATATCTCTAGCACTTTCCTCAGTATCCGTGCAGTTCCCAGTAGTGCTGTGGTCTGTACGGTCTCTATCCTCCTCCTAATCCCGATCTCATCCAGTCTCTCCCTCAGCGTTTTGGGGACAGTTCCTAGTGCGCCCACTATGACCGGTACTACCCTGGTTTTCATGTTCCACATTTTTCTTAACTCCCTTGCTAGGTCCTGGTATTTTTCCCTTTTTTCACCCTCCTTCTTTTTTACTCTATGGTCTGCAGGTACAGCAACGTCTACTATTTGGCAGGCCTTCCTTTTTTGTCTACTATTACTAAGTCCGGCCTTCTTGCCTGGATGAGGTGGTCAGTTTGGATGTCAAAGTCCCACAGTAGTTTGTGGTTGTCATTCTCCAAGACTGCCTCTGGCTTGTGCTGATACCACTTTTCCACATGGTTGAATCCCATTTGTTTACTTAGTTCCCAGTGTATCATCGTTGCTACTCTATCGTGTCTATGCTTATACTCCTTCTGGGCGAGTTGACTACATTCACTAGTTATGTGGTTTACCGTCTCATCTCTTTCACCGCACATGCGGCATTTGCTGTTTGTCTGTGTTCTGTCGATTTTTGCTTTTATGTAGTTTGTCCTTATGCTTTTGTTCTTATCAATTTCTCCATGGATCAGATTGATCAAACAAGTATGTATGTATATATGTATGGATGTATGATGTGTGTGTGTGTGTGTGTGTGTGTTCATACACATGTGTGCATGAGTTCATGTATTTATGTAGGCAGGTATTTATGTGTTCATATATGGGTGGCCGGTACTACCGTTTTTTATAACCCCACCAACATCGGATAGACAAAACAGTACGTAGAATCCTATATAGAGATCGCATGATATGGCAAAACTTTGCAAACAATTCATGGCGTTGTCGTGGAGATTCAACGTTAAGGATATGTAGTTTAGATAAAGGGATTTATAACTGTAAGTTTTTAAGTAAGTATCCGAATAAATAAATAAAGTGTAAAGGTAAAGAGAGAACTGCAATATTTTGGAAAAGGAATAATTATAAAAAGTAACGGATGAGTAATGGCTTTGAAACGGCATTACCTGACCGCCAATCGTTGTGCAGGTTGTAAAAAAAAAATCTGAATGAAATGCAGAAAAAGGGCTTAGGTCGCTGGGTAAGGTAGCAGAGGGTGTTTGCAGCAGAGCAATAGACAGATCGTTAATCTCACTGCATTGCTAACAACTGCCAGCGAGTTTGATCCCAATTGAGTGTCACACAGTCGTCCCCCTGAGCTAAGCCTCGTGAGTTTCTATTAATAGATGCAGGCAGTAAAGTTATGGTTAGCAAGTTATTCGAGAAGACTTTACATAAGTATAGCGGGTTCGAGCCACCCGTCGCACCCAACTCATTTGTCATTATTCCAGATCTACCTCTATTTAGTAGATATCCCCAAAATGGTAGGAATGAGCGTTCCAATAACTTGCATGCGTATATATATATACATCTACTTTTTAAAAGTATTTTGAAATCGTAGAAAGTAATAATTCTTTAATGTTTTGATAAAAAAGTGCTTGATAAATATATTGTGGTTAGAATTAGTGCTTGGAATCAATCACTTATAAGGTACGAAAATACTCATACATTTTCGAAGATGTAGACGAAGTTATCTCCTTGTGGTAGATGAGTAATATAAGGTGTAATTGAAAATGAACGTTATTATTACAATAGTAACTTCGATCATCATTGGGTGCGCCATATGCGCTCAACTTATTTTTCACAAGGGATAAATGAAGGGATGTAAAGATAAGCAGTTGGTGGAAATATTTTTTTCGGCAGAAAAGCATAATTTTTCAAAGGTTGAAAGGAACAGAAGAGAGAATATAATTTTGTTTGCCAACAAAGGATTAAAGAAATGAAAATAGAAAGAAACACAATAAAACATGTGTGATAGTATGGAAGAAAAAAGAAATTGATATCAAGTGGTATGAATAAGAGAGACAGGAATTAATGGATAAAAAGTTGATAGACAGAAATCAAGGGAGAAAAGAAGTGACAAATAGAGGAAGAAGAAGTGGAAGATTGATAAAGAGGGGAAGATAAGCAAGTAGATGGTGTAAGGGAGGAGAAGCAAGACCCGAGTTAAACAACTGGGCAGTGAGTCGGGGCCCAGTGCTCAGTAACAAGGACTAATCGTATTCAAGCCCCGATTCTGATCGGATCAGTGCAATAATTGATTGTACGTGTCACATCTTGGCTCCGAGTTAGGTCAGCTATTCGTTGGAGGTGACATTTGCAATCACAGAGCCACTGAGATATGCTTGCTGCAGAACTATACTCACGGAGGAAACTAAAGATTGGAAGAGAAGGAGAAACAAATGAATCAACTGAACGGAAGAATATAAGGTTGTCGGAAAGAAATAGGAAGACATGAAAAGAAGAGACCGAAGAGAAGGTTGAAAGGGAAACCATGCAAGAAACGGGACCGTCCATATGACTGCATCATTAATTCAATACGAATACTGAAGTTAGTGCTTGATTACAGAGGAAATTTGCTGTATTTTTCAACTTCAGAAACGGAAAAGTTCCTTCTTTGAGAACTGCAGGTTTAGAACACGATGCTCATTCCAACCATGAGTGACGCTCTTGAATATTCCCATTTATTTAGTTCTGACCATCTCTCTGTTCAAGGAGTACTCTGTTGACACTGTACAGATGTTTTTGTCTCAAACATTAATTGCACATGGTTGAATTCGGGAAACATTCGCTGCATATTAGTACTGCGGGCCTCCCGCTGTGAAACGCTTGTTCATTGCAAATCTGAAATTCTCTATGCATTCAAAACAATCTAGCATCTACCCATCTATTCTCACAATCCATTTCTTGGTGTAGATGTTAGTCTAGCACAGTGGTAAAAAGATTGGGCGTTCATGAAGGGTCGCACTTTCTACACTCTGAAATCATCCTCTCAACTACATAAGAAAATCATCGCTCAACGAAGGTAACTGCTTCTCTGTTAGTGATAATAAATTCTAAATTTCTTATCAATGATTTTCCGCAAAATCTCTATGAAAAGTATATTAATGTTGGATTTTTTCTTAGATGGAAAGTTCAACAGTTCTTGTAAATGTTTTTTTTTTTAAATCTAAAATATGAAATTCTGTCATTCTACGATTAAAAAATATAAGCACATACTGGGCTCTTGGAAATGTTATTAGCTTAACGATCTTCTTTCAAATGAAGATGCATCCAGGAAAAGCCAGTTGTTATTGGGCTGTCATTCCTCACTGAATACCGTATGAATGTTATCTTGCAACAACACAAGTGTAGATGAGTAATTTTCTATTTTTGAATGCATCATTTCCAACACAACGAAAGTTTAGTCAGTAGACTTCTATTTGGTCCCTTCCCACATTGCAACTGCTTAGCACAACCTTATAACATCAGATTTTTTTTATTCATCATTGTTTTTAGTCATCATTTGTTCAGTTGCTTTGTAGGAATATAGAATACGAAGACGCTTCGATTGAAATATAAAATGGATAGAAAAGTTTTTAATTCTGGACCCATTCTTGTCCTGTCTGGCACTAAATTTGAACACAAAAATATCTTTAAAAAATATTCCAGAAGAAGAATAATTCCATGTATTTTGAATAATATTGTACAGAGAAAAATCATCTTGAGGATTGTCAGCGAATGATGCGCCTACCGCAGATATAACTGAAGATTAATTTGGAGTCAATAACCCGAACGAATCCCATCCAGGGCCAAGCAACTTTGTGTACGTGTCTATCTCCACCCCAAAATTAAACAGTCTGTACAAATTCTCTTTGATGTAAGGATTTCCAAAAATACCCATGTATCAACTACAGATGTTGGGCAAGTTGTGAGGTAATGAGTGGAGATGGATTTCCAGTCCCAAGGAAAATCATACCTTGTGACTTACTTGTGAACTTCAGCCGACGATGGGGATAGAATGAAAATAACTACGAATAAAGTTTCTGGTTCCGTATATAAATAAACTGTAATTGTATATCCAAACTCTTCTGTACTTAAAATAAGTCCTTGCTTTCGAAATAGCAACAAACACACGTGGTTAAATGTTCAAAGTATTGACTTGGAGAAAGCAAACAGTCTACTGACAATTATTGTTTTTAGCAACAGACCAAAGATTTGAATTTCCGCTCCAATGAATTCACCGAGGAAGAGATTTATTTAATAACCTTTTTGTGTACCCAGCACTATTCGTTGAAACAATAAACCAAAAGGACCCCCAAACAAATATGTCTTCTCTTCCTAAACGGCCGTTGAAAGAAACGCAAGCTAATAATCCATCATTCAATATGCCCCTCCTGACGCCTGTCCATGCTTTGGGTTATGTCCGCAGGTGCACAGAATGGTGCTGGTTTCTAGTTTCATCTAATGGGTGTTCTCCAGTGAAAGTGTTGATACGTAGATGACTTGCCAATCAACATTTAGCTGACCAGGCTATTTCATAAAGGTCAAGCAAATAGTGTTACACATTTTTTTACTTTTTCAATATCAGGATTTTCCGGTACATTATTTTTTCAGCTCTTCCGATAAAGAGCGGAGGCATTTTCAATTAAAAAAATGTTTTTTTCTACATCGTTTTCTATGTGGGGGGTTCATACTGTGGGATGGACATAAAGTGCGAATACTAACATAAAAACTTAAAGCTTAGAATTTAGAGTTCCAGCCCAGTGTCGGAATACTTAGTTTTATCGCAATGTGTCCTACTCCATACATAAAATCTTAGCCACCTGTAAACTATGATATACTTTGGAGGCATTGGTCATACATTTTGTCGCCAGTGTCATAACACCGTAAAAAAGGGGGTTTCAAATATTGATTGTCAAGTTAGGCAAGCAGGTAGGCAGGTACCTCTGTCTTGAAAGGTTGGCTCAACACAATCTTCCTGCTCCCTTTTCCAACCTATTTATCGTTGTGAAGTTTAAAGTTTTGACTGAGTATAATAAACACATCTTATACATGGATACATCCTTAACACACACAGAGACACAATATATATATATATATATATATATATATATATATATATATATATAAAGAAATGGACGTACATGATCCAACAGAATGATTAAAAATTGCACTATATTATACAGAAGCATATATGAAATGATCTCTTGTCGTTACACGATTAATGTATCACTCACTCTAGACAACGTAAACAGAGTAAACAATTAACGAAAAAGGGTCAGCTGCGACTTAGCAATTATATGGCCCTTTGCATTGCTGGCGGCAGTTTAGCTCGAAGTTAAGAACATCGCTACGATGAAGCTATCGGTGGCAGGTTCGTTTCCCACAGCAACTCGATTTTCTTCTATTGTTTATTCTATTTATATTGTCTAGGGTGAGCGATACATTAACCGTGTAATGACGGGAGATCATTTCAAATAAATTTCTATATAATATAACGCAATCTATGATGTTCATTTTGTGTGTGTGTGTGTATATATATATATATATATATATATATATATATATATATATATAAATTGCGTTATATGATGTAGAAATTTATTTGAAATCATTTCAAATAAATTTCTATATAATATAACACAATCTATGATATTCATTTTATATATATATATATATATATATATATATATATATATATATATATATATATATATATATATATATATATATATATATATATATATATATATATATATATATATATATATATATATATATATATATATATATATATATATATATATCATAAATTGCGTTATATTATGTAGAAATTTATTTGAAATGATCTATATATGTCAGTATTTGCATAAGTCACTCAAAAAAAATCTGTTGGCAATCATATACATCAGACTTTGCTCCAAACCGTTTACGTGGGCCTGCAAATAATTTTTTAGTATTGTACATTATGTAAACACATTTGTGGGGGTCAGATTAGTCCTGTTTGCATCATCCGTGAAAGAATTTTTTAAACAGGGTCAAATGATTTACATATACACATAACTCTTTTAAAGTGAATTGGAATAAACCCTATTTGTTAAGTTCTAGTTAGTAATTTTGTTCCAACTTGTCATCCATTGCTGGATTTTCTTTCTTTCTTTCGCCTTTGTCAGAATATGAGACTGAATTTGTACACACATGTCTGTTCCTTCTTAACGCGTATATTTCAGGAGACATAATGATGAGTACAAACGACGTAGAAAATGCGGAACTAGCTATGAACGACGAAACGTAGATCCAACTTCCAACATTCTTTTCATAAGGGCACGCCACGCGGTAAAATATATGACAGGAAATGAGAAACGGAAAGAGCGGCTCATGGCTGACAAGATCTATTAAGTAAGACCAATAAATAATATTGCTTTATTTCATAATCTGCAGAAAGAAATGCTGTTTTCACCCAGCAGTTATGCAGCACCATCTACTTTACACTGTGATGTCTGCATATATATATATATATATATATATATATATATATATATATATATATATATATATATATGTATATATATATATATCATATGAATCATCATCGTCATCATTACCTTTCTATTCTGAACTTGTTTATTTCGTCACTCCATCTCATATTTTGCCATCAACGTTTTCGCACATGGGATTCATGCTGAGAATCGTGATGGTCTGTGGTTGTCTGTCATTCTTGCAACATGACCAGCCCATTGCCATTTGATTTTCCAATAGATTCTATATCTCTGACTCCTATCATTTTCTTCAATATACTGTAATGTCTAATGATCTTTCCATGTGACATTAAGCATGATTCTCTTGTGTGCACGCTTCATGGTTTTCAGTTGGAGGGTCAATTTTTTAGTTAGGTTCTATACTCCATAGGTGACTATCGAAAGAATGCATTGGTTGTATAACCCTCTTTTTAGGGATAAACCATAAAAGTATGTACATCAAATAAGGAAAGATACTACTATTTCTCGGGAGGCATATCAAAAAGGATACGGTGATAACAGCTCTAATTGATTGAGTTATGCAAACTGACTGTTTGCAGGAAATTATATCTAATCATAACATAGACCTAAATAATCATCTGATCACTCGGTGTCAGAACATCAAATGATATTATTTTGTCTTAAATATAATAGTAGTATTATTATCGATATCATGAAAGCTGCGGAGCCAATATTTTCTGAACCAGTTTAGTTTGTCTCGCTGTTCTATGTTCTGCCGCCCCCGGTTTCACAAGAGATATTTCTTTCATCTTACTATCCACCTCTTTTCATCTGACCAAACAACATAGACTAGAAATGAAGAATAAACTCTCGAATCAGTATCCCTGTTACTGTTTTGGCTTTGTATTATATCTAATCGATTATCCGCACTGTTAAAATGTACACCAGTAGGAAAAATGCGTACCTATATTAAAAAAAAACAAACAAGAATATTTGAACATAAAATTAATGTCGCAGATTTGTGTAAAAAATCAACTCACATTATAGGGCAGTGCACTAAACGCAATTGCCCAGTATGTATTCATCATCAGTCTTTAACCGTCCCTCTTTGAACATAGACTTTCCCCAGAATTCGCCATATCTCTATATCGTGGGCGTCGCGGAGCCAGTACTTGAATTTGTCTACTTCATCTCTCAATCTTGTTAGAGAAAAAGGAAATATTTTTTCCATTATAAGCATTGAAAAACGAAAATTCGATATGAAGGTTTCTTTCAACAAAAGTGTGTCTACGAATAACAAAGAAGTTTAAGCATCTAAACTTTGAGTAGTTAAACATAATTTCCTTCACTTCAAAGTAACTCAAATTGTAAATCGTGACGTCCATCGATTGTCTGCCATTATAGCTACAATATAGCTAAACGACTAAGTTTGAATGTTGCCATCGATGGGTCGCTGTAGCCAAATCGACAGGGCGTCACCCATATCAAATAGGCTCCTAGAGACAGGTATGAGAGCTCAACTCTCGCAGGGGCTACTTATTTAATTTTGATCCCGATTGCCAACTCAATGGTCGAAAAATGTAAAAAAACGATCAGGTCAGAGTGAATGAAAAGGAAAAAAATGTTATAAATCGGCTATCGGAATATCTAGTTTAAAAAAAAATCATTTTAATGCTTTTCAACGCAGGTGTACATGCTTTTATGTACAAGCAATCAGTGGACACCAGAAACTTATTGTTTTTGTCCGAAATTTATGTTCCCAGTAATCAAAACTGACTGCAAGTAGCAATCTATTAATACTGATCCATGAACAGATTAAATAATCTAATCCAACTGACCGAAACAAATCGAGTTAAGCTTGGTTACTGAGAAAGGCCTATAATTTTCTGTTTGAAAATGACCTCTAAATCACCTCTGTAGAGCTAAATCGTTGAATTGAATATGAAAATTCCTCATACAAATGAAAATATTTACCTATTTTTCCCCCTTTGATCAATACATGAAACCATATAAAAGAATCTGCGAGTCGAAATAGTGTACACATTTGCTAATGTATATTACTGTTCAGTATATTTTGATCGTGCTCAAGTGTTGGTTTTATATATTTTTCTGTCCATTGTAAAGAATATTAATGAAGAATATAACAAATATTATCATATTGACCTGGGACAAAATTGTAACATATGGAGTTTTAACATTCATTCAGAGGTTTTAAAACAATAATTTTACTTACTGTTCCATATAATTTTTGGCATTTTTCTCTTTTGTGTCTGCGTACCTCTTCACCATTGTAAAAGCTCTGGTGGTACAATGAGGGGAAGTTGGCCTAGATTGTGAATAGTGAAGTTTCTCACCTTCGTTCACTCGATGTTAAGAATTGAGAAATGCACGTCTACTTAATTTGATGATTCTTTTTATTTGTTAGCCACAGATAGGTAAAGAAAACGAAAGAAAATTATGCAACATTACATTTAGTGAAGTCAGTGGGTCGGATGAAGTGAGATTGCTCGCTGGATTTGGCCCATGAACCGAATTTTGCCGAACATACAACAAATCTAGATTTACGTTTCGAATCGTACTGAAAAAATCCATCCGATCAATTTGCTCAACTAAGGAAAACATTTCTTTCTCTGCCAATCTTATTCTTTGTATCTTAGGATTCTTATTTTTTTACGTGTATTGTAAAAGGATTAAAAAAATATCTGTCTGTATTCTGCTTTAGATTTGCACATGAGATTATGATTAGTAATATATCTTTTATGATGGGAAACGATTTTATAAATATATCAGATTTTATTAAAAGTGAAAATAATGCGTTGTAGAGAAGAATATTTAGTGCAATAGATTGGATTGTCCATCAATGAAGAAAGGGACATGGATTCAAATACGTAGGCATTCGTTTGATTAATGAAACGTAAGCGGAACGATACCATAAGGAATATTGAAAATACCACAGTGCATACAATCAATTATTAAAAGGAAAGCGGAAGATAGAACAGATTTGAATGATCCAGCAGTTTTGGTATTTTCATGTTCATATATATATATGTGTGTGTGTGTGTGTGTGTCCATCAATTTCTGTACCTGAATAAAAGTTTGTATGAGTAAACATACCTAATTGCATGTACCTATCAATTCTGTCTCAATCCTTTTATATCCACACACACACGCACATACACACACACATGAGCACACCTGCATATATATATATATATATATATATATATATATATATATATATATAAACTTATATACAAACACACATACACACACACATATATATATATATATATATTTGGACCGAATGTTTTTGCAGTAACCAAGAACTACTTTTAGTGCTCTTGTCGTTTGCAACAAGGCTGTTGTAAGAAATGGTGAAATTCTCTATCTGATATGTAATATCTGCATTTTTTTCTGCAAACGCCATCGGAACTGGTTTGAGACCACCAGTGATTATAGACATGTTTGTTACAGCAATCTTTCGCATTTTTAGTTCTCTGACATGGTCAGTATATTAATCTACCCAAGTGAGCTACATATTTTTTTCTCTTTCAGCTTCTTTGTCTATTGGCCCATCTGTGTGTGTGTGTGTGTGTTTGTCCAGGCTGTCCTGGTCACATTTTGGGGGCTACAATCTTGTAAATTTGCATGAATACACCACTACGCCCCATTTGAAAACTTGTATTTTTGTTTTCCGTAGTAAGTGCCTTTTTTTAGTATTTGTGGTAATTTTTAACCAAAGCTTGCACTGGTATTATTTATTTTAGATCAATTTAGATAACGGATCTATTTTTTTGAAGAAAATTTCGCATCAAACATCTATTACCTTTTAATAATTTTAGACATCTTTTTTTATAATAAGTTCCGGGTCATTAGCAGACTATGGTGATTCATATATGCGAGGTGCAGATATTATTTTCATCCCATTGGATTTAGTATTAGGAACTTTCCATTGATTTTTTATTCGTCCAACATTTTTGCAAGACTCTTCAGGACAGTTACCAGTGCGCCAGTAATTGTTGGAACAACAGACAATAACATGTTGTACAATTTTTCTGTTTCTCTGTCAAGGTCCAGATATTTTCCCAGCTTCTCATCTTTATTCAATTTCGGTCTGAAGTCTTCAGAGAAAGCAACTTCAACTATCTGATAAAATCTCTTTTTGTTTAAGATCATCGTTCCTTCTGGCTTGAATTGGGTGCTCAAATCGAATTCTCAAAGAATTTTACTTTTTTATTCACAAGATTAACGTGACAAGTATCGTTGGATTTTTAAAGGTTTGTGCATCCAGTTCCCTCCACAATCCATTTTTGCCATACAAACAAACACAAAACTCGAAAGAGAAGAAATGTGAATAAGTGCAGTACGCATTGAGAAACCATATGCAAGCCTACAGACACGTGTGTGCACATATGCTATCTCTGTCACGTAAATAGATATAAATGCGTTTGTGAATAATTTGCTATTAAAATGATTTTCTGGTAATATAATTGAGGGCGAGCGTAGCTGTAAGGAGTATCTTTTGCATTTAAATATGGATCCAAAACCAATTACAGGCGAAAAATGGACATAAAATATGAGTGCCCTCCTAAAAAGGCGTAGAACCTATTGAAAAGTCGACAAAATAAAACCATGAGCAAGATAAGAAGACAAAATAAAAAGCAAGATAGCCAACAAATCTTTCGACACCGTCACACACTGTCGACACAAGTGAAATGTAATCACTTGATAGGCACTTTGAATTGAAGTCCTCTTTTGTTATAAAGAGCTCCACTGACAAAAGAATTGTTCTAGAAAAGTTATAGGTACGTAGCTAATGCTTAGAATAAATGGTGAAAACAGTTAACCTCTCGCAGCTACAAGTAAATCACGTCCACGCGAGATGTCGTTGCTTGCTTCTAACCTGAAAGCTTTTCTATGTTAGTAAATCAAATTAAGTGGAATATTTTCAGAGAGCGCTTCAGACGATCGTCCCAAATGGGACAGGCATATTTACCTAAGTTGTTCATGAAAGATTTTTATAAATGCATTTTGCATAAAAAATTGCATAGGTTAGAATTGAAAGCAATTGCCATTTTTTTTGTTAATGTGCGCTCGTAATAGATGAGCAGAAATGGATGTATTCATACGTAAAATATCTATATGATGAGTGTTCGTGTATATGTGAGTGTGTGTGTTTGCGTGTTTGTCTGCATCTGTGAGTGTGTGTGTATATGAGAGAGAGATGGGTGAGATATTGTGTGTGTGTGTGTGTGTGTGTGTGAGCGGGTGTGATTGAAGGCTCGAATGTATTGTTGTGGAAAATACCATGATCAGAAATGTAGGCCTACAGACGTGTGAGTGTGCTAGCAGCGCCTGTTTACGGATAGTTGTTTAATCATGAAAATATACTAAGGAATGTTTATCATAGCATAACGCTTCCATGATAAGATATTGCTCATCGGGAAAGGGTATATCTCATACATAATCCATCAGTCAATAGCCTATATATTATTTATCAAAAAAACAAATTTTTGCAGTGAATAATTTTGCTGAAAACGTATCTGTTCATAAGTATGTGAACATTCAGGCATAATGTAAAACAGTTCTTTACATATGAGGATGGATCATCAACTCCGTAGCCCAGCATAATGTATTTGTTGGAATTCGATTTGAAATTTTCACTCTATAATCTTCAACCTATATGAATTACTAAACAGCAGTGAGTAAAATGCACTGGCAAGGGAAGGGATTATGCTGAAAAAATTGCCGTGCAAAATAGATGATCTTTTCATATTTAAGCGATGGACATCTTGATGATCCTATGTATAACTTTATATTAACTACATTACTAACCGTATCATAACAGAAATGAAATATTGATCCGAATTAGAGGTCCATATATATATATATATATATATATATATATATATATATATATATATATATATATATACTCTGAGTCGTAGATTTGGTTTCCATCTCCTGGTAGATGCCAAAGCTTAGCCGTGAAAGACTACTGCCGCTTCTTGGTGGGGAAGTTGAGACAGTGCAGATACCTGAGCTAGCTATGGAGTTCTAACACCCTTTTGGAAGAGTATCCCCACAGCACAGCTACCTCTTATACATGTACACATACACATACATATTTAAAGGTACTAGTATCCCCCCCGGAAGGGTCCAATAGATATAGAAGAAAAGTAAAAGGTGAGGAAAAGCCATGTTTGTTTGAGATTATTTATCTACTTATATAACTTGGATATTTAGGGAAAAGGTTTTGTGTTCATAATTGTGTTTCTCAGCTCATTTACTAACACAAACGCACACATGCATACACACACACACATTTTTTTAAAGATCCTATTAGAAAGAGTTTCTAAAAGAGTTCTGAAAAAAAGACAAAGCGCAAATCTACTTCCCTCTCGATATCATCATCATCATCATTATTTTAATCCTCGTCGTTGAACATAGACTTTCGCGAAGATTCTAGGGATCTCTTATTCGTGGGTGAAAATGTCTTCTGAACTTGTCTAAATCATCTTACTTTTTGCCAATCAAAATTTTGCCTATGATCTCTGGGGATCCACTTTGAGAATTGCTATGTCCAGTGGTTGCCTGAAATTCTTGAAACAAAGTAAGTCCATCATTTTGCCAAATTTACCGACTTTTCAGAAGCAAGGTATGTTGAGGAATAGATGCAAAATAATTGTCTTATTCATCATTAGGCTGCATATATAATATGTATTTTCGTAAATATGTTTTTAAAACTTAGCGGGACTATTCAGATGGGTATATTCATGGATTATCCTATGAGACACGGAACTGTTAGAGGTAAGTTTCTGGATAACTATTTCACTACTTTGAATGATATCATGTCTGACATACGTATTCAGTGAGCGTACTATACATATATGTGTGTGTGTGTGTGTACAGATATATATATATATATATATATATATATATATATATATATATATATATATATATATATATATGAGCAGAAGTACACGTTCTTGTCAGTGTGTATGTGTGTATGATTATATGTATTAGTCAATATGTAGCCTTATATTTTTTTATCATGGTCTTAAGTTCCACCAATGAATATGAATACCTCAAATTCTGATTATATTTCAAATGATGGGACCCAAATTGTATTTATGTTCAACGAAAGCATCTTTTAGCAGATATTTCAATGTTGAAGGTTAGTATATTCGTAGAGTGCTTGAGACTATCTCCTGATAGGAAGATCTCAAATACATATTTCCATCAACGTCAAAATACACATAGGGCGTGGTCAATTAAAATCACCATTTTGTACACGACCATTTGAATAATTAATAGATGGCGAAGGATAGAAAATCAACTGAAAAATTATTTCACTGTAGATTAGAAGGCACAATCTCGGTGGTTGGAGATCTGAAATTCATATTCAAAAGCGAATCAGTTTAAAATCCGGCCAGAATATTATTTTAAATGTGCTAATAAACAAAGTAATTCAATTTTGTTCAAATCTTTAGCAGGCAAAAATCATTAAAAAAAACAAAACGTTTCGAATTAATTTAGTACATAAACGGAAAAATAGCGTTTCATACGTCTGAGTAAGTAGTGCAACTCAATATAAAATCTCTCTTTTGCCAATTGAAATCATCAGCAGCAGCCTATGTTGGACGTAGACTTTCCCTAGGATTCGCTAGACCTCTCCATAATGAGTGTCGCCGAGCCAATATGCCGGCCATGGTTTTGCATATGATCTCAGGTTGTGAGTCGTGATGTCTAGCCGTTGTCTGTCATTCATACAGCATGACCAGCCCATTGCCATAGGTCAGCAAAAAAATGTTTTTGACGTAAAGGAATTTATGTCAATGTCTCTACAGACAGTATAATTATACAGGTTATACAAATAAGTACGTAAGTATGTTTTATGTATACATATGAAAATCTTAATGTAGATATACATATAGGGGCACCCACCATAATGCTATGTTCAGCAAGTGTAATGAATTTGACATCCTCGTGTATCCTACTATTGTGGTCTTGTGCTTAGTAAATAGCTATAAATGTAGATGTGGGCTGTATTCGTCAATGAAATAAAGTACGTGTCTGCCACTACGTACTGATATTCAAAATAATTTATCTTTATGAAGAAAGATATTATTCTTAACATTCCCTTGAAGTTGTGGTCTTGAAAGTTAGATGCTTTTGTATATTTCCTTCGCAATAAATGGAATTTGTACAAGTCATTTCAATCATTTTTAGCGTAAAAATAAGAATTGGATAGGAATTAGTAGAAATCGCCCGAGAAACCGAAAACAGACTTTTCACCTATGAGAAATACTTATATGATCTTGTAAAATTAGGTAAAATCCGTTCGTCTACATGTACAAATACGTATGTTTATGAAGCTTGTTCCAATGTTGACAAATTTGTGTGATTATACACATATAATTGCATATATGTATATATATATATGTGTGTGTGTGTGTGTGTGTGTGTGTGTGTGTGTGTGTGTGTGTGTGTGTGTAACGCTTTATTTACAATAAAAGGAGGCTTTTTCTTGTATCCTCAGCGGAAAAGGCAAAATATATGAAATATCTGACTCGACCAATACTCTTTCGTAACATCCATTATTTATCCGTGCATAACAATGTGTATATTATATCTGTTTATGTTTTTATAAGTATATATATATATATATATATATATATATATATATATATATATATATATATATATATATATATATATAAATATATATACATATATATATATATATATATATATATATATATATATATATATATATATATATATATACATTGTGCATAAGGATGTACATAGACATAAACATATACATTAAAGATATTTGCATTTCTATGATACATATCTGTTTATATATATAAGGAAATAACTTTTCGTGCACATTACTTACATAGACAACTGATACAAAGACGACGAAGTTTACGTTAATAAATATATGTATATAAAAACATACATACATATCTGTGAGATCATCAATCGTTTCGATAGCACTTACCACACAAAGAAGCAATTTCAATTATTGTTTATCGAAGAAAAATAGATTCATTCCTCGACCCTTATTACACTTACATTCTCAAAGCAACTGTGTCTGTTCCAAATAAATAAATAAATAAATATATATATATATATATATATATATATATATATATATATATATATATATATATATATATATATATATATATATATATATATATATATATATATATATATATATATATATATATATAACAAATAGTATGTATGTGGGAGAGAAAGGTACACAAAACATAAAAATATAAAATCTTTACAAAACCATTTGGTAAATTAAATGCGAGACTGAATATACATTTAAAGAAAGGAAAAGAGAGAGAAAAAAAAGAGCCAGACACAGAAAAAAATCTTTTAAATCTAGACACAAGTAATCAGGCTGAAGGATAAGAAATTGGAATACACAGATTCACAGGGCATCATATTTGCATGTAACAAAGCCTTCGAAAATATGGAATTTATTATATTGCAATAAATATATTCGGTAAGTTTTTTTTTTTCAAGTTTACGGAATTTTCTTTCCCTTTGCTAAATTCTCAAAATGAACGTGCAACGTTGTTTTTCTTGATAATGTTTAAAACTGGAAAGTATTACAGAATGAACTTATGATTAAAGAAAATAAATATCATGTAAACAAGTAATTTTGAAATTAAGTAATTCATACATAATTTTTTTAATAGAATAATTGTTGATGAGGATGACCACAGAATTAGTACTCACAAAACAATGAAAATTACGGCATATTTTTCGGAAGTACTGAAAAATAACATTTTGATGGCAAAAAGATATTTCATTACCCACATCACTTTTGACAAAATGGTTTCCTTCCCACCAACAAATTTTATACTTTCACCAAAAGTAGCAATTGAAATAATAATAATAATAATAATAATAATAATAATAATAATAACAACAACAACAACAACAACAACAACAACAACAATAATTATAAACTACAATACTGCAATGGACAATGAGAGTGTGGAGAGGAGGGCTGGAGACTTGAGGGAACTTGCTGTCACTCAACCTCCAGCGTTAACCACCAGGGAACTGTTGTGTAATTGCTAATAATAATGGCCGAATAGAAAACAGAATCTTTCATCGTGGCAGTCCAAAACAAATCAAAAGGACCAATAGAAACTATGCCAAGGCAAGAATCGACGGAACTAAAAAAAACCTATGTGGAGAAATGGCAGAAACTGTAAACCACATAATCAGCGAATGTAGTTAACTTGCAACAGAGTAGCAACTATTATACACTGGGAACCTTGCAAACAGCTAAGATCCGACCCTGTAGAAAGATGGTACCAGCACAAACCAGATACTGTCCTGGGAAATAGGAGCCCCAAATTTCTTTGAGTCTTCAATATCCAAACCGACCACCTTATCCAAGCAGGTAGACCAGATCTGATATTTGAACACAAGGAAAAGAGAAAACAATATTGGGGAATAAGAGGAAGAATTTAGACTCTGTAGACCATAGCGCTACTGGGGTCTGCACGAATACTGAAGAGAATTCTGGAAAAATGAGATACGACTTCAACTCGTCATTAATTGCCTAACAAGTACAAAGAAGAAGACATCTGAAAGTAAAGCGGGGAAAGATTGGTACCGAATAAACCACAGCGCTGCTGTGATATGTGAGGATGTTGGAGGTTGGGCTGGCGACATGAGGAGACGCTATCATAGCCATCAGCGATGAAAACTACAAATCCGGCGAGAAAGTGCAAATCACAGCACTGTTCTGGACAACAGGAATTCGGAGAGGAGGGCTTGAGACTGGTGTGAACACGAATAATAATAATAATAATAATAATAATAATAATAATAATAATAATAATAATAATAATAATAATAATAATAATTTGTCAAAAAAAAAATGCATTTGAACTTTGATAGAAACTGTTAGGATCTTCAGTCAGGACATTGGTATAAAAACCAAAATTGAAAAATATGCACAATGGAGAACAACTTGAAATATAACATGCACAACAACGGAAATCATCAGGACTTTGGACGGGAAAGATAGTTAAAAACATTCATGAATGCTGGGAGTGAATTTAATAAGATAGAACGATAAAGGCCAGATCTAGTCATGGTTGACGATTATAAGAAACTTTCCCTAATAGTGGATGTACCGGCAGACCTCAGATTAAGAGTGAAAAACTAAAGAAAAAAAAATATCAAGATTTTGCCCCAGAAAGGCCATCAAGACGACAATATTACTAAAGTCAGTTGCAATATTGTTAGGAGTGCTGGAGTATTTAGTGTACAATGAAAACTGCCTGGCACTACTGGCATGAAAACGCAAAGTCTTAACAATGAAAATAGATAGATCATTCTTACAGTCATTGCCAAAAAGAAGATAAAGATGGAGAATAAGAAGAATTATTGATAATGAAGATGCTCTCAATGAAGACGAAAAGTTTGCTTGCCAACTGACTTTTCTTTATCCGGCTTTTTTGGTTTTTCTTTTCATACTCTAACTTGTGAAACTGTTATGTGATAACAAAAATGTAGAACATTCTCTTCTCTTATCTAATCTCTTTCCTGTCATTCTTCCGCTCGAAGAGTTTCCTTTAGGTCTCTTGCAAGCATAAAAAGGCACTATCTTTAACTTATTATCGGGATTCACTATTATTCCCTCTTCTTCTTCTTCTTCTTCTTCTTCTTCTTCTTCTTCTTCTTCTTCTTCTTGCACCCTGATATTCTTCTTTTTCCATCTTTTTTTTCTCCAAACGTTTCTTCCATATTCATCCACGATTGCATGTGAATCGTCCTTACGTTTCAATCTCCACTTCCCATGCGAGAGAACAAAGAATGATAAGAATACACCGTGTCAAAAATTCAGAAAATAAATAGTTAGAGAATAGGAAAGTAGATTTATAAGATTATGGTACTAAAAGGTAGAAGATAGAAAAAATGAAATGAAATTGAAGAGAGACGAAGGAGAAATAAGAGTAAAATACTTAAAAGTTATACAACAACATAAGGGTTGACAGATATTAGAAGTCATTGTAAATGAATTATTAAAGAAGAATCAGATTAATAGTTGCAATCTAGATTAAGAAATCAATTTATTGAGAAAATGAGGGAGAAAGAGAACAGTGGATATTTACCAAAAGAGATTAAAGACATAAAACGGTATAACACAGAAACAAACTTTTTCTCTGAACATTTTCTCTGTAATATTCATTATGCAAACGAAGGTGTGGCTAACATTAGTTGAGACTTGAATATGGAAAAAAGTTAGAAAGAAAAAAAAAGGAGATATTTCAGCTCCTCTTTTCCTGACAGCAAGAAGAAAAAAAAAGGAAAAGAAAACAGACCGGAAAAACGCGTTTTATATCTTCCCAATGTGTAAGTAAGAAAGAAAAGAGGACAGAAACTTTAAACGGGCAGGGCGCATCTGCGAATGTTTGAAGCAGACGCCATGATCAGGTGGAGTTCTGCTTAGTGACGGCTGGATGACAAAGCACATGATGAAGTCATCTATGGAGAAGGCTAATGACTCTATTAGATGCTGGACTTGTTCTTACACAGCGGTGGTAACGAATGCTCATTTGTTCAGTTTATCTCGTTCTGTGCCTGACAAACAAAACCGGCTTAAAGTGGCGATTATTTTCCTTGGGCTTTTTAAACGTTTAATGTGTAAAATTGTATTATCATTATTTGTCTTCTTTTTACTTGGTTGACAGAAAAAGGCTGCGTTGTCCCATATAAGAGGAACCAACTGTACGGCTTCGATCTCAGAAATCTGTCACTGGAATGATTTTGCGTTAAGATTTTTTTCCGTCCAATTTCTATAAAAGCCAGCTATTCAAAACTTCTACCAATACAAGTGAGAATCCTGAGTAAGATTACATGTGCTATCCTGTCTTCAACTATCAAAATGATTAAATAAAGGTATTAGTGCCCCTGGTACAATGGTTTACAAGCTCGTCTACTACAGTAGCCTACTACCTTACTACAGTGGCCTTGTGTCAGACAAAACCAATTCAATTAAATATCATATCGAAAAAAAAATTCCACTGTAAAATTACTCAAGCGACTGAGACGACCCTAAAGTTGAAAATAAGTAAATACTGCGCTTAGTACATTCATATACTTGTAAAATCCATATTTGAAAAAAAAAAAGATGAAGAAATATCCAGAACGTTTCTCATTAAGTTGGGCATTTAAAGTAAGTTTACGTGTAAGTACATTCAAAATTGTTTGGCTTATTTTGCCTGTCTGCTCGTCTCATCATCATTATTTATGATTACTTTCGGCAGTGAGCAGAAACCGAAGTAACATATAAGTGCACCCATTAAATGTTTCTTTCTTTATTCTGTTGCTTTTGCTTTTACGCTCTCACTGCGTTACTTACGCCTGCTGGTTGGACATACAATTTAGAGTAGAACCTGTCATCGAAATCGTTCGGTGTGTTGGCGAATTTGAAATATGTCTGTCGTTAAGTTGTTATTACTCCACACACAACTGGTTTGCTTCACTTAAATTGAATCAGCATACGAATACTCACACATTCACATACTCAAACGGGTACAAATACTTGAACATTACATAAAAAAACCCCGAAAGGACAGGCCAAAATAACGCATGCAAAACACTAACATGTTTACTGTTGAGATTTGACACATGATTCGAACACACATATATTAAGAACGGAGATTAGATATGTCCATGCATAGAAATAAAAGCACATTTTACGCGCATACATGTTTATATTTACGTACATAGTAACGATAAATGTAATTATCCTATATTGTAAACTTGCATATTCCAGATGCAAAAATGATATGCATATTATCATAAAAAGAGACAGGCTTAGTTCGAAGATGTGCATGCATAGAAAATTGCTTATATAATGCAGACATTAAAATACTGGCCACCTGGGTGTCATTTTCCTTGCAGGTTCCTAATTTTGATTTAACCTGAACTCATAACAGAGCAGCTTTCAGTGAATGTCTCGAACTTCATCTTTTGGAAATTATCAGTGTATACCCCACCATCATTTATGATCTGCTGTTAGGATTAATGCAGTGATGATGGTTCAATTCTTTGATATGAGAATATTTACGTCATTCTTTTTGACGTTTTTGATAGATTTAACATGAGGAAAGCTCATTGGGAGATGTAAACATTGTGAAGTCTATGCTTTGAAAGTTAATTTAGTTATAATCGAAATCCAGACTAAAGCCTTAATCCCTCTGCCATCAAAGTTTCCGGTCGAATTCTGAAACAGGTAACTACTGTCACAATCATCATCGAAATATCTAGATACATACCGGTGAAGAGAATGTGCATAATCTCTAAACTAAATATCAACTCGTAGATATCAAAATGTAATATATATATATATGTATATATATATATATATATATATATATATATATATATATATATATGTATCCACAAAAAAAAACTTCTCCTAAGACGTAAAATTACGTTCGCGAAGAAAATTCAAATAACTAAATGTACACTCATAAAAGAAAACAACGTGCGACATTATTTTATACTTGTGATCAAAATGAATTTAATGGTAAACCTAAACGAACAATATTTTAGCGTAAATCATTTATACTGAATGATTCACCTCGGAAGAAATAGACAAACGCCATTTTCCCAACGGTGAGTGTCAACCTTTTAAAATTAAATCTTGCACCAGCCAGAGACTTACTCCTTAAACTCTTCAAAGGTCGATAGACAATTTCATTCATTCGAAATATTTCAGCACCAGAAAATGACTCGGTTTTTTTATTCAGAAGATTTCTGCTCCAAGTTCACTGTTTCTAATGAATGCTGTGAATATTGCTGATCTTGTTGTTCCCGAAAGAAATTAAATTGTGATAATAATCCTGCGTGATTTACGCGTTTTATCAAATCAAAAACCACTGAGAAGTACCCTTTATCCAGATTTTGATTTTCCTAATTCAATTAACTCCCTAGGCTTCAGATGGCTGTCGAATCTTCAGTCAAGATGAGTCAGAGATCTGACCACTGTCAAAGCAGGACTCTACCCCCGTGTAAGTTTTTCAAATATACGTAGATCTGGAGAAGAGCAAGGGATTAAGGCATTTAGGAGAAAAATAATGAGCGAAATAATCTGACAGCATCGACGCTATCAGCCTATACCCTGGCCAGCAGAATCATCGTCGACCATAACTTTAATGGCTGCTAGAATCATTGATTGAAAGTATGACGCAGAATTCATATTTCAGCCATTCAGGATGTCTTGGACGATGCCAAGAAACAGAATAAGATAAATCAAAAATAAGTATGTGAAAATAACAACAGTAATAAAAAAAAAAATCTTGAAAAATCTTTGAAAATAATTTAGATAAAAAAATAAAAACAGATTGAAAACCAGTTAGCTAGATAATCGAGGCAAATAAAAGTGGAGGTTTTAAGCAACAGCGTGAGTTAGCTTTCTCACTTGTGTCCCAACTCAAGAATTCATCAGAATCTAAAGCTGCACATGGCGTGTGTAGAACCGTTTCACACATACAAGAAATATGGCGCAGAATGTCGTTATTTAAAATTTGAAATGAGGAAGATGGAAGCAAATCAAATAAAAACCTATCTATTTTTTTGCAATTATTTTTACATTGTTTTCCATCCTTATCGCTTTTTATTGAATTTTTCAATTTCCATTAAATTTATTTATTTTACTTTATTAGTTATTTTTCATGGCGTACTTTTCAAGTCGAATTAATTTTTTGGCACAGACCGCTTCTCCTGCTTCGTTTGTTTTTCTTTTTTTCGTTTAAAAGGTTTTCCCCTCTTTTTCTGCTCTTTCTCTGGGTATCTTCCCCTCTTTATCTTTTTTATGTCCATCTTTCTGTGTCTGTTGCTCTCCATCTGCTATTGCACAGAATTTATTCTGTATTCTCTTTTGCCTCGCCATTTTTCTTCCCTTTCTCACTGCTTTCTTTCTTACTGCATTTTATTTCTGTTTCTATCTTAATCATATTTAGTTGTATTGACTGTCTGATATTTGTCATTATCTTTCCACATCAAGACAAGACGACAGCGTCACGATATTATAAGCTACTGTATCAAGAGATACTATAAAAAGATTTATGCCACACCGAAACACATACACACTTACACACGAACACTTGCAAACACACATGCTTACACACGGGCTCTTACACACACACACACACTTACACATACACTTACACATACACAACACATACACAACACATACACACACACACACACACATACACACAAATAACCACAAACATACATTTTATCGGAGCATCCACACTTATATCTTCTTTGGTTTCTTTCTCTCTCTTCTGTTCATTACATACACGCTCACGTGCGCACCAACATGTACACACATGAACACCTCTGAATTAAGTGCATTTACAAGGAAAGAGATAATGCGGAAAAATATTCTTGAGCAAAACAAATGAGTTTAGGCAACGGGCATATTGATATACCTATGTAGATATATACAAGTTAGAAGTGGCCATAAGATATGGTTGAGCCAAGTTCTTTTACAAGCACGTGTTTGCTTCCAATTAAATGCTGTGATTCGTCACCACTTCCCTCAATATACTTATAACGTGCTTTTTAGTGTGTCTGTATATGTATGTGTGCATATCTATCTATCGATACATATAATTCTGTCAGTTTATGTATCAATTATATATATACATGGACATGGGTATATATTTATACCACGCATACATTTACAAAAATACATATATATGTAAATGTATAAAATAGAATAAAAATAATAAATATTGTGCGCTAAGGTGAAAATAAAATTCTTATGTTCGTTATTATATTCTGATTTATTTGTACTCATCTAAGTTGTTATAGTCACAACGTTTTGGGCGTTATACCACCGGCTTGTCGTATTCAGTGACGTTATTCCCCACCGTGTACAGAGGTATGAATACAGTCTCCTCCCATTGACTTGAGAAGTTTCGAAATTCCGAAAACATTACTGAGTACTCCAGGAAGCTGAACAAGGTTAGAGGGTAAAACGTACGAAACATTGTTACTATACCAATTAAGATGAGGTCAACTGTTCGAATGAATCAGTTGATAATAATGATAATTCCTACTCTAAAAAATCAGAGGGAAATTCTCTTGCTTGTTCGTTTTAATTTTATGCTATCCTCACATTCCAGCTGTTGTGTTAAGAAATTTCGCTTTTGATATTTCACAATCGAATTTAGAAATTTCAAGAAGTGATTTGTGTTAGAAGTCGAATAAGTACGTAATTGCATTATTGTAGAATCGTCTATTAACTAAGTATGGTATTCGATATTATTCATTTGAGACGAACAATTATGGAATCAAACAAATACCAGGACAAGTCAAAAAAATGCAAATTAGTCTTAAGTTAAAGTCGAGTGCTTGCAGACCATAATGAGTTCTTTGACTAAATTGAAAGTAAACACGTCTCAAACTAGAGAGTTGTCAATTGAAACAATGGAAAGGATTACTCTATTAAACTCTTTCGAGAGGGAAATCTAACACGGGGTGTGGCAAAATTTTCTGGTTTTTCCAAGTCAGCTGTGTCTAAAATTTGGTGAAAGTATGAACGAATGGGAAGGTTATAGAGGAAAAAATACAGGTAGACTTCAAGGCATCAAGATAAGAAACTCAAACAAGTATGACTTGAAAACAGAAAATGTACCACAAAACAAATGAAGGCGGACGCGAGTCAATGTCTGAGAAAGAACAGCAAGAAATCGATTAAATGAAACGGGATTCACATGCAGATAGCCAACCAAAAACCAATACTGATACTTGAACTGAATGAAACAAGGTTACAGTGGTCTAAAGAGAAGTGTTGAGCGTGGATGATTGGATGAAAATGATATTCAGCGATGAATCGTGAATCTGAATCGACCAAGGCGATAAAGCTGGAACTTTTGCTTGCACCGTTCCAATGGAACATACAAAAGAGTACTGACTGAGGAGAGCAAACAAAAAAGAAAATATAACTACTAATACTACTAGTGTATGTAAACAAAATGATAATTTGAATTGAAGTAGCGTAGAAAAATATGTATATGGCTAGATTTGATCTCATGCTATCCGTAAAGGCATCATAACTCAGAAGATTAGAACAGTTATTACGGCAAGAGTTGTTGAGGCAAAGATTTGAGACTTCAAATCTCACCGAGACCTTATTTTTTTAAATTTATGGTCCATGTTGTTTACTAATGGCTGGAGAGTAGTGATTTAAGTGGTTGTGATGTAAAGTATCTGAAATTAGGATGAAAAAAAATAATAGTTAAAATGAATGTTAGACAACGCTTCATCTAATAAAAAGCAAACAATTCGAGATGTATTACTGGTACTACACATTTTTCCAACGATCTACTTCGAACAAAACTTTTCTAACGTGAATAAATGAAGAAATACTGATATTCACTATCCGATTTGCATGATAGCTTGTTGGACATCACTCAAATATCGTTAACTCATTCTGCCTTAATATAACAATAAAGGCAATTCACTTTGAGCGAAGGATAAATGTTAAAAAAGGACCATTAACCAAATTCTCCTTTTCAGTTTGGATTCGTTACGATGGGAATCTGGCTTTTCCATAATTTTCTTGAAAGCTCGGAGAAAGTATGTAGGCCTTCAGCATCTGGATGACCGTTTAGATATTTATTGCGGTCAATGCGACACACATTTGTCTATTTCGGAGTTTGCTTTTCACGAGGCCCCTATCGGCCATTATTAATTCTCTGACGACTTGTCTTGTAGTGCTCACAAGTTCAGATAAACACTAGCAAAGACATAGGTGGATAAAAAAAGAAAAAGAAATGAAATCCAGAAAGTGAGAGAAAACTTTGAAGAGAGGGAGAGAGAGAGAGAGAGAGAGAGGAGCATCCACTACTTGAAGCTGGGATGATTTTACTCATCTTTTTCTTAAATAGCTTAACCCCTCAAGACTAAAAAGACAATTTATGTCCAAATTGTCGACCATAAAACAGTCCTACGGAATCGCTTCAACCAGAGCCGAGTTTTCCGATAAGAAAAACACCAACCTAACCCATCCTGGTTATCCACTCAAAATTCGTCCTCGCCGCGAATGGAAACGAACCTTCCTTATCCATCTAATAGCCGGGTCCCCATAATATATCGGGAGAGGCTAAGAGCAGTCAATGGTGCGAACAGACACGTTCCCTCGCTGCTATCTGGGGCATCAGTGCAGGCGAGAAGGCTGCAGTAACTGTCGCTCGTTCGAACGCTATTTTTATTACTAAACGCCACCCACTGCAGACCCCAACAATTTTCCTTCCATCATTTCACGAACGTCCTTCTTCGTCTCTGTTCTCACAGCCTATCCTTTCTTTTTTTTTTCTTTTCCATTTTCTTTCCTTTTTTTTTCAATTACCCCTTATTTTTATTTCTTTTTATATCGGACTTTTTCTCTATTCTATCCTTATCCCACATCTTTTTCATTCTTTCCCGGCTTCTTCCAAGTTTTCTGCTCTTTTTATTCCCGTTTGCTTTTTCTCTTTCTAACTCTCTCTTCTCGATCGGCTCTTTCTGTGTACTTGCTTCCGTCTTTCTATCCCCTTTCTCACCTGATGTTTTATCGTTCTTTCTATTTCGCCTCATCCCCTTCTTATTCTCTGATTGTATTCTGTCCTCCTTTTAAAAAATTATCATCTTTTCTCGCTTTTTCAACTTTCTTCCTATTCCATGTCGCTACTTCATGACTATTCAACCGCTTTCCTTTCACCCTTTCTTTCTTATCTTCCCCACCTGACTTTTACCACTTTCTCTAAGATAAGATCCTATCTCTAGCTATTTTTTTATTCATCTATCTATCTATCTATCTATCTATCTATCTATCTATCTATCTATCTATCTATGTTCTTATGGTATCTCTTTTCTCTCTCCTCAACATACTTTCATTTATTCAATTTTATCTCATTTTAATCTAGAATATTTGTTTCCTCTTAATCTTTTATCTGCAGATAGCATTATGTAGCATAAACTAACAAAATCGAGCAAAAACTGCTGTTTCCTTGCAGAATGTTATATATGTTTCTATTGCTTCATTTCTTCTCTCCTTTCTCATCATCGTTACCGACAGCTTTGATCATCTCTTGCTTGAGTTTCTATTTTCCATCCTTTTCTTTCTTTTAATTCTTTTTCTCCATTCCTCTTCCTTACTCTGTCTGTCTGTCTGTCTGTCTGTCTGTCTGTCTGTCTCTGTCTGTCTGTCTGTCTGTCTGTCTGTCTGTCTCTGTCTCTCTCTCTCTGTCTCTCTCTCTCTCTCTCTCTTTCTAATTTGCATTTATTGTCCTTTTTGCCTTTTCTGCCTTCAATTTGAAAATTTTTGAAACTTCATCGACTAACTTGATGAAAACGCTGGATGTAAACGAGCAACATTGTGTGGAAAACACTGGAAAACGAAGTATGTGACTAATTTCTTTTGCTGGGTATCCATGGCCAAGTTGGTAAGGCGTTGATCGTATTCGATGGGCTCGAAAGGATACGGGATACGGTTTCAAATCCTGCGAAGGCGACTTCATAATTTCCAATCCATGCTACTTACATAACAGTCATAGAATATATATCGATCTGGAAGCTTTGATAAACACGCAAGAAGAATAATATGGAAGAAAAACTAGTTAGAAATTAATATCTGTTAGAAATACATTCGATAATTTAAGGATTAAGTTACGATAGGCGACAATAGTTGATGTTCGGTGAAATACCTTTTTTGAAATACCATTTTTTATTTTTGTTTCAGGATAGTTTTCTCAGTTTAAAATCCGCAACCAGGCTATTCATCATTCATACACACTCATTTCCCTAGAAAAAATACTCCGCATTCCTTGAAAAAACAAGTTTCTTACCCGTTGTATCCACAAAATGAGAAAAAATGAAGTGTTGCTAGAAATTCACAGCTGCGTACTACGTGAGTCCATTTAAAGAATGCTTGCAAATAAGCGACTCATTTTCAGTGAAAGTTTACTGAAAATTCATTTGACTATTAGTTTTTAGCAGTTGACCCAATCAATTTCTGAACTTTTAAACATCGAATTCTACCAGACTCTTACAAAAAAAAAAGAACCCAAATCGATACATTGATACCTCTTCAATTGTTACCCAATCACATTTTCTTCCTAAAATGTGCCTCTTTATTTCTTTTGGTGTTTAATTGTTCAGACTGAATCAACTCGGGTACATTGTTATACTTTAAGAATATCTAAGGCTAGACTGGGAGAGTAAAGGAATTAAAATAGACGGCGAGTATCTGAGCAACCTCAGATTCGCAGACGACATAGCCCTTTTCGCAGAGAACCTACACGACCTCCAACTAATGATAGATGAACTAAATGAGGAGAGCAAGAAAGTCGGCCTACACATGAACTTCAGCAAGACGAAGATCATGTGCAACAACCACATTGGAGATAAAAACACTAAGATCGAAATCGAGAACACAGAACTCGAGAAAGTAGACCACTACATCTACCTAGGGCAACGAATCTCCATGAGACCCTCAAAAGAAGAAGAAATCAAGCGAAGAATCACACTAGGATGGCAAGCCTTTGGCAGAGCTAGCTCAACCTTCAAAAATAATAAGATCCCATTAATCCTAAAGAGAAGGGTGTATAACCAATGCATCCTCCCAATAGTCACTTATGGAGCTGAAACATGGAACTTAACCAAGAAACAGACCCGTAAGCTGAGAACCATGCAACGTGCACATGAAAGAATAATGCTGGGCCTCACATGGAGAGACCACAAAACAGCACAACACATCCGGGAAAAGACAAGAGTTAGAGACATCATAGAAGCCATAAAAAATCTCAAATGGCGGTGGGCTGGCCATGTTGCAAGAATGGCTGACAATCGATGGACATCACGACTCACAACATGGATTCCCCGAGACCATATGCGCAACCGAGGCCGGCAAAATATTAGATGGAGAGATGAACTAGACAAGTTCAGGAAGTACTGGCTCCGTGACGCCCATGATAGAGAAGTGTGGCAAATCCTGGGGAAGGTCTATGTCCAACGACGGACGCTAAAAGACTGATGATGATGATGATGATGATGATGAAGGAAAACTAAACCCAGCAAATAGATTCGGAATGTTCAATGAATTATTTGGACAAAGACACGTCAGATACGAGATCATAATTTTTTGAATACCAGATGTGAATTAAGCACATTATCGATAGGTTGCTTGGCAAGCCAAGTAACCATCACATTCTTTTGAATTCTATTTCTTTTTGCCAAATAAAAAAGGATAAAGCTCAACAAAGTTGTTGTGAGTCACACTACAGCCGTTAACCTTCTTTTTTCAACAGAAAATGAGTCCATCCGAATCGAATTTTCCACTTCGAGCGTAAAATAAAACATCGTGAGATAATAAATACAAAGCGTTCATTTCGAATCCTTTGAAATCAGTGATGACATCATTTACATCTTAATCTACTTGACAAAGTTAGATAATCAGAATCTCGTGAATGTTCAGCTAAAATTTATTCTGTTCTTTGGGTTTTGTTTTAAATTGTCTTTCAAACAAACTGACAAAAGCTAGTACTTACCTGTTCTTGACAGGGAAACAGATGTAAGTAAAAAAGGACGAACAGATATCGGACAGAATAGCCATAAAATGAAATTGAGGGTATCATCGGCCCTAGTCGGTCGCTAATATTGAAATTTTAGTCACCTGTTATCAAATAGACTGGCTTCTGGTAATGAGACTGAAATTGAAAGCTGCAATATGCGTACAAACAACATGCCACATTTTTACTCAAGATATTGACTCAAGATTGCTGGAACTTGGGTAATGTGGTGTAATTTACTGACAGAGATCTTAACTACTGATTTGGATGTCCCACTAATATGACTTCATACCAGACTGAGCTAGGCTTAATAAATTTATAAAATATTGTTGACATTTTGATGAGTCCGTCCTGGGACGAACTATCTAAAACAGCAATACCCAGATGATTAAAGATTAACTCATAGACGTATGGTATGAATATGTTCCTGGATACGGTTGCAATTGTAAACTCAAATTTAATGAGCTTATACTACAAACCTTTCGACAGATGTATCAGTGATATGGGAAAGTGAAGTCGTATGATCTCACTTTGCAGCTGATATTGTAGATGGCGATACATGAAACTTGTCGGTATGATATAATCATGATTAAAATGTGGAAGATTATAGGAATGTCTACTGGATTTCGAACATCCTTTCATTTAATTGTTTAATTTTAAAATCTGTGATAGATAAAAGAATTAACCCCACCGTTGCCTAATGGCAAGCTGGTTTCAATCCACAAATTGGATTTGGCCGATTGAGTTTGAATTGCGATTGAGAATGTATTACAAATTTGTGTGCTCTGCTAAAGTCAAGAATCCAATCCTCCTTGTACTCTGTCTTGTTACTAACACACTAGGATAGTTGACAGAAAAAAATCCGGATGAGTATAAGGACAGATCGGCTCTCTCGCAATCACTATACTTACTCAGGCTGCTATATCCATTACTTGCTTTGGTAGAGAGAGACCTGCAAGAAAAAAAATCACCTCTCCACCCAGTTTTGACATATATACTCCCATTGATAGGCTCGCTAGTTCACTTTATACTCTCGCACGCATGCGTAGGCTAATATGAACGTTTTCTCTTTCTCTTCACTTTCTATATGGACTTACGCACCGGTGTGTGCGTGCACATACTCATACACACAAGTGCGCATGCACGCATACACGCACACAAGCGCACACATATTTGCCCTTTTAATCATTTTTCTCTCATCAAGAGTGAGGTCATTCAATTCAGATTCATTTTCAAAACTTCTTTCATTCTAATTTGTCCTTGAAATTTATTTGTGATCTTTCAAATTGTTCCCATTCAATCTGCAATGTGCATATGTTCTTTCCCTTTCAAATAACCCTGGAATGATGTGTTCCATTCTATTCAAAAGAAATTAAACGTATCGAGCTTGTGTAGAAGAGGTGTCCCAACTCATCTCTAATCACAGACATAATCTTGTCATTTCGCACCTTCCTTGTGTTAATGACCATGATTATGATTACTAGTACTAATCATGATACATGTATGTACATACAGCTGTTCGAATTCTGGAATGGAGCATTCTGGTAGATGGGGCTTGATTCGGTCCTACTGACCTTCCAGGGCAAGGGTACAACATCTGTCAGGGTTTGAAGTGAAGGTTTCGACCTAACCTAGCGGTACTGGAAGGGATATCGTCTGTAGCTAAACTAAAGAGTTGTAATACAATGAAACAGCTGTCTGTCACAAGTAATAATCATGATATATATATATATATATATATATATATATATATGTATATATATATATATATATATATATATATATATATATACATATATATATATATATATATATATATATATATATATATATATATATATATATATACTGTATGATTGGATAGCATATATTACACATGATAATAAAGACAATTTGGAAACAGAATTCAATTTAAAATAGTTTTATTCCTATATTTTGTGACATGTTTGACTTAATGCAGCAAGCTTCCTCGGACAAAGAAAATGATATAAAAACAATACAAAAAACCTGAGTGATGAAGGGAGGGAGGGAAAAAGGGTCGGGTTTTAACTTATTTGTGCGGAGACAGCTGTTCCTGTGTGCGATTGATAAAGACGTGGAAGAAGGGGAAAGAGATTTATGATCATTGCATGACATGAGACAAGAAGATATGCATGTATAAGTATATGAGTGAGCGAATGTATGTGTCATTAAGATGGTATTTGTATGTATGTTTATGCATGTCTGCTCATCCATGAGTGTAGGTATCTGTATTTTTAGGTGGAAATGTGTGTGAGTGTCGCTGGGTGTGTATGAAAGTAGGCGTTTATGTTTGTTACTAGTGTATATCATATCTGTATGTGCTTATCATTGATTGGGTATCAATCGGTTCTGTATTTGGTGATGCTTTAGTGTCTGGCCAGGTGTATGGAAATGTTACAAAAGCCTGATCGTTGCTGCACTGTATTGTTTATGGTGAGCATTGCGTGTTCGATGATCTGGCGTGTCTTATGTGATGAATCTACTTGATCATCCTGGCTTAATTTTGATCAAAATTATGGGCCATTTTGTTTCGATAACAGACTAAAGCATACCAACGGTGTTCGTATATCCCTTTTTGAGTGTTCTTGAAGTTTCCCCAGAATATATTTTCAGGCAAATTTTGCAAGGCATTTAATAAATACCCACCTCAGAGGTTGTGGTTCCCTGATTATTTCTCAAGGGGTTTTGGATTTTTGAGGTTGCAATCAATAAGCCTAGTTGTTTATGATGTTTTCCGTGTTCTGACGCTGTTGAATTTATCGGAAAGACGATGTGTTTCTCCGTGTTATTGTTTAGTGGTTAATCGTTATTGTTGCAAGCATTGAATTTTTGGTATTGTAGATTTTATGTGCCTTCCTTTCGGTGTTGTGTACGAAGGAATATAGTAATGAAGTTGACACAAAAAATAATAAAATTCATTTTAGATTGAACTTCGTATCTCTATTATCACCCCTGTATATATATAGAGAGAGAGGGAGAAAGAGGGTCACACGCACACACACACACACACATACACACAAACACACACACATGTATCTATATGTGTGAGTGTGTGTGCTTGTGTGTGGAGATAGAGGAAGAAAGAGACAGAGCGAGCGATTGATAGATACAAATAGATTGAGATAGATCTGTTTATATGAGTGCAACAATGTCTTTTTGCTTTAACATGCTACTGCATAATTTGTTAATTTTTCATTGATTCTCTTCTCTTCTTTCATTCTTTCTTTTACCTTCACGTTCACATATCTTATCATTTCCTTTTCTCTAATAGTTTAGTTATATGCACACAAAGTCTCATATATTCATTTTTTCTATTCATTTACCAATTTACGTTATACTTTTTTTCTTTCTGTCTTTCCTCCCTCCTTTGTTCCTTTCTTTAATCATTTATCATTCACTTAGCTTTTTGAAAATCAACTTCTTTCATTCATTCAACCTCAATTCCTCTCATTTACCCAATCTTTAATTCCTTTTCATTCACTCCTATTTTGCCTCTCTTTATTTTCTCTGTTTTTCCCTATTATCCATTTTTCGAAATCAAATCATACTCCACACCCACAACTCCCGACACCTCCAACCACGCAAACACACAACATTCAGCCCCACTCCAATCCCTTCAGTCTTTTGCAACTTTGAATCTTCTATGTTCCATCACCTATTTCTCCTTTCCTGTCCTTCCTAACCCGAGCTCATCAACATCACTCTTTTAGACTTTGTGAACATGCCCTTTACTTTCCCATTCTCTATGCTCTCCCTTTTTACCGACTTCACCGATCGACAACATCGTCAGCCACAAAGCTCCTTCTTCTCTCTTTTCATTTGCTTACTCTCCTTTTCTCTTCTTGTAAACCCAGCACCACAACTGGCGATATTATCGTCTGTTATTTAACTAATTATTTCGTTAAATCAAATCAATGTCACACTTCCGTTGGTTTACGAGACAGCCCGCGAGGCTCGCTATCTTTCCCGGCATCCACTGGGGCGATAAAAAGGGAGGTTTCACCGCGTAATACTCGAGAAATGGCGTGAGCGATTTGATGTTATCAACAGCACCAGAAACATCTATTTGTTCCGGACATTGCAAATTGCCAGGAGATTTTTATCACTCGTGCAAGCCATTGCGATCGTTCGTTGCCGCCAACGGAGCAGTTCAACGTCGATCGACAGAGTCTGTATCATATTGCTGCCATTGAATGAAGAAATGTTGAGAGAAAAATTGAGAGAGAGAGAGAGAGGGGGGGGAGATACAGTCAGAGGCAGAATAGAAAAAGAAGATGAAAAGGAAGTTTACAAGTAGAAAAGAAAAGAAAGGATTAGATGACGGGGAATCGAGAAAGTAAAAAAAAAGAAAAGATGGCAAAGTATGAGGGAGGCAAAAAAAAGGAAGACGTTGAGAAAGGAAATATGTAAAATAAAAAATGTAATGGAAGGTAATTGAGAAAAGAAAAAGCGTTATGCGAGTGAGGAAGAACAGGAGAAAAAGAGAAAGCTTTCAACGAATTCTTTCGAGTCAATTCAACGGAAAGAGAAGTTCAAAAGCATTTCTTCTCTAAGAGATAGACATATGTAGAGAACTGATCGGCAAAATGAAGAGTGACAGAAGGGATATATAAAGGGATTGTGACTCCATACTGATATCTCAAAATTTCTGTAATATATATATGTATATGTATACACACACACACACACACACACACACACACACACATATATATATATATATATATATATATATATATATATATATGAACACTAGTTAATCCCTGTGAAGAAAAAATGTTTGAATTTATCATGAGAAATTATTTTAGAGAAGAAACTGAACTCGTTTCAGTGGAAACATCAATTGTTTCAAATGCTGGATAGGATATATGTATGTCAGTAAAATTGTTATCTTTGAGGGGAATAGTCCATGGTTGCAGATCGATAAACAGAAAAGGACGTTCTTTTCATTATATAAGTAGATCAAAACACACGTACTCGTACCTGCATCCACACACCCTTACACATTCATATATATATATATATGTGTGTGTGTGTGTGTGTATAAATATATGTTTGCATATATATATATATATATATATATATATATATATATATATATATATATATATATATATATATATATATATATATGTATATATATATATATATATATATATATATATATATATATATATATGAGATAATTCTCTACTCTTGCACTCCTTCACGTGTTCGATGTTGCGCCAAACATGATATTTTGCTCGAATATACCAAGTCTTAGACATGTATTATTTTGTTTACATCAAACGCTGTTCTTCTGATTCGAGGCTAATCGTTCGGGCATGATGCGCAGTTGAAATACTGTCAACTGAGGCACGTAAAAATCTCTCCCAGTTTCGTGTTAAAATTTGTGTGAGACAAATATGGTTGGCTGATTGCAAAGGTTCACAAATAATCCCATCTTTTCTGATTTTTTTCAAATTATCCATAATATCGTTACGCTCAAAGTAAGAAGACGGTTTTCCTACAAGGCTCAGGCGCTTTTTATGCTTAAACGAAGACAGCAAAAGC
>OY735203.1:31522795-31555295 GCA_963457665.1 Thysanoteuthis rhombus
GAAAGTAATAAAAAAAAATAATAGATGGATTGTCAAGATTGTTGCCTAACCTTCCACAAAATTATATTGAAATTGATCCAAAACCTTTGGAAATATCATGATGACAGACAGGAGCAAATACAGGGACGCATGAAAAAAACAAACAAACAGAAAAAAAAAACAAACTAAAAATGGCATAATATCTCTCAAACAAAAATAAATCCCTGGTATTGCCCTCAAATTCAGCTACTTCAGGCAAACCCTGTTTCTTATCCACCCAGAAAATGTCATTGAAATTCATCATATTTTGGAGGTAACAAACTGACAGACAGGAGCTAATGCAGGTATTTTGGCTATCCAGTTCAGTTCACCGTAGTTCTCTTTCTGATGTCCTATATCCCACGTATATGATCCAAGGGTCAGAAATTTAACAGCATGGGTGTCACATCAACTTGGGATTATAGGGCCTTGGATCCCAATTCCGACCATGTTCGATAATTCAATTTTGCGAAAACTACGCATTCAACAAGAAGCTGTTCTTCAATTTTAATCCCATTACTTCAATATTCTAAGAGGATCATAGTATGATTTTTCATTATATAGATTTATCAACTAAACATGTCACCTAAATGTGTGTAAAGTAGATTGAAAATCAGGGCGAGAATTTTTTTCGAGTACGTAAAATTTTACCACGATAAGGGGAAAAATTCGAAATCAAAAAAAATACTTTGTCGGAAACACTTGCGTAGCTCCTCCTCGTTGGGGCCCTGGGTAGTTTAGTAAATGAATTATGAAAAAGCTAGTAGTTTCAACGCGACTCTGCTCTACCGAGTGAGTTGCCAGCGCTTTCGGTAAGCGTGAGATCGAAATAGTGCTCTTGAACCACCCATCGTTCCTCGTACGATGCTCGTTTTCTATATTCAGTTTGGTGGCCGACTGTATGATATGCTACTTAATTCCAGTGCCAAACGAAACATGTTTCTATTGACGAGTAAATTTGGGAATTCGCTCTTTATATATATATATATATATATATATATATATATATATATATAGATTTAGATCGATATATATATATATATATATATATATATATATATATATATATATATATATAGAGAGAGAGAGAGAGAGAGAGAGAGAGAGAGATTTAGATCGATAGATAGATATATATAGATAGATGAATGGCTAGAACATTTTTTGGTTGGGTGGATCCATGATTAGCCATAAATGACGGGACCATATGTGTTAAATAACCCTCCAGCCTGTGGCATAATGTTCTAAGGTGACGTGCAACATGCACACGACTTGAAGGTTGCTTTTCTGACAGATTTTTTTCATAGATCTGCCACCTAAGGGTCATATGATCTCAATAACTTTCCATAACTAGGTGGGCTTTGAAAAGTTATGTTCCAAATTATAATTTTTGATTATAAATCCTACTTGTAGTAATGAGTACTTCGAGAAGGACTGAATCATTACTCAAAATTTGACTTATACATCAGATAATCATGCTACTTAGAAATCTTAGACCTTAGAAGTACAAAAATGTACAAATTGCTTGTTATGAAAGATTTTGCTGACCATGAAAATGAGAATGCAAATATTTTTCAATTGTTAATTGAACATTTGATACAGCTACAAGGGAAATTCACTTCTTTCGAAGAGTTTATTCGGATGACCTAACTCTTTCTTATTGTTCGTGTTGTTAATAGGACGTATCTATCATTCAGTTGTCAGCCTTCTTCTGGCTTACTATCCAAATCTGATGGTGGTAAACGGATACTGTTTCGTTCAATGGTAGTAACATTTGGAAAGTAGGATTTTGGTGTTTTCTTTCCTTCCTTTGTTCGGATTGATTTTTAGTTGGTGCTACTGAACAGAATTTTTTTTATTAATTCATAATCATCATATACAGATAGTAAATCTGGAAAAGGTTGTAGAATAGATCGACCGAAAGCTCGTGTTAACAACACAAACGAAAACCAGTTCTATCACACCAAAAACTCTCTGGATGAAAATGACTCAAAACCACAATTTCACTTAAAATATGCAGCGATAATCTTCAGACACAAAGACGTTGCCAGTAAGAGGGTTAGATAGTCATGCAAAATACCATTCCAGAAATTTAAAATGCTTGAATGAATTCGTCCATATTTAATCAGTGACCCGATTCACTAATTATTTTTTATAAGTGATACCGAACTGGACACTTCATAAGGTTTTATTGTTCATTCTTTCAAATGTATTGAAACAGTCATCTTCCTCGTGACCAAATGTATATTCTATGTCTACTAACATCATTTTAACAAATTTTCCAATACAAATATCACTAATATTTTCTCATGTTTCTCTCCATAGTGCAATAAAGCTATTTTTAGCTGAATACTTTTCTGCATGATGTATTGACTAAAGCTTGCATGACACTGGAGCATATTCACCCATTTTAATATTCATGACATTTCAATCTCTGCGTGGTACTATTATCTGCTATTCATAGCGAGTCCACTAAATGAATAAGTCTCTATGGCTGATTATCCTTGTTCTATCTTTTGTTGCAGACTTCCGCATGATCTCACGGATATCAGACGGGATAAAAGGAAGCAAAATGAAGCATGTAATTAAAGGTCACATCAACTTTATATGAGAGATGGAACCGCTGACAACACTACAAGCCCGCTGTTTTACCACTGAGCTATCTTGCTAATGTCGTAACTATACGATTACGTGCAATTAATTATCAGTTCTGATTATGTGTTCTTTTTATTTTATAGTTGCTTTCATTTGTTCCCTAAAACAGCTGCCGGTCCTCTTCTCCACGCGCCATTTTCTTTTCTGTTCAGCCCTGCATTGTGACGTGGCTTGACTCAGTTCAACTGACCACAATTGTCCGGACGCGAGGCTAAGACTGACCATCAGCAACATTAGTAATAATTGATGTCAATCGGACGGTCGTGGGGTCGGACGCATTTGCCCTTCCACACGATTTGGAAGACGACTGTGGCCGACTAATCCACAATCCAGTGACCAATGACAAGCTTAGACCTCATTACTTTGCTACAGCCCAACTAGTCGCCGGCCCAATAAGCTGGACGACGTTAAATCGTGCCACTGCTTCCATTTTCTAATGCGTTGTCATTAATTGAGCATTGTTGCCGTCAAATTGCTTTATAATGCGCTCACTTAATACACCTTAAATATTCGCTGGTGGTTAGCGGGGCGTATGAGCAAGCTGTGTCTTGCTGGTGCTATCAGAGCGCGTAAGTGTCAGTCCTTGCCGCCAGGAGGGAACACAGAGTGACTATGCTGATGCTTATAATGACGCAGAGTCTATTTGCAAAGGGCCACAGTTTCCACAGATGAAAACAAAACCAATAAAACGAAACCATTTTATCAATTCAATTATTACGAATATGTAGATGCTAAAACATGAAACTTTCAATAAAACCAATGTGTATCCTTTTATTTTAATATACTGAAATTTCGTGTCCGGCAAAAATGTTTTGATTCTAATTGCTTCTTTTTGTAGGCTTGTAAACAGCACTGTCTTCAACATAGGTGATATATTCAATACTCATTAGCTGTTAATGGTTTAATTCTATCTAAGATTCTTCCATTTTTTCTGATGTAATTCTAAGTTTATATGTAAGAGTGCATTAAATCTTATGCTATGCTAATGATTGTTTTGTCTATTTTTTGCCATAAAAAATAAATTTGATTTTTATCGACGATTGAATTTTTGCTATTTATTGTAATGAATTTACATATCCAATTTTTCGAACCATTTTTAACAAACAACTGATATAAAAAGATACGCATTTGCTTTTTTCTTACATCCTAATGGCTTATAATTCAATACATGAAAAAGTATATCTATATCTATATCCATCCATCCATCTATCTATCTATCTATCTATCTATCTATCTATCTATCTATCTATCTATATATATATATATATATATATATATATATATGTATATCTATCTATCTATCTATCTATCTATCTATCTATATATATATATATATATATATATATATATATATATATATATATATATATATATCAAAGAAGAATGAAAATGTGGTCTATGATAACGGTTAAGCTTTGCTTATCAAACAGTGCAGGTTTACATTCCCTTCATACAAATATTTCATTTTCAGATTAGAAATCTAAAACTTATTCACTCTTTTATATCAGATTGGTTGATAAAGGGACCAAGTTTCTTTTTAGGTGTATTTTTAGGTTATATGTGAGGGTTCTGACGGTTATGATCGTTTCAAGTTTTTTACGATTGTATCAAAGTAAGTTTCAGTTCGCTCGTTCTATTTAGAAGTATAGTTTGTTCCAGTTATTTTACGTTTAATCAAAAGTATCAGTTGGTTTTTGATTCTTTATGTATCAGGAGTTATATCTTTTTATATTTTACTTTACGTATTAGAAGTTATGTTCAATATCTTTATATATCATTTGAATATATTGGAAAGCAAGTCTTTCAGACAAAAAAACGACTTTGGTTCTATAAAATTTCATTCTTAATTTTGCCATCTTTCTCTTCCAATATTCTATCAAAATGAATAATGTAGATTACTATTGATCAATTAGCCAATCGACTAGGGTCAATCATTTGATTGGTTGATTAATCAACCAAATGCATCGAAAATTTGGAGAGTTTTTCGATAAACAACATTAGAGTAACATAACCAATGTCTGAATATCTTCCACCAAGCGAGAGACTTGAGATGACTAATTCAAAAATCAGGATTCGGCTGGCTCGATGGTTCGGGTTCATGTAGGGGTTTTAAATAAAGTCTGACGGGTCTTGGCGATGGTTATCCAGTGTTTCGTGTGGAAATTCATGTTGCAGCGGCCTAGTTGCCGTCGTAGATAATACCAATAGAACAACGGTTAAGAACCCGATAAAGACATTAAATGTATGACACACGTTAAGAACATAAATGATGTGAGAATCAGGAGTTCAACACAAGAAGACATGACTCGGCTCGGGTGACGAGGAGAAGGGATTAGGGTTTTCTGCGATTATTTGGGGAATGGAGTTGGGGCATGGATCTTGATAATTTTCTGATTCTTACTTCTTTTTATTCTCAACTCATTTTTTATCTCGTTTATTTCACTTTTTTCCATCATTCTTCTCCCTTTTAACTGCTTTTTCTCTTTCTATAGTCATACATTGTAATCTTTCAATCCCCCCCTTTTCTTTATCTTTGTTTTCCGTCTTCATTCATTTAATTTTAAATATTAATTAGTTTCTTTAATGACTATCTCTTTTTTTCTCTTGTTTTTTTTTTAAATTATTTATCCTTTTCCTTCTTTTGCATTTCGCTTTCTTTGTTTCAACCCTCGTTACTGTCTTCTCTTTCCGATGTTTAGATCTTGCTTTTTTTGCCTCTCCTCATACATCACATTTTCTAGATTCTCCTTTGTTATTTTTCACTTTGTGTCTTTTCTACTTGCTTCTATTTGCAAACTTTGTCATTATCACCAGTCTTTTAGCGCCTGTCGTTGGACATAGACCTTCTCCAGGATTCGCCAGATATCTCTATCATGGGTGTCGCGAAGCCAATAGTTTCTGAACTTGTTTAGTTCGTTGTGCCATCTTATATTTTGCCAGCCACTGTTTCACATTTGGATCAATGTTGAGACTCGTGATGTCCTTCGTTTGTCGGACATTCTTGCAACATGACCAGCTCATTGCCATTTGTTTTCTTATGGATTCCATGATATTCCAGATTCCTCTTTTTTTTATCTCATACATTGTGCTGTTTTGTTATCTCTCCATGGGATGTTGGGCATGATTCTCTCATAAGCTTGTTACATGATTTTTATTTAAAGGGTCAACATTTTGATTTGGTTCCATATTTCAGATCCATAGGTGACTATCGGGAGGATGCATTAATCATATGCTCCTCTTTTTTTTTTTTTAAAGACTATTGGGATTCTCTTGTTCTTAAAGGTTAACCTTGCTCTTCTGAAAGTTTGCCATAGAGTCCTCAACATGTTTGTTGTACATAGCATCAGCATCTTTTAACAGCAATTGATGTTACATAGGTTCATCAATCAGTCGTTACGTAGCCTGATGATGAAATAAGCATTTTATTTTGCACGACAATTCTATTTCAACATAATCTCCCGCCTTGTCAACCCAATTAACTCAGCTTTTCTACATCAGGCACATGGATTTAATTTAATAATGTGGAAGTTTCAGATCAAAATTTAAGTTAATAACTATGTCGAGCGATGGACTTATTAGTCCGCCCTCGTATATGTACATACTTTATTTTCATTTTTAATCAAACCTTCAACTGAAACAGTCAATATAGGGTTTTTCAGCTTTTAGGTTGGTGCAGTTGGCTGGCTGTCTATGTATGTATGCGTTACGCGTACAAGCCTAGCCAATGGAGCTAGGTGGCTGAAAATTCAAATATTTCCCCCTTATCACGCTAAAAAAACGTTTCTTCAATTTTTATTAAATTCCTTTGAAAATATATTTTAAGAGGGTCAATTTGCAATGAATGCATATGCTAAATTGGTCCCTTAGTTTGTGTCTGGCAGCATTCACGCTCGATTTCACCGTCCAATAAGGCGCAAGAAGTGATATATCCATTGATCATCACTGTTCCAATTCTTTAGTTGATCCCTCCCAACGTGGCATGCTGCCAATTCATGTTTGTCACGTGACATTTTCTAATGCGTGACTAACCAGACCTGTTGATCTTTATTTTTCCTTTTTCCTACACCTAAATAGATGCAAAGATGCAGAATAACATTTTTCTATGTTCATTGCTTTTTTTTTTACTCACACTCATTCAAACAAAAAAATATTTCTTCTGTTTATTTATTTTTTTCCCCCTGCGTTTTCTTTTTTCATCATACGCATTAAACGCTCATTATTCTGGAAACCCCAGGTTCCCCTTTTTTTACCATCACATGAACACACTCAACCATACACGCACAAGCAGATTCCTGTATTCAACCAATGGAAGGAAGTAAATCCTTCTTTAGATATGAAATGCATTTTCGCTTTACCACTGATCTTAGCATCTATCTCATAGAAACATACTACCTACGATGATACGGCGTCTCCAGACCTATTCAGTAAATATACAGGTTCTCCAGATTGTCACGTTGCTTTGAAAAAATATCAAAAAAAAAATAGAAATAAATATAGGGAAACATTACTCCTTGAAAATCACGCGGAAAGAAGCACCAAGTTTCTGATCAAGTCTTTTACTCAGCATATAAAAAGATGAAGAAGAAATTTTTCTCAAATGCTCTCATAACAACGCCTAATTTCTTTTTCCTTCCTTCTTTTTTTCTACACTAATTTATTCTTTTTCTCTTTTCTCCCTTTCAGTTTTTTTCGTCTTCTTTCGTTTTCCTTCTGTCTGATACTCTTTTCCCGTAATCATTCCCAGCCTCACTTATTTCGTTTTTACCCCTAAACATTTTTCTTTTACTCATTCCTTGTAATCTGCCTTCTTTTTTTCATTTCTTGCCTTCTTTCTTTCTTTCTTTCTTTCTTTCTTTCTTTCTTTCTTTCTTGCCTTCTTTCTTTCTTTCTTTCTTTATTTATCTATTTATTGCCTTCTTTCTTTCTTTCATCTTATTTATTCACTTTCTTCAACTTTTCTTCCTCTCAAATCCCAGACCTCACGCTCAACTCTCCACGCTATAAATTGACTCTTTTTACTAGATTTCCTTTATCTTTCTACGTTTCTCTTTACTTGACCCATCCTCATTTTGCATTCATTGACCTCTTATCTTCGTCGTTAAGTTCATCTGAATCGCTCTCAATTCTTGTTCATTATTATTCATTATCATTAACATCTCATTTTTCCCTTCACTTCAAGTTTTATGATCGCCAGCGCTGAACCTGGATCAGCCATGATTTATGCTCCATTGTTATTAAGGAGTTGTCGATGATTTTACTTGCTGAAAGAACGTCTTGAGTCGAGATTTTGTTTATAATCCAGAGATTAGTTACAAGTCAACAGTAGCAAATATCCACGTATTTTGTAGTTAATTTCCGAAGTCAAGAGGCAGGTGGCCCCTTAAAGAGGAAAACTGATGTCGATATGAAGAAAGGTAAAAGGGTGATTTGTGGCGACATTTATTACTCAGAAGAAGTTTTTAAAGTCAAATTTGGCAAGCTTCGGAAGGATCATAGCGTTCCCATTAATCTATGAGTGCGTCAATAAATAGGAGCCAGATAGCGTCGAAGGATCAACGTGATAATCAGTAAGAGATTTCCTGAGAAATTCAATTTATAAAGAAAAAGAAAGAAAGAAAGAAGACAATAAAAATAACGGAGATAAGAAAATAAAAAGAAGTCGAATTTTCAAAATTTTTTAAAATTTAATTCGACAGGAATATTTTTTAAACGTTGGCTAAGGCTTTAAATTTTCAGGATTTATTTTTGTTCATGAACTTTTACTCGTTTTATAATTATTGTTTTGTTTTTGTTTTCTTTAGATATCTGTATATACAATATTAATTATATTTTTAGGGCTCCTTGACATTTTCTGGTCGCAGTTTACCACTGGTAATATAATTTTTCTTCATTTTTCTGGTTGAACAATTTACCGATCGATGACATTTCCCGGTCGACAATTTATCGGCAAACGGTATTTCCTGTTCACATTTAACTGCCGGTAATATAATTTTCCTTCATTTTTCCAATTGAACGGTTTAACAATCCACGACATTTATGGTCGACAATTTACCAGCCGTCGACATTTCCTGGTTGAACAATTTACCGGAATAGAATTATTACCATGGATTTGAAGAGTATAAAACCCGACTCATTTTTTAAAATTCTAGGTAAAATTAGAAATCTCTGCGTGTTCGGACGGGGCTCTTTTCTTATGAATACGAACACACACGTTACACGATTTTTTAATAATTGTTACCGGAAGTTCAGTCATGGCGTCACTCTATTTACCGGCCTATGATATTTTCCTGATCGTATTTTATCAGTCGAGCAATTTCCCGGCCGATGATATTTTTCGTTGCATTTTCCCGGTCAAACAACTTGCCCACCGATGACATTACCCAGTCCGGGAAATTAGTCGACGAGGAAAATATAAAACCGGGAAATGTCGACCGTTAAATTGTTCGACCATTGAAAGCCAACTGAGAAATGTTGTCGGCGGGTTTAACTTTGTGACCGGGAACCGAAATTTTCTTCCCAAAGATAGATTTTGGGTCGTCTGAGAGTTTGATCACCATTCTGGATGTAGCCACGGTGAGTATCTTGTTAAAAAAAACGACTGTTTTCTGCGTCAAGAAGAAATACAAGTGCTTAAATGCCGACCGATGTTCTTTTTCATAGATTCATATGGAATCCATTGTCTATGTACAGAGCTTTTATTTATTTATTCATTTATTTTCCCAAGGCTTGTAAACAATGTACTACGGATGACTGGATGCGATAAAATGCCAAGTAAAAATTTTGAAGAATTCAAAATCGATTCCATATATAGTGCTGGGAGTTTTTGCATCAGTATGATGCGCGTTTCTCAGTTTTTGTCAGATCAACTAGCATTTTCAGTTTCCAGGTTTATCAGGACTTTTTTTTGCCTTTTTATTTTTGATTTTTTAGGTATTTGTAATATCCGTAAAACTTCATTTTATTTCGCCCGAAATATCATTCTTTATAATTGTTTTTGTCACATCGGATGACCTATTCCATATTCTCACGGTGCTTTTCAACAGTCTACACCAAGAGCTGAAAATTCGACTCCTCAGACTACCCTGGAATAACTGCAGTGACCACAGTCTCTCCTCATCAGTCAACTTCCCTGGATGGGTTTAAGGACGTATTTTCCCGAGTTACGGCCTATAGAAGCCTACATAAAGAAAGTTGAAAATACAAAGGTTCGATGTTATCGAAGGGTGACATTTGTTATAGCATACAATTTTTTTAGAGAAAATCTCTGATTGATTCTTATCTGAGACAGACACGAGTATCCAAAACGCGTACTCTTTCCTCGTTACTCTCGATTTCTTCGACTTTCGTCCTCCTGTTTTCAATTTTATTTCTTGCCTTATTTCATTTTACAATAATTCTTGATCATGACAGATGTTTACAAACTAATGGATTAAATAAGATGCAAATTCTTTTTCCGATCAGAACGAAACATTTCCGTTAGTTATGAGCGTCCGGTAGTCAGATATTTTTCTGTCTCTTTCTGTTTCATTCCTTATTCATCTTTCTATCTCTTCAACTCCTTTTTTTCTCTAGAGTTCGCTCCTTTTCTTCCCTTTTAAATTTGTTAATTTTGTCTCTCAATCATTAAACTAAGTTGCAATTTTTGACCGTTTCCCTTGTTATCCCTGTTTATGAGATTTTATTTACTTTCTGCTTTTCTTCACTGTGTCCATGGCATCTTTTCCGTCTTTCATTCATTCCCTTTCTTTTTTAATCATATTTTTCTTTCCTTTGATCTTTAGCACTTTCTTCCTCACGTCTGCCCAACTCTCTCTCGCTTCTATAATTTTCATTCTATTTCCATAAGGTAAAACAGCTTCTTTTGGTTTTGCTTAGTTTTTTCCTCACATCTGAATCTATCTCTTTGTTCTTCCTGAAATTATTTTCACGATATCCTTCTTTCCCTCTTTTTCATGCTCTATCTCTTTTATTTACATTTTTATTCCCGTTTCCTCCGTTATTTCTCCCATTGTGTGCCTTCTTTATCTTCTACTTTTAGTCTTTCTTCCTCTGCCTTATTTCCATTTCTCTTTCCCTCACTCGGAACTCATTACTTGTATTCATGCCTTCAGCTTGTCTTTCTTTTTTGTGTTTGGAGCTGACGTGTTCATAAAATCATCCTGATCGAAACAATCACTGAAAATGACACGCGAAGAGCAACTTGTGAAATATTGCAGTCTTCCTGCTGGAAGAATGGGGATAGGACCGCTAGTGGTCAAGTTCCGAGTGGACAGACGAGGGAAACAACCATTCATTATCAGCCATCTGTGCATTTGTAATGAAAAACGTCCACACTTTCTTTCAAAGATGGCAAGACAAAAAGCAACTAAAACCACTCGCTGAAGAAATTCGCCAATCGGTCTCAGAATAATATTTGTTATTATATGATGCGTGTTCGATAAGACTTCATTAAGATGCAAGATAGATTATATCTCCACTGTGTCCGTATCAACATCTTTCAAGCAACATTTAAAAGAAGATTCATTCATTGTCCGATTTAACTTTTTTCTCTCATACAAATCATAACACAACAATTTTGGTTGATGTCTCTGCGATTGGTCTTTTTGTTTTTAACATCAGTCTTTTAACGTACGTCATCGGACATAGGTCTTCCCGAAGATTCGACAAATCAATCGATCGTGGCGTCGCAACGCCAGTATCTTCTTGAGATAAGTAAATCGTCACGCTACTTTATTTTTCGCCGGCTACATTTTTGTATATGATCCCTGGAGATCCATGCCGTGAATTGCAATATCCAAATGTTTTATGATATTTTCACGATATAATCAAACTATGGCCATTTGAGTTTTCTAATGGATTTGATGATATCTTCGACTTCCAATTTTTTCTTTAATATACTATACTGTCTTGTGGTCTCTCCGTGTGATGTTACGCATGGCCCGTTGCATAGTTCTTAGTTTGAGAGGCATTTTTTGGTCAGGTCCTGGGTTTCAGCTCCATAGGTGACTACTGGAAGGACACATTGATTCTAGATTCTTCTTTTCAAAGCTAATGGGAGTGTTGCTTTGTTGAAAGCTTGCCAATCTAAATATGTGACGAAACTTTGGATCAATATCAACTGGGAAAGACCACATCTTCTACAATAAATATGTAGACTAATAATATCCAACGAAATTCCATAGGGGAATTTCACAAATTAAGAATTGAATCGCTCATAAATTATTATCGTAATTAAAGAGGAAAAATAAATCCAAATGTTCATTGGCTTGAATTCAAACATTCATTTACAAATCTATGAACAAAGATCCGGTCGTGCTTAAATTAAAAAAACAACTAATACGAAAAAAATGTCATTATTCAATGACAGAGATCTTCCTCTTATGCCTCAGTCTTATCTCTGCTAAACCCAACTGCATTCATCCATTTCTTAATGTTATGCTTGTTAGAACAATGGTATAGACTTGTTCGAAACGTAGTACTAGTTGAGGCAGAGATATTATTGAAAAGTGTTGCAGATACAAGAAATGTTATTCATACTTTAGTTGAATAGATACTAAAATGTGTATCACTGTAAACACATGCGCGATGTACGTTAGATACATGTATACAAATGGAAATAAATACACACTTATTTTATAAAGATTTGTCAGTGTATTCACTTTGTATCAAAAGACCATTTTACTATAAAAACGCAAGAGAACCGAGCTATTGTCGGATTTGAAAAAGTGTTGTATCGTTGATCAGTCCAAATGGAATAAGCCAACACGTCATGGAATGGAAATCGGTAATTTGGGGAGTCTGATTTTGCAATTACCGTTAACGGTCTGATATTACAATCACGGTTAACGGTCTGATTTTACAATTACCGTGAACGGTCTGATTTTACGATTCATTAACGAAGAAGAAAACCAAGGTATGTTCGGGTCGATTTAATTCACAAGAAATGTGTCTTTAGGTGATGAAACCAGATATTGTTGAAGAATCCCAATGCAAGTAGCCAGAGGTGGCAGATTATGTTTAGATCAACGCAAGAAAAGCTGATATCATCACATGGAATTTATGATAGAGTATCCATGAAAATCCACTTCTTGAATCAGTCAACACCCAGCAGAGAAGGCAATGAGATAGTAGAGAGAATGCATAAGATTTGATACGCTGTCATCTTCCTTTGTAAAGTCCTAATTTTCTCAAAATTTGAATTCGTATTTGGATAGCATCAAATATACACAGAAGGCAAGAACTTAACTCCATAAAACGGCCATTCAGCCATTGAATATATGTAGACTGAAAGGTGTTCAGAGTCAATTTTTGATTATCATAACTCTCATTTGCTTTTATCAGATACTGACTCTCTACAATATATTTTCCGTTGCTTTCGTCGTTTCTATATGAATAAAGTTGGATTAACCGACAATTCAATATACCCCCCGCTCGATGATCGACTCTATTCAACAATTATGGTGGTATAAATCACCTCCGAGTTCGCTTACCTTTTCAGTCAATAGAAATATATAGGTCCCAAGTGAAACAGACCTCCGTCCAACCAGTTCAATCCTAACGATATATCTTCCATGTGGAGCTTTGTGTTAGATTCCAGTGTTTTGATTTCCACCAGCAAGATCCATTCTTTCACAGCTTACTTAATTCCCTTACGTCCCTCATGTCGACATATTATGTAGCCCGAGGCGCCACATAAGGCTCAGATTTATAGTATTACTTGTCCTGTATATTTTATGACAACCCAGAATATTTAGTCTGTTGGCTTGACCCCTACAATCATCATCATCATCATCATCATCATCATCATCATCGTCTAGAGTGTGAATATATGTGTGAGTATGTGACATTAGGAATGGATTTGTCCTGTGAAACTTGGCAACTACGGGACTTAGGATGGCGGGGCCTGTGTGTTGAATAACCCTCAAGCCTGCGTGATGAAGGCTTCAATGCTACTTGATATATATATATATATATATATATGTGTGTGTGTGTGTGTATGCGTGTGTGTGTGTGCGTGTGTGTGTGCATGTGTGAGTGTGTGCATGTGTGAGTGTGTGCATGTGTGAGTGTGTGCATGTGTGTGTTTCTCACCCATTTCCCTTGGTATTATGCTTTTAAATATATGTTTGTATTGATAACATAAATGTATGATAATAGATACAGCACCTGACTCTCGTGAGTGCCTGCAACTGTATGTATGCATGTGTGTGAAGACATAAATTTCTCACTCATTTCCATATATATTATGCTTTTAAATGTATCTGTATTAATAATATAAATAGCATGTGTGTGTTTGTGTTTGTGTGCATGTACAGGAAATTATACTCGAAGTTCAACATTCTGTCGGATCAATTCACATTCACAATACAAACACATACATATGCATATATTATAAATCATTTCTAAATGTATATACTTTTCGTTTCTACAAACCGAGAGTTTATTTGAGAGTTTGTATATCTCTCTCCATTTCCCCCATTTTTCTCTCTCTCCCTGTCGCTCTCTCTCTCTCTCTCTCTCCCTCTCTTCCCAAAACTATATCTCTTTCTCTCTCTCCCTATCTCCCTTAAGTTACTCATCTTAGTCCACCGTTCCACATTTCGTTTACGCACCTGACTCTCCTGAGTGCCAGCAACCGTTGCGCTCTGTTAGTCATTCTCATCACTCAGCTCTATTAGGCCAGAGTCCAGGTGGCGATCTGGCCAGCCACGGATGTATTGCACCCTGGCCAAGTGTCAGCCGTACAGCTGGCTTGAGACCGCACTAGCCGGCCAGTGTGTCCAGGCGGAGAGAGAAACTACCGTTTGAACCATTTCTCATTGCACCCCACTGGGGACTTGACTTAGATTGGAATATAATAAGCAGCCCCTTTCAGGTTAAGCTGGCTAAATCAGAAAGTTGTTTCTCCCAAATTTATGGTGCACTAAAAGCGTAAGACAACCAATCAGGACAATTTACGGTCTCGGGTTTTAAAGACCACTTTTTATCGGCTGTGTTAAACATTGGCAAAGTGATTCGACTGGGTGCAGAGGGCACTGGAGAAACGGGTTTGCTTATTTGCACACTTGCATAAGAGGAAATGAAGGGTGAGAAAGAGAAGAAATATTTGTGGATAACATCGCCGGACGATGCGAAGCTGAGTGAATGGAGGAAACAAGCAAATTAAGAGAAGTATAAGATATTATTGAAAGGAGGGTAAACCGGAAGGGAAAAAATGGTGGGGGAAATTGTATAAGCGTAATTATTTACCTTGTCGGTATCGGAGATTTTACAAGGAATAAGAATTTAAAGAAAAAAAAAGCGGGAGTATCTTTCAATGTAAATTGAATAGAACAAAGCTCATGTTATGAAGAGAAAATATTATGACTGGAATATGATTTTATCTTACTATATTCAGTGATAGAATGGAGCAACCAGTGAGAATCGGACTACCAACATGTCGATTGATTGATAGACAAGCTTGCAAAACATTGCCCTGCGGTAGATGACACTCAACATCATTTTAACATAACTGAGTTTTACTTAATGTGACACTAAGCCAGCTCATTGTGTTGAGTCAATCCGCCAATCGGGAAGAGACCACTAGCTTTTAAAATCTTATATTTAACCTGGGATCGATCACCTATCACTGGTACAAGTGGGAAAATGTAGCTTGCACGATTAGGACACTGGTTAAAATAGTGATTCCATGAATATAATCAGCTCTAATAATGAACAACGATTTTCATGGTTCGCTGTCCGTAACACAGCGAGCCGTTTTGGCAGTGTGACCATTTTTCCTATCCTTTCTATAAACCCGTCTCCTTTACCACCACGCAACCACGACATCCGGGGACTTGGTCCGAAATACTATCACCTTTTTTTAAATCTGGAAATGTTCTTAAATTCCCCTGTATAAATGAACAGTAATTGCTTCGTTGTACGCTTTTTCAATGTATGGAAAGCCTTTATAGGAACGCCCTACTTCTGGATAGCAAGGGAAAACTGTTGATCAGTCAATTCTTTCAAGGGGATTATATAAACTGCTGTGTGTGTGTTATATGTAAGAATGAGTAAGTGCATATATATATATATATATATATATATATATATATATATATATATATATATATATATATTAGTAGTTTATGTAACTTTTGATATCACGTGTGCAATTTAGTAAAAAACTATCAGTCTAAAAGATTTGATTTACTTGAATATATACATACATACATACATATAAATATATATATATATATATATATATATATATATATATATATAGATAGATAGATAGATAGATAGATTGATAGATAGATAGATAGATAGATAGAGAGAGAGAGCAAATGATGAAAACACATATAGAAAATAATCAGATAGCAAGTTATTCGTATCACATTTAGTGTGTGGACAGTTATTGCGATTATAGATCATTCAAACTATAGATAATCCAATACTTGTCTATGTTCTGATACACACACACACTCTCTCTCTCTCTCTCTCTCACACACACACACACACACACACACACACACACACACACACACACACACACACATATATATATATAAACAGTGAGAGATATGTTATTACTATCGGAGTCTCGTGGACTTCGTTAAAAGAAATGATCGGTGTATATAGATAAACACACGCACAAAGACTCATGCACACACACACACACACACATATATATAGAGAGAGAAAGAGATAGGAGGAGAGAAAAGTGTGCATGAACGTATTTGTGAGTATGTGTGAGCTTAGGGCTATGGTGAAATAACTGAAAATTATATTATGAGCCAAAGAAACCTCCTATATCGCCAGTTTTTTACCACGACGACTTTCATTTTTTGTTTACGTTATTTTAACAATGCTATCCAGTTTCGTTCTCTCTTCCATTTTTAACTGATGTTTTAAACGATGGAAATTGGTCGTCAAATTAGCCACAGCTATAAATCAAAACGCAACCATTATTTACATAAGTTGTTTATTTTTTGCCGACGACCTACCAAGAAATGTATACTTCAGATAAAAAGAATACAGAAAATACTACACGATTAATACAAATATTAATAGTAGTTGTTGGAATGGTCATGAATATTTTCATTAGTATTCACCACTTTGTGAAATGAAGAAGCTTGTGTTGATGTCGACCGCCCGTCGAGGACTCTTTGAGGTTTCAAGAGATCCCATTGCACAATTAGTTTCTATAAACACATCTATGTTCGTAGGAGAATAGGAGCATAAAGAGCTTTTGGAAAAAAAGTAGCATTATAAGCAATTTAATGAAATTTATCCCGAAACGTTGAGGAGAGAAAAATTGTTTATGATGACAGAAACTTTATTAGTGCTTTTTATACTAATTTCCAAAGGTTATCTGACAACATTCCAGGTCTCTCCACACTCATAACCTTTTATATTCCACCAAGATACGAAACTTCCAGTTAAATAGAGAGCACAAGTAAAAATAGCGTCCGTCTAATTCTGATGCCTCATCTTTAGTTATTGTTGTATTGGTTTGTAATCTGTGAACACAGTCTATTTTTCTGATGATAAAAGAAAAGTTCGAACTGATAAGGAAGAAATAGGCATATGGATCTTATTAGTGCCATGAGTTTCAATTCTGAATGATTGAAAATTAGATATTTACTGAATGGAGCTAATATAGCTATACGGTGAATGATAAACGTTCATTTCTAAAATTTCATTCAACTAATTCAAAGGGAATTCTCTATGACAAATTGTTGGAGCTTTGGCAAATTGTAATTGTGCAATGCCCCTATGATCGACTGAATCATTTAAATGAACGGAAGAGAACAGAAAGAAAAAATTCAGCTGTGATACCGTCCTCAGCAAGCGATTATGGGTATGAGATGAGTTCTTCAATATGCTGTGCATTCGCCGAACCTCTAATCTTCGGACTATCATTCTCTTCAATCCTTGTGACTCTCCTTGTCTAATCGGTGGTTCGAACAATTTGGAGATATCGGAAGAATCCAACGTTCCTTTATAATGGAATACGCAATTTGCCTGAAAGGTGGTGTATTGGAACGTATTTTGATGGCCGAATAACAATACTATGAATTCATCTGAGTGGAGGATTTTTCCTGGAGAAATATTAGAAATATTTACATCAAACTGATACTAAATTTACCTAGATTAAGCTAAATTAATCTCCAAGTGAAAACAACGCTATAGTGTAGAATGAAGAAATAATGTTGCTTTCGTAATCGTCAAAAATACCCAACTGAACGATATTTGAAGGAACCATTGAGGAAAATTAAGATAAGCTTTCTCTTCCTGTCAGAAAAAAAAACAAAAAAAAAAGAATTTTCCATAAGATACATTAAATGACGATTTAGTGGTTTGACATAGAGTCTGTAATATGTATGTGATTGCTTTTATGTGTCTCTGCGAATAAGTTTACATATCAGTGCGTGTGTTCATACATGTGTCAGAGAAAGAGTGTGCGCGATAAATAGCCGTATGGAATTTCGCGTAAATATTGTCATTGTTTGACTGAAAGTAGAAAAATAACACAGCAAATTTGGAATGATAAACAGAAATGAATGCAAGAGAACTGAAATAAAAAAATACTTTTGGAGTTCCGACTTGAAAGACAGGGTGTTGATTTGAAAGACTAACACTGGTATACAGAAAATTGCCCTTTGTTTTGACTATGTTTTTTAAATTCTTTTCATTCTTTTTAATCAGTGTTGAGATATATTTAATGAAAAATGAGATAAAAAAAGGGGGAACGAATATCTATAAGAATTAGACAACGCGTTTGTGTACGTGTTTCGAGGTTTATGAATTTCACGCTCCCTCTTTTTTTCTTTTTTACGTATGTATAAACATTTTGTTGTATATACACATTATCGTACGAACCAGGAGGCCCTTTGTCCCCTTTGTCAAAGAATCCCCATACGCCCCTATATATATATGTGTATGTGTGTGTGTGTGTGTGTGTGGATTAATATGAAGCCATCTGTTGCACTCTATTACGTCGATATTTCCAAACGGCCGGAACGATTTACGCGATATTTTGATGTACATTCGTATTTTGGATCAGCTGGAAATGGCCCAAACTTGTGAGAGTCGTGATTTTCATAGTCTATTTCCTCTAATGATATCATAATGCTTTTTCTCTCTCACTCTATCTGTCTAAAAAGACCCAACCCAGAAAAGTCTTGACACAGCTAACACCCATATCTTTCACCTATCATTCAACCCGATTCCTTTGTTATCTCTTCGTCTTTCAATATCTGCTTACAGATGGCAAAAGACTTATCGTTCTTGCCGCATACCTTAGTAACACTCTTGCTTTTTTTAATGAGATCGTACGTAGTTCTTATATTAGATAAGTAGGCATTTAACATAATAAATAATTGTATCCTCATCTATTTTCTATCATTGTGTTACTGATATGAGGATTCCAGTCTGAATATCAACAGGTGATAGTACTTCATCTCAACATTAGTAGGTTTTATATACATATCTATATTTCACTTTCAATCTCCTATCTTAGTGGTGTATGCGTTTTTCCTGACATCATTATATTACAAGATGGTCTTGAACGTATCAAATATATAAAGAGAGAGAGAGAGAGAGAGAGAGAGAGAGAGAGAGAGAGAGAGGGAGGGAGGGAGACTGAGAGAAGATGGACAATTAATGTGATCCCAGGCAACACTCCATTCTTTCTGGTTCTGTGCCCCACAGGCTTCTTCACTGAAATCTCATCAGATTAAAAAAAACCCAACTCTGTCATTACATTAATATAAGTCTTTCATTTTCTAGTTAAGTATATACTTATTTTGATCTAATTCTATCTTTCTGATTCACACGCATCTTCACTGTAGATAACACCTGCATGGCATCAAATCTTTATGCGATGTTCTGTGTCTTTTGGCCAAATATTTGGTCATTCGTGACTGAAGATCAGTTTTAACAATAAGTATATTTCCTGGTGGCCAATTTTCCTGGCAGCACAGCACCATCGCGCTAAAGTTGATAAGGTCAGTTAGCACACACTGATGTCTGTGGCAATGCCAAATGAAGCAAGGTGTTTTTTTTTGTATCTACCTACGTATAATAAGAGACTCGTGAAAAATACTTACGTAACATTTCATCTCTGTGGTAGAATTAATAGATGCTACTGTAAGGATATGACTGGTATCACCCACTCACACAACCCCCCCCACACACACACATATCTATTCGATTTTACTCAAGGCTAACGAAAGTAAGAAAAGAGAACTGCAACTGATTCAGCTTAAATTTTTCCGATTCAGTATAAATATTGAATGTTTTATTATATTACCAACCAACAACATCAAGGAACAGAAATGTAATGATCTACATTGCAGTAGGACCCATTAATGCGTTGATGTGTAAAACAATCGTCCGATGCTAATCTTTTAATCTCTTACCCCTAATATTTTACTTCTTATTGATCACCTTTAATTTCGTTCTGACTTTCTGACTTTCTGACTTGCAAAGAAATCCAGCCAGTTTGTACGATAAGGGCTTTATAGAAGTTCTAAACACCAGGCCAACTACAGAGGAAGTTCCGTTTAACTGTTTTCTTTCTATTTTAATTACAGTTTCCTAAAATTTTTAAATCATCACAAATTTAGTAATTTACTTTGGCAAATCATCATTTGATGTTTGCAATCACTCAGGAAAATCTACCACTGTGATCAGGCAGTTATTCTCGTATAAATCTGATGACACGAACAAAATTCTTATTTCTATTCTTAAATGGTCGATTTAATCCAAACGCTCTTAGAATCACTTCCTGATGTCACTTCTTTTTCATGTTCATTCTTTCTGCCTTAATATACATTGGATCATTCACCGTTTACCGCCCTCCTCTCCTTTTTATTATTGAGCTTCTCTTCTTTGCTCCCCCGTTCTTTGCGCTGATTGGCCTACTCACCAGTCATCTAATGTCTGACATCGACTTCGTGTCGAGCATTTTTGGCTTTCACTATAAAATGGTCGTTGATCTGTAGAGTGTTTCATATCCTTGCACGCATGCGCATTTCAGAGCAGATGTATCTTACTATACAGACTTCATTTGCTGTTGAATACGTTATGTGTATGTGATGATGACTGTCTAAATAGGATTACATTGAATGTCGAAGAGATCTTCATTCCAGATGGTGCCACGGATCTTTATTAGTACTGATTGCATAGCAACAATTAAGTATATTATCATTAATATATAGCATTTTAAACGGTTACCATTTTTGTGCTAACCGTATTGAATGTTGCTGAATTTTGATAAACAAACTGAGCCAGGTATTATAGCTGTAAATCCCGATTGTATATGAGAATTGTTTTTTTAAAGCGTTGAATAATGTATGAAAAATCAAATTATTCTATGATCTAATAGATAATCGAGATACAACGTTGGGTTCTTCATGGGATTTCTTGAAGAAATGGAGCTTATTTGTTATTATCTACTTACTCTCAAAATGCCATCGGACAGGTTGTGCAGAATTACATAGTACCAACATCAAGGCGTAATCCCAGTCCTGAATTATCGCGAGATATGAATTCATATCTTTCCCAACAGCATTAGTGCAAAGTGAACTCTCTCAGACTCATAGTGGGAATTTAAGCTGGATAAATAACAGCTTTCTATGTTTTTAAACTGATAAGAGTTTAGTAAAGATGACCATCTGTGGAAGACGGAATCAGAAAGAAGAGAGATGGCAGAAATCATTTTAAGAATAGGTTTGTGCTATGTTCCTAATCATCTCATACGAATAGGATAACGTGAATGTCTTTACCGTACGCTTTCTCTCTTTTCCTTTACCCCTTTCCTTTTCTCTGTCTTTCTGACACTTTCAAGTTGTGTGACAACTTTTGTATATTTTGGCACAGAAAGACAGTGGAGTCTTAATGTGGTACAAATCTTTTGTTTCATGCATACGAAATCAGAATATTATGCTGATAAAAAAACATGCACTCATAAATACGTAAAAAGAGAGGGACAGATAGTTACAGACGGAGCCGTGCACATTTTTCTCACATTCAAAAACAATAAATGCATGGGGATAAACACATTAGTAGACTTGGTAACCATTCCGTGATGAAGTATTACCATGATTTGATGGGACAAGAAACCTCATCTTTCTAATGCATCGTAAGAACGTAAATGAGTATCCTAGTCCAAGTAAATTATCACACCAGATTAGAAGTTCGTAAAATTACTTATGAACACGTAAATAATTACTAATATACTTGTATACAATGCTCAGCCTAATGTTGCACAAAGGCGAAAATGGAGGCTGAGATTGTATTGCTTTGATCCTCCAATTCAGGAGTGTCTACCTGCCTCAAGAATAAACATTCGAAACCCTGGAATTTTTACTAGAGCTCAAACATCAACCACTCACTATCTCAGTTAGGATGCAAACGTGTGAATAGAAGTGGTGTGTATCTGCTACAAATGCATATATTTTCCATTCAAGTAGTTTCATGTGTGCATATCTATGTTTTACAGTAGTGTCCAGTGATTGTTTTATTTTTCTACGTGACGTTTCTGAATCTAAATGTAACTCTGTTGAGATGTCTTATGAATGTGCATGATTATGCTTTCATGAGTATGGTTTCCTGTTTTTATTCTTATTTTTCGTTATTTACCGTCTTATCACATGTTTTGTTTGGATAATTATACAAGAAAATGAATGGAATTATCTGAACGGCAACGTATTTCAAAATGTGATCTTGAACTTGCTGGATTTCCCGCATTGGGAGCCAGCATATTCAAACATTCACATTTATGGACATTTTTAATAATTTAAGTAGAATACCTTCATGAGCGGACAAGGTGAGCACACACACACACACACACACACACATATATATGTATGACGCTGGATCTATGGGATCCATGGGGAAATGTTGGATTACGTGCATTGACAAAAAAAGAGATTATATTGAAAAACATTTTTGTGTAAAATATGCTTTTTCATGATTAAACTACGGATTTATTGATGGACCTACATAAATAGATATGTATAAATAGATAGAGATTTGCGTATTTAGGTGAATGTGCATGTTCAAGTACGGACCACATTTACCATGTGTCTGTGTTTTAGTCGTCTTTGTATGCTCATCTCTGGGGATTCATCTTTGGTCACCATTTGCGTGAGGCAAAAACCGGCGCCAAAGTTTCTTCCATTCCGTGACTGTTAGTGAGGGAAAGACAACACGGTGGATTCACTAATGAACGTCCTCTTCGGCTTTTCCGTGCTGACTGACTGACAGAGCCCGGCTCCCCAAACCATCACCGACCAACGGGCATCCGTGTCTGAGGATTACTTATTGTCTCTTTTCAGAATGGGTTTGGGAAATTAAAATCCGAGCTTATCTCTGTTCGAGTGAAGGTCGCCCGGACGTGACTGGCAAACGGAGATGGAGCAGTCGGGGTGGTCGGGGACCAATCGGAGGGGGTTTTGGTCGGTGCTGCGCTTACACCTCGCGTTCGTGAGCCAGATTCCTGCTGACATCTGCTCTTACAGCTTCCACGTTTTAAAGCGACTTATCACAACGAGCTGGTGACGTCATTAATTTGAACAGGCTGTCATATTTGGAAGCCCGTCCGGCATGGCAACGTAAGCGGATGCCATGAAAATATGAAATGCACGGATAAGGAGAGGAGGATCGGGTTGACGCTCTTTTATTGGGCTCGTCTTTCGCTCGTTCGCTGGGCTGGTGTTTCTTTGACTAAAGGGATCATCCAGATACAACGTTTCGGCGCATGCGCACGCAATTGTTTGCTTCCGGTCTGCCCATATCTTCATTTACCTTGCTCGTTTGGCCGCCTGTTTACTCGATATTTTCTCTTTTCCGCTTCCTGCCTGTCTACTTTCTCCAGTATTATATTGCTATTATAAGCTAATCAAGCAATGGCCGCTGTAATCAAGCACGTGATTTTGATTATTAGCTGATTTTGAAATAAGGTCCACTACCACAGGGAATTTAATCTAGCGTGTTTATTGATCAGTGCAACAATTATGACGCAAAATTATGTCGACTTGATGTTTTGATGACTTTGATGACTTATTTGATTTTTTAAAAAATCGACCCTAAAGGATCCAGACCGATATTTAAGAAACAATTGTCCTGGCATCTGCACTCATATATGACGTATTGATTCAAGCTACGAGCATCAGTATTACGATTGGATCAAAGCGACAATCTACTCACAGAACCCATTTGGCAAGAGGGTTTGCGTCATTCGCATTTTTCCGAACAAAATTGCCTAATAGACGATCAGATTAAGCTGGAATGTGGAACTGGAGACTTTTGAACCTATGCGCAACTTCTAAATACGTCAAACTATAAAAATTGTCTTTGTGCTGGCCATGGCATCAGCTGTTTCTGCGTAGGCTCCACATATCACATTTCTACTGACTCAGTTCTTGTTGGTAATATGTGAGATATCAAAACTAACATGAACAACCTGTTCACGCTGGTGCAAAAAATGGTAACAAACTTCTTCATGACACAATAGGAAACTACAAGAACAAGAAAAACCAACGCAGGAAGTGGAATTAGAAAGAATAGATCTTCCAACTCCAGAAAAATGAAGTGTTATCGGAAAACGCATCACATGTGGATACACCACATGAAAGACCGTGTGACATATACAATATGAGACAAAAAGAAATGCCCGCTTCAGACGAAGAAATACGCTTGAGAAGACCATCAAAAGGAGCGAGATTAAAGAGATATAGACAAAAGATTTCCTGATACACATAGAACTGCCCCTCCCGTAACAACCAAAGAACATTTATCAAGTTTTGAATGAAGAAAGAAGACAAAACACAAAACTGGATGCCACAAAACCAAAGAACCTCTGTGACGACATGTGAGGATGCTAGAGGTGACACAACAAATCTAGACAATCGTTAGATGATATTTTTTAAAATTCCACGACATCATCTTCATATAGGAAGGATGAATTGTATTGAATAAGACATTGAAAAACACCTTCCGAAAATAGCTATCTGGAAAGCACTAGGACCTGATGAGATCCAAGTATATTGCTTTGAAAAGTTCACCTCACTACACGACAGCTTGATCTACCAACTCCAAGCTGCCTATATGAAGATGATGTCCCAGATTGAGGCAGATCAACCTTCATCTAAAAGGACACTGAAAAAAGAAATTGGAAAGGCCAATATAAACCAATCACCTGCGTACATCATTTTGAAAACTATGTCCGGGTAGATAACAGAGATAAGAAAAAAAGAAGAGGACTTTTACCAAAAAATAGGGTGCAGGAGGGGAACCAAAGTAATGAGTAGCCTCCGCTGGGTTGACCAGATAATTCCAAAAGAAGTATGGAAAAAAAAAAAGGAAAAAGGGATGGATTTACTATGAAAAAGCATACCACATGATTCAATTTATATGGATACTCAAATGTCTCAGGATATTCAAGATTAGCAAACCAGTGGTTGGATTCATGGCCATCTCAACGAAAGATTTCATTGCTGCAAGAAAAAACTTAGCCGAGGTGAGCATAAAAATGGGAATCTTTCAGGACGACTCTCTATCTCCACTACAAACTATGATACCACTAAACAGAATATTTGAAAACAACAATGGATACCTGTTCTCCAGAACAAAAAAGAAAGCCAACCACCTCATGAACAGGGAGAGCATAGAGCTATTTGCAAAGAACAGGGAAAGGCTCCAAATAATGTTCAGCAAAATTTTAAAAAAAATGCAGTAATGACACTGGGTGGATTTCGGAATAGAAAAATGTGCGCTAATGATAATGCACAAGGGAAAGCTCATAGCAGAAGAAGGAATCGAATTACTGGACAAAAAAAAAGGAAGATACGTAGGGATTCGACCATATAGACAAATAGTAAGAGCACAAACCTGAGACGGTCTTAGAAAATAAAAACAACAAATTAATCTGGGACTTTGACATTCAAACTGACCACCTCATCGGTGATGGTTTGGGGAGCCGGGCTCGGGTAATAAAAAAAGGTGTGGAACATGTAGGTCAGGGTGATACCAATAATAGCACGAAAATCCTTCAGAGGTTCATGACTTTGTAGAGTTGGCTATCAAAAGGCAGCAGTTCATGAGAAAATCCATCTAAATAAATGGGGTCTTTGTTAATGAAGATGTGGGGAACAACTGTTCTAGACGGACCCTCACGGATGTATTGACAGCGTAACTCTACGCAGTGGATCATCATATATGTTGGAACAGGGAATTCAGCCTTTTCTCCCTCATCCAGACTGCATAATTGATTATTGAAATGGGTCTTAAAGCATCACGAAACATCTGCAGTAACGTTCACCATCACAATAACAATAGACAAGCTCACAATATATGCATATCTATCTATCTATCTATCTATCTGTACACACACGCACACACACACACACACACACACACACACACACACACACATCCACACACATCCACGATCACATTTCTATATCTTCCTCTATATGTATTTGGTGTAGGACAGCGATGAGGTTAGAAGCTTTCCTATTGACTAATCAAAGTGCCCCTTAGGAAATTAGACGCTAGAAAATCTTCCCCTTAATCATCTCATACTTCTCAAGAGCTGAAAATACGTTTGTATTTTCTCTTTAAAGAAGTTAATAGTACAGTGGTTTCAATTGGGTCTTTATATATCAAACATACTGCAAGGTCATCTACCGTAGAACGATGGGTAGCAAGCTGATTTCGCCGATCAAAACTAGCGCAGTTAGTGTACTACATAGAACATACTTAATGAATGTCCATATTATTCTCATTAAATATTGTCGGAAGCAAATAATTACAAAACACAATCAGCAATAGTATATAATTTCAAATCTCATTTATATAAGGATGGATATGGAACAAGTCCGAGGCTTGACACTAAGTTAGCTGAAATTTAATGTGAAAATTCGGTAAATTATGTTCGATCTATGTGATTAATATTCACTGCGAGTTAACTGCAAGTAAGTAGGATCGGGACAATTCGATTGCTTTCGCTAATTAGAACTTCCCCAGCCAAAAGTTATAGACATTTGTATCAGCGCTCCATCACTCAAAGCTATTAAATTTGATGATTCATAAAAAAAGGAAGGTTTGCCAAATAGAACAACGCAAACGTTTATCTATTAAAATCTGCCGCGTCTTCTTGGAAGAGCAATCAATAGTCCGTCAATCTAAATGAATAAATCCATATGTAAATATACCAGCTCATAACAAATAAAAATCGATATGTTTTAAAGCCTTGATAGAAAACTAAATAATGATAATAATAATAATAATCATAATAATAATAATAATGATGATAATAATAATAATTCGACAACTGCACCGGCTGCATTTTTCTGCCGGTACTAATCAGGCGTCCAGGACGGAATTAGAGGGTTGTTCTCAGATGTAAACGCCAAGTAGCGAGCGAGCGAATTGGAGGGTACGAACGTAGACAGCCGAAAGTAGACAGACGTGCGTCAGCCATTTTAACGCTGCTCTCTCCACCCGCCAATGGCCAACTGCTGGTGATTTATTCTGTCATCGTGATTTACAGGATTAAACTGATGCCGCCATTTGTCAAATAAATTGGACGCTCAGCGAGCGATCAACGAACATGAAGGGGATGGACGGCCATGTTAGCTGCTGCTATTCCCAAGACAGGATGCTGAGATTGCAATGGCGGACCACATGTCTTCCCGTCTACTTTGCTGTTGTGATTTCTTTTCTCTCTGTTTTTATTTCACTTCTCTTCTACCATTCTTTCAATATTTCTTGCGATTTTTCGATAACTTTTTTACTGCTTTTGAATTTTTTTCCCTGCAAATTTATATTCGAACCTTGTTTTCCATTGAAATTCATACCACTTTCTTTCACATTTAACATGCTTAATTTGAACATCTTTCTTGTCCGTGGCGTTTTCTATTAACCATTTTCTCTCTTTGCCTTTTTTTCCTTCCTTTCATTTTTTATTCATTTATTCGATCATTTTCTTTCCTTCATTCTGTCTTTCTTTCTTTCTTTCTTTCTTTCTTTCTTTCTTTCTCGTTCTTCTTTTTCTTCATGTTCCACTTCATTTCGGTATCTCTCTCTCAATGTCTCTTTTCCATACCCTCTTTCATTCCTTTTATTAATCCTCCCTTGTTTTCAATTTTTTTTTCATTACCCTCGTTTTCTTTTGTTTCCTTTATTTTTCCTTGTCGTTTTCTTCTCTTCATTTCCTACTTTCTTTCTTTCTCTTTCCTTATCGTTTTCTTATCTTCATTTCCTACTTTCTTTCTTTTTCCTTGTCGTTTTCTTCTCTTCATTTCCTACTTTCTTTTTTTTTCCATGGTTCCGTTCTCTTTGTGCCTTTCCTTCCGTTTTTCTTGAATTGTTAATTGTTTTGTCCCCCTTTTTCAGTTTTATTTTGTTTGACTTCTACTTAAAAAAACAATATTCATTTCTACGTTTCTGTGTATGCATTTTTATTTCTACTCTTCGTTCTCTCCTATCAATTCTGTCACATGAAACCGTTTTTCATTAGCATTCACTTTTTACAATCTAATTCTTATTGGATTGCTGCCTTCTCCCTTGCTTTTTTTGTTTACTCCAAATCCACTCACTTCCATAAACACATTTCGCTTCCCTTCCTAACAACACATTTCAATAGTTTTTCCTTTTCTCTTTCTTCCTATGTTTACATAGAAATCCATATTTCCTGTTTTCTAATTTTCCTGTTATTTCCAGGTCTTTATATTTCGCTTCTGTTCGATTACCTACGCCAACTTGTATTTATAGATTGAGTTTTTAAAAAAAATTTTTTTAAAATCTCCGTAGAATTACGTCTTTGCACAAAATTAATTGTTGAAACTTTTGGTTAGACGGAAAGAAACTGAATCTATCAAGATGATATGGACATATTTTTTGAGAGGAGGAGTACAAGTTACTGCAAAAACTTACTTATAGATAAACATTAATTTATTCACAAACAAGTATTTCCTGATTTTTGTCTTAAACTTGAAATGTTGAGCATTTTTTCCAGATAGTTATTCGATTTTTGGATTTCTTGTATTCATGTTGATATTTGGACGGGATTCGGTCGATTTTGAAGTTGCTCAAGTATGATAAAATGAATTTTTGCAATACATTGGATACTTCTTGCACTTACTGTATATATACATTTACCTATTACCCCTCTCTCTCTCTCTCTCTCTCTCTCTCTCTCTCTCTCTATATATATATATATATATATATATATATATATATATATGTATGCATATATATATATATATATATATATATATATATATATATATGTATATATATATATGTATATATATATGTATATCAGTTTACCCATACCATCGAAAAATGACGGCAGTATTGAAATAACTCAAAGTTATCAATAACGCTGTTGCTTTTCCTTTTCTTGTCTATGATTAACCAGAATGAATCCAGGTATTTTAATAAATGAATGAGAGAGATTTGGCTTTCAAAAACTTTCCCTAATTATTTCCCTTCAAAAATGGATACAGACTGAAAATATAAATCATCACATCGCGTTTATACATATTTATTTATATATATATATATATATATATATATATATATATATATATATATATATAGGGGATCCTGTCGTTGCCCGTAGGGAGAAATAACTGCACATTTGACAATACATGATTAAAACGTTCTTTTATATACGTATTCTTACACAATACAATCTGTTGGGAGCGATAGCGCGGGTCAAAAAATAGTTTGAATGTAATTGGTGTACTCGTTGGCTATGCGACCTAATCTTGGCATAGGTATCGCACCTCAGGCAGGTCCGTGCACTCCACCGGACAGACCCTCGAACAGATCCTCGCACAGGTCGACGTACTCCACACAGTTTTTGTGTGACCTTTTTTTAAATGTTTGAAATTATGGGTCTAGGATTCTGATAAAAATGTTTTTCAGAAAATTTCTTATGATGCTATGATATACACATCACCAGGTATGTTACCTCAAATCATCACGTGTTTCAGGGCTTTCGGATATCCTTGCTCTAGCGACCCGACCAAGGTAATTCAGACCTCAGCATATATTCTTACAGCAACGTAAGGATCTTCCCTCTTTAGTTAGAACTATCTTGATGCTTTATCGGCTGCGTCTATGGTGATGGAAACGGTACTCGTTCTCTCTCTCTCTCTCGTGATCCAGAGTGCGATGTATTCCCTGCAGGGCACCTGCATGCAAATACCTGATACCTAACCTCCACGGGCCAACACTTGTCTCACAAGCCTTTTATTTATTAAGAACATTTGTATCAACCCAAAGCGATACCTGACAATCCTTCGTTTTGCTAAGGCTAATCAAATTTCAACTATTGTCGAAATCGACTACGGATGTACAATAGCACAAAAATATAGTGACTCAACTGAAACTGAATAAATAACTAATTGTATTAAATGAATTGTAAATTATAAAGTTTCACACACTCACTCATTCGATTTTTAATACAGCACGATACTTTCGTGCGGGGTTATTAACATCGAGTGAATGGGTGTGAGAAAAATTCATTAAAGCAAATCAAAAATTTATGCGTGAATTATAATGTTATTGCATTTAATACAAACCATATAACAGGATATTTTTTGCTTTTTTATGCATTCGTATTCGATTTCAATATTGCTTAAAATTTTTGTGGTCACTAAACGAAGGATTGCCCGATTTTTTTTAATGAAGAAATAACCGAATCGTACCAAAAGAAAAAAACATTGACAACAATATGATAAATGATGAATTTAATATTAAAGTGGAGGTGAGTGATTTGGCAGTAAAGAAGTATATTCATTATCTTACCAAATATCTTTATTTAGGCAGGTTGTACGTTCAAAGCCGAGTACGGTCATTAATTTCTTGAAATACCTTTCTGCTTCTATTTCGTTCATGTGTGCACACAAAGAGACATCCAAATTTATAAATACATATATATACATGAATGCTGGTGTATTTGTATGATGAGTCATGCTCACGTGTTCTAAGATGAATTGACGTACATTTTTGTTTTGTAAGGCAGCTTTTATACATGTCTTATGGAATACATCCTGCATCAGCAATAGATCACTGATGTTTCGCTTTTTGATAATCATGTACGCTGTATGAAATAATGTGATTTTTTTTATCCACGAAACTTCTACATCCCTATACGACGAAGGTTGCAAATTTATCGACGAAGGTAGGAAAATTATCACATATATAACAGTTTTCGCAGTAATATAAGGTATTTTATAATTATTTTTATCGGATTATAAATCAGTTGCTGGAGAGTGAGTTAGGCACGAAGTGTTAACATTCACCGGATATATATCCTTATAAATATTTTATATATATATGCGTGTATCCATTACTCTATTTGCCTCTGTGCGTGACTCATTCTATATTTTGATGTGCGTAAAATTAAAGAAATTCTATCTTGTAGTAATCCATTTCATGATGTACACAGTTGAAAATAGATTTTATTCTAAATACATATAACAATATAGTTTACTAAAAATAAAAAAGGAATTTGAAACTTGATTCAAACAGTCAGTCTCTCCATCCAATACATTTGAATGGAATACAGGATCGCTAAGTATTCAATGCAAACCAAATAAAACATCAAGCAATGGAAGGAATTCAATCACATGAAAACCATATCATCAAGACTCTTTACGGAAAAGAACAATGTGAATATCTAGGGTTATCCGGATTGGATTCAATTAAACAAAATGAAATGAACGAAAAAGTCAGAAAAGCATATTTCAGAAGAACAACACTTGAAGCATGAGTGAATGTATAAATACACTTGTAGTAGGATAATTAGGGCTCATCTAAATTGGTCAAAAAGAGAAAAAAAACATTTGGATCAAAGGAGGAAGGAAGATATTATGTACAGGGAAAAGAAAAGAAAGGAGAAGAGGTTTGCATCGTTTATGTTGACTAGGCTATCAAGAATTAAAGACTACACAACGAAAAGTATTGATTGATTTAGACAACTAAATGTTGCAGTAGAACTTGTGGATGTGGAATCAGGAAACTCTACAGCAAAGATTAGAGTAAAAAAACAACTGTACGTGCATTTCAAGAGAAAAAGAAATTACTGACGAAATGACATTGAAATGGTGACGAAGGGGATATTCGAAGAGAGGAACTAAATCCCTATTAATTGCTGCTCGGAAAATTGAAATTACAGAAAAAAGAACAAATATAAACTGCATTACAAAGATCACCTATAATATTTGGTAGTGTGCCAGATTACTATAGGGATTTATAATTATTTCATCTCAAGTGAAAAGTTACTTGTTATTACTTATGTGAAAACTCAGTGAGCACAAATGAAAATAATTTTGCAAAATGATTAGACGCATAGAAATCCAATGAAAAATTGCATCCATCAATACCATAGCATTATCAAAACTAGTTAGAATCCTGAGGCGAGTTTTGCATTATTAGGGAGACTTACTGTCGCTAAAATATAGCAATACAGTTTTAGTAAATGGTATGGAGATTAGAAGATCAAATCAAAATACAGCTAAAAACGTATTAGGCTGCAGACTTATTGATTATATATATATATATATAAATATATATATATATAGAGAGAGAGAGAGAGAGAGAGAGAGAGTCCGACAGAATGATAATAAATTGTGTTATACTATGTTGGAACTCCTATTTGGAATAGTTCCCTTCATTATCCAGTTCCAGTTGATCTATCACTTAGCATGGACAGCATAAGTAGAATAAACAATTGGAAAATGGGGCTGCAACAGGAATCGAACCTGCAAACAATAGGCTAGCCACAACGACGATTCATTGCTTTAAACATTTAGCTAAATGT
>OY735203.1:31557795-31565295 GCA_963457665.1 Thysanoteuthis rhombus
CCCAAAGATACAGAACATTTCAAAATCTCACGTAAGAATTGTTTTCCTTATTTTTGCTATCATTGTAATGTCATTTCTTACTTATTATAAGAACACAACATTCAAAATGCTTCTAGAATATTATAGATTTTTTAAAATTATGAAGCTCTTTAGATTCAATTTTAGAATCATTGTCATCATGAATATTGTTAGTTTTAAGAATGGTATTATTATTTCTTGCTTTACAGCGACTAATGAAAAATAATATTCCCCCTTTTCTTGAATGGGGCTGACTTTGTTTCCGTTTTGTATGATAGATTTAATTTAAGATTATTATTAACATTTTAGTTGTACTTATTGTAACAAAGTATCCTTTTTAAGACCCTTTTTTGTGCAGCTGATCATCGTATTTCTTATTATTTCTGTTTTCTTTGTTATCATGAATAAAGTAGACTTTGTTACGTTAGTTTGTTTTGATTCTCTAATACGTAAGATCAGTCCGGAAAGTATCCAACCATTTTCAATATCTCATGAATAAGATTTGCAGTCTTGATATGATTTGGCAACAAACCAGAGGTGACCTTACTACGAATGTGAGTACATACATGCTTCTGTGGGTCTGTTGGTTAGAAGTCAGATTTCATTGAGTGAATTTGAGCACTGTGTGACCGTTGCATTCACAATGGCCAATCGAGTCATTCTTTCCGTCTTGTGAAGGTATTATTCAGCAAAACATAGTATCACCAAAATCTGTCAGCATCAGATTATAGTACTGATTTCTGGCTTTCCCCAAATAAAGTTTCAGGCCATGAAAGAGATCAAAGAGAACGGTGAAGAAGCTGATCACTATCCTGAAAGAGGACTATGCAGACAATTGGAAGATTGTAAGAGTCTGTCTTCTAGCTTAGATTGATTGGTCTGGATAGCAAAGTATCTTATTCTTTTGATTTTCAACAACCAACTCTGGATTTTCCTAATCCCGTTTATACGGTTGATCCCCTTTAAAGAAATGTAGAAATTTGGTTCATGACTATAATTAACCTTGATTTTTCTATGATAGTTCATTAGATAGACAATGCAATAATGTTTACCATTCATTCACATACCGGAACAAATTATTTTCATTTTGAATTTGAAATTGAGAGTAATACCTAATTTTCTTCCATGCATCATACCACCAGATAACGTGACTCGGTATATTCATAAATGTGTTCTATCAAATAACATTAGGATGGTTCTGACAGAGATTATAATTTCAAAGTTTTTACAAAATCAGAAGGTATTATTTGGTTATTATTTTACGTTTGATTAATATCGTATGTTTTAAATTCTTTATTACATTTTTTTGTTAATTTTTTTGTTAATTCTCTAGTTATTACTTTATCATATGGTAATCGGAGAAAGTCATGAAATGCTGACCTGATTCTGTTTCTTCTGAATGAAAAAAACGTCCTTTTATCTGTAAGATAGAGTTCATTGCAACGGATTCTAAAATATCTGAAGGTTTGCATTTTCAATCGTTTAGATCGTTTCATGAAATACAGCGACCGAGTGAAATATTTTCGCTGAGTGAATCATCATTTGTGTCCCCAACTTATTTCCCGAAAACATTAAATAGGATCCTTTGATCTAAGTTGCCAATTTGCTTTTTCATTCAGCTTTTTTTAAAAACTTCCGTCCAGTGTTTAAAAAACATTTGATCCAGTTTATAATTTTCAGCCAGTTGTATATATCTACTTACATATGGCTTGGTTCCGATTTTGGATACTCTATGTAGGTCAAGGCATTTTAGAGTATAAATTGTCATGTAACTGAAATAGGATGATTCAAGGGTGTTCATTCCAGATCTGTCGCTCGATTATTAACCATCTTTGCTTTTATTACAGCAGACCTCATTCAAAATCAAATTGCATTTTTGATTCTGAATAAGACATCACAACTCAGGAATCACACAGAATATCCCAATGAAATATTCTTTGTGCAAAGAGGCCTCAGGTCTGTTTTGGAATTGCTAAAAGAAAATGATAGTTTGGGGTCTGCGTTCGCGCTCATATCGAAACAAACCTGTGGAATTCAAAGAAAAATAGAATCAACCTAGAACCTAGAAAAAATTGACATGAAATATCGATAGAACAGGAATCCCATCAAATTTCCAACAGTAAATCTTGTCAATTTGTACCTGATGAGCATGAAAAGTTTAACTCCAAAACTCGGAGGTAGGTATTTTGGCATTTTACAAAAGAATTTTTCAGTATATGTGTACTTTAATCTTGGTGATTTAATTCTTGATGTGGGGTATATACATATTTATAATGTTGTGACGAAGATTCCATTTACTTTCTATTAGTGTATCTTGTCAATGTGTATCTGTTGGGCACAAAATGTTACAGTCCAAAAAGTGAAGCAATGTATTTAGCATAATACATGGATATTTTGATTATATGTGTATTTTATAATCCATATTCTATGGATGCTGAATTTTATTGGGTTTTATTCTTGGTGGAGATATATAAAGAGATTTTCGTCAGTGTATCTTACCATTTTGTATCCTTTATGCATAAAAGGTTAGAGAAACAATGAGGAGTTATATATATAACTTTCCTAACACTGTATTTTTCCAATTTATATCTGTTTGACAAAAGTAAAGTTATAGCCAAGAATGTGAAAGAAAGTATTTTACCGTTTTTGGTGTCAAATTTCTATAAAGTCAAGTAAAAAAATGACAGTTTCTCTTCTAAAAAGAGTGCAATTTAGTGTACAATTTGGACCGTATTTTTGTCGATTTCACAGAACAGTCTTTTTTAACGTCGTTGAAAGGTCAGCCATTGTCCTTTGATAACAAGGCTATATATGTCAATAAACCTGCTTGAAACTTGTGATTTGTTAATTTGGTCATAATAATTTGAGTATCATTACTAAGGAAAAAGTTCGTGGAAAAATATTATGTAAAAATTATTTGTGTAAACAACATAAAACCGAGCATATCCGTGTGTTGTAATAATTTGCATTAGTAAGTTTTATTCGAATACAAACTCAGATTTGAAAATTCAACAAAAATGCTGATAATGATCAGATTCCAATAAACTTCTAGGTATCTATTCATTAATGATTGGATTCTTTTATGGGGATACAATTTTGTTAGAAGAATTTTTGTAAATATTTTTTAAGTCAATCATTTCCTCTTTATTTCATTTCATAAAACTTCGAAAAAAACCTCAAGCATTTAGCAAGAGGTATTTACATTGAAGCTGTACATTTAAGAACTTTTATACTGAAGATTCTGCTCATCACTTGCGTTCAAATTCGTTTCGAAATTAACGTACCGTTTCGAAAGTTAGAATAGAAGACACTCGTTATTTTTTTTTCATCAAATTTCATATGATATAAGATAAACAATGTATTTAGAAATTTTGTGGGTACTTAAATTATTGCAATAAGTTTCAACATTTATACAATTTGAAATGTTTTTGGTGCCTACCTAATTAGATGAACTAAAGTAAAAATTGGCGAAAATAGCGTTCAGCTTTTGTACATAGTGACAATGTACACTCCTTTCTTTTCCCTTCTCCTCTACCCATCACCACCACGACCTCCGATGACTCAGCTGGATTTACCATCCTAACCATGATTTGGTTCTTGGGACGTTCAGAAATGTTCCCAAATAAATAAATAGTGATTGCTTCTTTGCTTTACGCCATTTGTTTCGGATAGCAGGGAAAACTGTTTTTCCGTGACTTTTTTCCGTGTAGAATAATTAATCTAATCTATACTTGAATTAAATTCACACATACACATTCACACACACACACACACACACACACACACACACACACACACACACACACATTCATACAGATATATGTATATACATATATCGATAAAAGTTTGGGTAAAGACGGTAATTTTTTTTTTTTACACTTTTCAAGGTATTTTTTGTTTACGTACTTGAGAACATATGTCTGGTTTTGATAAATGTAAATATTGTCTAAACATTCCTATTCTGGTGATTATAACCTTACATGGTCCCAACGCTTCTGTGTACACCACGCCATGGACACAGTAGTGATGGTCTCCCATCAAGGACATTCACCGACCAACTGTGCACCGGCACAGCATATGACTCTTTCGACTTACCAGATGCAAGACTGAGATGGGTGGCGTGTTGGAGGCAACGGGGAAGCTCGACCACATAATGATCATCATTATCAATTGCTGGGAAAAACTGTGGATGTTAAGGCAGAAACTCCAAATGCCAAGTTTAAACATTTAAAAATTGAAATTGATAACATACATGAAGTATCGGTGTCATGGAATATGGTGATAGTAAAGAGGCGGACGCTGAAAAGTCAGAGCAGTAATGGCGGCAATGAATCAATAATATATATATATATATATATATATATATATATATATGCAGAGAGAGAGAGAGAGAGAAAGAGAGAGAAGTAGTCTACCTAAGGCAATGGCGCCTCAGTTCACTTCAAAGTTCATCAACTAGGTAGCATACTTTCCACTTTTCACTGCAAATTCTTTTTGCAGGATCGCCACCAACTGACGTGAAGGATGACTTGATCGGTCATTGTGAATGTGGACGACTATTCACTGCCGACTGAGTAAACCTGTACAGGCGAGTGTCTGTTCGTGGATGTGTAGCAAAGTCTCCTTTGATTGTCTCTGGACTGACATAGTAGATAGATAAAATTAGAAAAACAGATCGATAGCTATCACAACTGATACGTTGATATAGTATTCTTCGAGTATACAATATAGCTATACGGCTTATTTGTTCAAAGTTGACCGGTGAAGTTGCCATAGCCAAATTTGTACGCCACTGTCACAGACAGACTCTCGATGATAAGGGATGCAATTTCAAATCTCGTTGGAGTCTTATTCTTTTTTTTTCAACTGCTGTGCTTAATTATCGGCTGTAGAATAATGGTTTGAGATTCCCAACGAAAATCTGTTGAAATATGACGAAAGAAAGTTCAGTAGAAAATCATAAGATATGTTGGTAGATGCAGAAATAACAAGTAACGTAATATCAATTTTTGTTCGTACGTGCTCCATTAAATTTGACAAGGAGAGATAGAACGTCTCAAATCCAATATCTTTACAAGATAAGCGATACCCGACTTTAATTCTATATTGTCATATAATCAATAAATTAATGAAAATATAGCACAACATATTAGATAATTATGAAAGATTAACACATTTATTTTTTGCAAATTTCGATTTTTACAAGTATTGCACTGGACACTAGCGGTAAAAAACTCTTTACATGGGCGAGTCTTCAGTAGTAAATTTTTTTTTAAGGTAAAACCTGGTACTCCAATGAATCGGTAGTTGTATGACGAAAAAACACATTCATTTTTCTCGCCTCCATCGTCAATTTACACGTTACTTAGCACTAAACAATACATTGATTACACATTATTGAGTACTTTTTTGCCGAAGAGCAAATGAATTTGAAGTTACATCAATAAGTCAGCAAAAAAAAAAAAGACATTATTTTACAATAAACTCTTTTTTCAATTTAATTTTCGTCTCTGATTTTTTTTTGATTGGGGAATATTATTATGCAAAAGTTTTTGCTGACTTTCGTCTTCATCTTGGTTCATTTTTTGAACACAATATTCAGGAGGTTGCACACCATGGTTGACTTCAATTGATGAATGAGTATATTTTTGATCATCAAGACTGAGAACATCCGTCTTGCCGATAGTGTGAAAATGATTGCATACCATTGTCAAATTTTTTTCTTGGAACATTGGAACAAGTGACCTGTCCCTGATTTCGAATATAAACAAAATATTAATAGCAGCTATCACTACTGACTGTGTCTGACGAAGATGTTTTATACCCTCCTCCCCTTTCCCCTCCAAAAAATCCTTTCGAGGCATATACTTGAGACAACCATGGATTTTTTATACTTTTAACAATTGTGGAAACAAGAAAAAAAATCAACCTCACCCAACATTGGACATTGGAATACGAACGTTCCCACACGACCGGTGAGATGGACTTTCTCCGTCTCGATGATCAAAAATGCACCCATTCATCATCTGGAGATGGCCGTAAGGTAAGAGGCCGAAACGTTAGGTTAAAAAAATGAACAAAGATGAGCACAACAGTTTGCAACCCCCCCAAACACTTAATTTTCGTCCCTGTCAATGCACTTTATTCATGTACATGCTTCGAACATTATCAGAAACCATCAACCAATACTGTCCAATACTGTCCAATACTGTCAACAAAACTAATAAGTTGATTCAATTTCCAAGTAGATCTGGCTGGCTGACTGGTTATGTATGTATGTATGTGTCTCGCGTATAGGCCACACCTATGGAGCAAGAGAGCTGTCTAACCCTCACTTTTTTTTAAAAATACCCTGGGAGTTCAATTTGCAATGTAAATGCACGGTAAATATATCCGTTATTTTGTGTCCTGCAGCATTCATGCTTTGTTTTTTTTTTAAATTTTAGTGATCATTGCCCAACAAGAGGCAACAATAATAACATATTTATCGATCACCCCAATACAATATGCTGCCTAAAGAGGTTGTTCACTAAGAGGTTTCCACTGTGTGATTAACCAGAGCTGTAGAGAGGAAATTCCAGATTCAAAATTCAACTAATAACCACTTGTCAGGTTAGGGACACATTCATTCACCCTCATATATGGTAAGAAGCATCATCGAACTGGTTTGAAGCCTTTTTAATGTAGCTCCCTCACCCTACATCAGCAAATAGATGTGAAAAAATTCTTTTATCTTATCTTCACTTTGAACATCGCTCAACACTTATGCAAAGACGTTTTTACATAGTTGAGTTCTGCAGGTTCATCGTGTGGTCCACATCTATAAGTCAGGCTTAAAATATATTCCTTACTTTTTTTTACTGACCATATTCTGGCACGTAGAGGTCTGGCTTGAGAATTCTTCATGACAATGATTTTTATGTGAAAAGTATAAAGCCGTCTATTTGCGTTATTTAGTTGATTTAATACTTCTTCTGAAATGATCATTTATATCTTTCTCATGTTCGTATCTTTGCATCCCACCTCTCTCTTAGTGTCAACAATATGGTGCGGAGTTGTTTAAATCAGTGAGCCACGACACCCAATTGTGCGTGAGTCTTGTGGCCTGAGCAAGTTGATAAGTCAGCCGAGACAAAGTTCCGTACGCGTTTGAGCGATCAAAAGGCGAAGTTGTACGACTGAGTCTAAACATTCAGTAGCCTTGGGGTCATGTCATTCTTTGCAGGAATCGTGGGCACTGAATTGTGTCAATAGGGAAATAATGTAAAAGATATTTGTTATTGATACAATACAAGAAAGGAAATGATAGCTGGGAGAAAGCAAAAGGCGAATAAAATATATGAAAGGAGATGTTATATTGACTGAGGAAAGCAATAAGCTGGTTGGCAGAAAGCAGAGAGAGGCATAGAAAAAAAAAGGGGGGAGAAAATGATGTATGTTAGACAGAAAATGATCCCTAAAAAGGGTAAGATTGAAAAATGG
>OY735203.1:31570295-31652795 GCA_963457665.1 Thysanoteuthis rhombus
CCACTGAGACAGATTGTTTTTGTTCCAGTATCAATGCCAGAGGGAAATCTTGTATCAGTTAATTCTTCTTTTACGATTCGTCTCTTTGATGCCACTTTTTCCAAAAGGACCAGAGTATTTGATTTTATCAACTGGACCAGGGACTGAACCCACAACCTACAATTTCTTAAGCGATACTTTTATCCTCTAGGTCAGTGTCCTTCTTGAATCTACACTAATTGATTGATACCGATTATAGATCGAAATTCCAAGAAAATTACTGAATACAACAAAGAAGCCCAAAGATTAAAACGGCTGGAACATTTTGACTAAAACTACCGAAATGAGGACACTGGTCCGAATACATTGTTTTTTACGGTCATCAACTTGATGTGACTATTCACATTGTAACGATTCAGAGAAGAGTCTGCGAATCACTATCTTCTTCTGAACATCACAAACTCTGAAGAGGAAACAATAAGTTGAAAATTGAAACCAAGCCTTTCCTCGAATCCAAGAGTAACATCAGGGAAATTGGAAACGAGAAGCCAAGAAAAGAATTATCTTATATAGAAAGAGAAACAAACATAGATAAATATGAATCATATACGTACGTTTACTTATATATATGATTCGTATATTCTTTTGTTTATGAACTCTCCAAGTATATATGTGTGTGTATGTATGTGTATTTGTATCGTTCGCAAACCCAAGCAATATATATATATATATATATATATATATATATATATATATATATATATATATATATATATATATATCGATGAGCCATAACATCATAAAAAACATGTGTCAAAAAATGACCAGTGATGTGTTGTAAAAACCGCACATGTCAGGGTTAGAGGTAAATAAGTACGTGAGCTGTACTCAAATATTTCATTTTGATGCATTAAATGATATAATCATGATGTAATCAGCAAGAAGGAAGATTTGAGACCCTTTGATAAATGCAAAAGTGTTACGGTCAGAAGACTAGGCCATAGCATTCTGGAAACGGCACGGCTTGTCAGGTGCTAACGTTATCAATACCAATCGGTCCTGGTCTGCAGAGGGTAAATCACTGAGATGCATTGGGTAGCTAAGACTTATCGATGTGGAAAATGAAGAGATTTGCCTGCAAAATACTTTTTAAAAAAACTTAGAGGTTTCTGTGACACACATGGTAGATAACTTTAATGACACCACTCAATTGTCTCACACTCCATTGTCCCCTACGATCAATTATCCCACGCTTAGAATCTTACGCTCTATTGTCATCACGCTCAATTGTTACTGCTCAATAGTCGGCCAAACAAATACGAATATATAAATGTATATATAAATATGTAATTTAAAAATATTTTTTTAGTAAATGGAGTATTATAGATCATTATTATTCATTTTTGTTACTATTTTCCTTCATCTTTATTGTTTTTAGCCTGAGTTTAGTTGCAATAAAAGCAACAATGATTTGGATGATGGTAAATAGTAGCAAAAATTGCTAAGATACATACATACATATATATATATATATATATATATATATATATATATGTATGTGTGTGTATGTATATGTGTGTGTGTGTCTGTGTGTGTGTGTGTGTGTGTGTGTGTGTAAAATCAAATTATCCTATGCCCTAGTTTTGAGTTCTTAATGTCATTTCCTGGGACGGTGATTGTTTTGTGGACTTTACTTTCAACTAATAGACAGCAGATTGTTATGCCAACAGTAGGAATCAATTCCTGGCCTAGAAAGTTTATATTCGGATTTTTACCAATCACATTAGTGGTAATTGGACGCAAACGGAATATATATATATATATATATATATATATATATATATATATAGAGAGAGAGAGAGAGAGAGAGAGATATTCAAGACGCTATTGCACAGGTCTTTGAGTTGCTTTCAGATTTGTAAAGACGTGGAAAATCCTCTCGGATCTGTGTTCAAGACATTATCAAGTACATATATATTGTCAGGAACTATGTGAATAGTACCATATACACATGCATATCTTTGAATGGGCTGATAAATAGGCAAGTGTACTATGAAGATCCAAGCCTAAATCAATGCACATGAATAGTTGTTTGCAATGATATTCACCAGTTTAAGATATTTGTTGGACTATAACCTGTAATTTAAATGTGTTTCTTTAGTTTTGATACTATATAATGGACCTAAACAAGTTCGGTGAAGTGAAAGTAAGAAAAAAAAAAAAAATGGCTTATTTTAAAAAAGATCTACAGAATAAAAAAACTGAACAGTATACGTTTTCGTTCCCCTTTCTATGGAACTACTAGATAATCAGTAACATTGGATTGTCACACAATTAGTCAAATGAAGTTATTCCGAACGTTTCACGAGAACAGTCACCTCAATTCAGTTTATATACATGCCTGTTATGAAAGGCCTATGCGTTTGTATCACCACTAAGAAACGGGGAACCACTAAGCAAGCAGCATCATAAATACGAACAGACTCTCCGAACAGATCAGGAATAAGGTGTGGGGAAGCATAGATCAGGGGTAGGTTATAAAAATATTACAAACTTTGAAAACCTCACAGAGTCCCATTATACCCATTGTGGCACAATAAAAAGAATATGGTACCACAACCTACCTGTCAAAGGGCTGCCTAGCAAAGCTCTCAGTCCAGGCCAGGGGTTGGGGGACAACAAAGAGATCATCAGTAACCCTGGATGAGCCAGAAAGGCTTCAAATTGAAAATTGGAATATGTGTCTCTAGAACCTCAAAGCCATACACTCCACATATGGAAAAGTGCCCAGAAAGAAGACATTGCCTCAGAAAAAAAAGAAAAAGAAAACCTAATTGCCAAAAGGCATGTGGGAGACTTCAAACATTTGGAAGAAAATACTCTGGTCAGATGAGACTAAAATTTAACATTTTGACTATCAAGCAAGACTACAGCTGATGCAAGGACAGTGACCCTAAGCCATAAAATAAACATTAAGTGGTTTAAAGGTAAACATCTAAATGTCTTGGAATGTCCTAGTCAAAGCATAGATCTTGAATCAATTCGTACCACAAAAAGATAGCTGCACATCAGCGACACCAACTCAACCCAGGTTGTAAGGTATCGAAATAGGAAAAACGTATTTAGTACTTTTGCAAGCAACTACGAATCTTTATACGTGCAAGGAAGATTAAATATAAATATAGTTGTATAGACGAGTAATATAATAAACCATAAAACATAACCATATGCACGCATATACGTATAAAAGAACAAATGAGTATATATATATATATATATATATATATATATATATATGTGTGTGTGTGTGTGTGTGTGTGTGTGTATTCGCGCTTGTGTGTGTGTGTGTGTGTGTGTGTGTGTCTGTAAAGCGTGTTTGTTGGGGGGGTGTTAGGAGATTGGGATGAACGCTAAAAAGTTCTGATAGATTTAAGGAAAATATTGAATTTGAAGATGACAAAAACAATTTCTGATCTTTAACTAATAATTTTTTAGTATGTTTACCCAAGAAATACAATTTTAGCATTTTGGAAATTTTTAAACATTTTTTCCGAAAGGGTGGCGTTTTTTTCAAATTCTTTTATTGTCTCTCTGTTCTCGTAGACAGAAATCCTGTCTGGCTCTTTGTATTCTTCATGAATACATACGCACATACATAAAAAGATATAAATGTGTATGTATGTGTGTGTGTATATACAACAGATATTGAGAAATAATTGATTGAATTGACGTAAATCTCTTGAAAAATTATAGTGTTTAAAGCTGTCGAGCTTTCTAATATATACATATATATATATATATATATACATATATATGACCTCTACAACAAAGTCAAATACATAAGAAAAGCACTTCTAATTACCATGGAAGACAAATCCCTATACTATAATGTTAAACATGGAGAAGTAATCCTAGCCCTCAAAGAAGCCCTTAAAAATAGAACGACTAAAGAACCCCAAACCGAAACGATGCCCACTCTTATGTAACACATTCTCACACTCAGTTGTTCCATCATTAATAATGGACACTTCATCCAGATGAAAGTGCCATGGGTACATTCGAAGAGATCTCTATAGACCCAGAGATAGAAAAAGACTGCATCTTCCATGTCAGATATACAGATATTATCATTTTTTTTTATAGATACAGGAGTTGAAGCTACTTACTAAAGAAATCTTCACACACACAAACTCTACACAAGACTATTAAATATGATTACGAGAAATCTACTAACTCCATAGTCTTCCTAGACTCATACATATACATAGATAATGATAGAAACCTCTAGAGCATTATCTATACTAAGCCCACAGACACTCACAACTACCTTATTTCCAAATTGGCCCATCCCAAACATCCGAAAAAATCTACCCTTTTCACAAGCATTTAGAATAAGGAGAAATTTCTCTACTGACACAGAACTCAACAAGCACGACTATAGATAACTATATTTCACTAAACGAGGATATTCACTAAAAGATATAAATAACCATATGATGCAGGCTACTACAATAACCAGAGAAAAAATCCTCTTACTTCTAACAAAAATAAACCTGACAGCACACCACTCATAACCACCTTCCACAACACACTCCCACGTTTGTCAAATATAACTAATAAGAGATGGAATATATTTTGGCTAAAACAGAACACAAATATTCGTAGAACCATGTGTCATCGCCTACCGCAGTACCCAAAACATCAAATTGCCTTCTGTTGACTCAAAAACATTTGCAGTAACACTATGATAAACAACTAAGTCTCACATAACACCATCCCTAAAACCGTTAAATTCTTCCAACCCAACAACGAAAGAAATAGTCCATGCAGCAATCACTATAAGCACACAAACACCTTCATTAGCTCTTTTAATAACAAGACTTTCTACATCTAACATAATTCCAACAGCAGAAGTAAATATGTCATCTACCTCCTTGACAATATTTAATGCAAATTACGCTATAAAGTCAAGCCTTGGTGGCAATTCAACATTAAACTTGATGACTATATGCTCAGAATTTGATAACACGATCATCCCAGCATTCTCCCAGGAGAACTACACTTCTGCACCCCGGCCACTATTTTGGCACAGATGATAGATTCACAATCATTGAAAAAAATAGAAAAAAATACACCTCCCGACACGACCAAAAATTCCAGAACTACATGAAGTTATGTGGATTAATAAACTTGAAGCTGTCTCCCCTAATGGACTCGACACAAAACTTAACCCTTACCTTACCGATCTCTAACAATACAATCCTCTCTCTCATAATTACTCTATATAGCAATCTCACTATTCTTTTAGATATGATTCTACCCAGGTTAAAACACCCTTTAATTCATATATACTCTCTTTCCCCACAACAACCCTACCCTCGAAATTTGGATTCCTATCCATGAATAATTAATGTCACAAACTTAACGTACCCTATCCGCACTCAATCCCCCTTTGTGTATATCCAACATTCGGAACTTCACAGTCACACGGACCCCTACCTATAGAAACCTATGTAAGGTATTTCACTTGTGCTACTCAAAGCAATCAGACTTTTCAGACCATCCATAATGACTATTAAGGATACGGAATATACATTTTCCAACGGATATTCGATCATGCATAACAGGGACCTCTTTACCCCAATCTCTTGTTTAAGACTAGAGATAGCCTCATCCCCAACGTACCAAGTACTTAAACAGTCTAATATTAAACTATCTAGCTCCCCAGTATCAACGACAACCAATGCTGAAAAATGCCCGTACACTCTGACTTGCAAAACCTATTAAATACGTTTAACTGCGAGTACTTTTATAGAAAATATATTTGCTGTAGGCGTGAAGCAGTAATCCTGGCGTTATCCCCAGGAAAAATAACTGCAAATTTGACAATACAGAAATCAAACAAGTTCTTTAATAAATGTCTTCTTACAAAACACTATCATCTGGGCAGTGGTTGCACGAACCAAAAATGGATCGAATGTATTGAATGTACTAACTGGTAGTTTATGTGATCGAATCTTAACATGAGAGTTGTACATATACAGGCTGGTTCAGACTCCTGGGCTGACCTGCGTGGGTGCCCACGTAGTTCGCACAGCTTTCCCCGTGCCTGTCATCATATTGTTTTAAAAAAGAGGTTTGGGTTCCTAAAAACGAAATTCATCTGAAGATGTCAGCCAATCTCAATGATACTTTGCAATCGCTTGTTTTGTGAAAGAAAAAAGAATTCTAACATTGTCGAAATCAATTATGGATGTAGATATGGGCAAAAAAAGGTTTTAATTGAACAAATAACTACTCGGATTGAATATACGATTATAAACTGTCAACTTCCATACGCTCACCCATTCGATCTTAAAATCTGCTCACAACTTTTGTGAGCCATTTTTAACGTAGTGTGGGCGAGTGTATGGAAAATTCATTCGAGGGAAACAGAAGTTGATACATAAGTTATATTGTTATTGCTTCGAATATTAACCGGTTTAACAATTTTTCCTTCTTTTTGCATCCGTAGCCGATTTCAGCTGCCGTTAGAATGTTCGACTTTTTAAAATTAAATCAGGTAAACCTTGATATATTTTTTAACAAAAAAGAAAATAACTGATTGGAACAAATGAAAGTAACCAATTACGTCGAATGCGTACTTCTGTATTCTGTACGGCAGATGGCAAGTAACCGTCCAGTACAACCCCGCTCTAAAAGAATAAAAAGTAATATCTTTAATGACTGAATCTGATACTCAATTTAATGTGCACAATGGTTTCCGGTAGGACAAATTTCTGAAGTGATCCTTTCAAAAAATTTGCTAAATACTGTTTTGAAAAAGATCTGTTTGAAATGCTGATTAGAACGTTTGTTCAATTTCATCGCATTCGCGTGGTTGGATTCGAAGCTTTGTGGTGAAAGCGGTTGATTATCAGCTGGCAGATCGCATGTCCGATTTCAGGTAAGGTTAGGTAGAATTGTAGAAATGACTCTCAAGGATATGGTGGATATAAAGTTTTAACGTGTCATTCATTCATACTTCAATTCCCCGAACGCTTCTGTTGCGCGATAGATGGACAGATATATAGAATGCTGCATAAGTATACATTGGTATCCTTTAATTTTTTAGCATGACCCGTTCAATATCTTCAAAAAAAATGGAAGTCTACGAAAATTTCATCTCATTGACATTTTAATGGGATGCAAGCCTAACACCATAATTTTTTAACTTACATGTAGTAATTTCAAATCAGAAATCGGAAATATGACCTGGACAGTAATATTTGAATGCTTCCTTTGTATTTGGTTGCAAGAACTCTTCCAAACCTTTCTTGCAGCAATTTATTATCATCTAGTAAACTCAACCACTCTTTCCTTTTGAATCGTTCAAGCCCTTTAACGTTTACAGCATAATTGTGGTGTATGGTATGCATTAAAACATAACTCCACATTTCTACTTTCTTGAAAGATTCTAAATATATAGACATATTCTTCGTCTGTAATAGGGAACAAACAGACCGGTAACGCTTTCAAATGTGCATTTCAAATCATTTGAAAGATAATTGTTTCCATATTGAGTTGAGTAAGCTTTGTTAAGTAAATTATACCACACTATTATGATTGGAAGAGAAGAACAAACAAAGACGTGGTAGAATTATTGAATGTTGTCGGTTAATCTGATATCTGCGCGCTGGTTTGTTTTGGAATCAATGTAACGCAGCGGAAATCACAAGATGTAAACTCACACCATATTTGAGTAATCTTATTTATTTTTCAACCTTCACTCTTTGTTTTATTTTGAAAATCAAGAGTTCCAATTGAAATTTAGAAAGGCAAAATACAATTTCAGTTAAACATACATGCATGGGTGTATGTATATATGCATAAAAAAGCAAACAAAAACTTTTGTACGTACTCAAATTTCGAAAAGGTCTCGTTTAAATTTTAGGATTTCGAATACTTTGTAATTTTACTGTTGTCGCCGATGTTAACTGCTTCTCTGTGTATGTGTGTGCGTATGCGAATGCGTTTGTATGTGCGTGCGAGTATATGAGACGCTTATAAAGGAGTTCTCTAAGTTTACGAAGAAGGGAAAAGGTAACTGCTATGGTAATATATGGCAACAATAATTCTAGAATTGAAACAGTCGGGAAAAGAGTACGTGATAGGGAAAGCAAGACTTCATACAAATTGGGAACTTGAATCACAGGAAATTTTAGTTTTATATCATTGTTCTAAGACTCCATCTTTTTTTCGTTTTTTTTTTTAATGTTTTCCTTTCCCCAAATGTTTTGTTTCGTGTCTCTCACTGTTCTAGTGACCGTAAAAATTCCTTTTTTTACCTGTAAATGTCTGAGAATCTACATATAAAAGTATTAATAAACGCTAGATTGAATTATAAACTGTCACTTTCCCTTTATAACACAACCTACTTGTCAGTGTAAAGAACGTAGTTATCTTTATTTCTTCCATTTTAGGAAGAAATAAAGATAAATACGAAATTAAGATAAATACTTAAAGAAAGTTTCTAGATTCAAATTGGCTTTCCCCATAGACTTGTGAGCCAATCAATCCACTTTTAAACTTTCCTCCTGTCAGCATTAATGATTTTACGATTTGGGAATATCTTTGTTGGAATTTTATTTTAATCTTGCATGTTGTTCAGTCTTTGAAATTTGATTGCTAAAACTTTACAAGAAATCTTTGCATCACAAGCGTAGCAAAGGGAGTTTTTTTTTTCGAAAATGCCCCTAGGAGGGGAGTGATTAAGAACTTTGTAAATAGACGTTCACCAACTTCCTTTCTATTGGCACTATATAAAGACAAGGATATAGTTATACATACATGAATTTCAATAAATGATATACATAAGCAATAACTGTAAACAAGCATAGAATTAGTGTTGAGTGGGGCTTGAAAAATTCGAGTGCAATGCTTTGTACGCTTTAACTATTAAACCTTTAACTTACGGAGCAAATGTATCTTATATGCTTTATTTACTCTTTACAATTAAAAATCATTGTTGATGTGAATTATTGTACCACAAGATGACTTGATTATTGCAACAAACTCTGCTTTGAGCTGGGATTGATGGATGCTTCCTGTAATTTGACACATAGTTATCAGCTTACTTTGGATCTAAAATATCAGTTATATAAGCTCTGATGTATGTGATCAATATTCACCTAAAATATAGTGCATTGTCTAGTGAAGACGTTGAAATTATCTTTTTTGATATACGGCTACGGACTCATTGAATTATTGACATAACAATGTATATTAAATAATTTGATCAAAACTCTTCTAAACAACCTGGGGCAAACACATCGAAGCGAGCCGGAGATTGAGACTCATAAATTATGATGTTGACACTCTAAAGGTGAAATAACCAAAGTTAATTTGCCCTTCGAGACAGAGAATATTCTTACTGAGACAAAATATACAAAAAGGTATCTGGCGTTTTTGCTATCTAATCTTCACTCAAATCATCTAATCGTTATGCAGCCCAAAAGAATGCAATCTTTCACAACTTCAAATTTTTTTTTTGTGATGAGACAGTAATCGGTATTACGGACGAGGTTAAAATCAATGCTTTCATGCATTTCAAGTTTACTTTTCCATAATTACCTATGTAATATTATGTGATATTGTTCTCAATGACATCGTACCTGAGAACTCCAGCTTCTATTTAGCTTACTTAATCGTGAAGAAAAATCATTTAAAAATATATATATCGTATTACACTGCAGCATTAAAAATAAAGGATCCTGTTCCAAAAGTGAGAATTAAATTTTCGCTCGTTGTAAGTAAAATAATATTGGTCCTACCAAACAAATACTGTGCGGAAATATGGAAGTTTCCAGCCTTTTGAATAACAAAGCCGGCTGAGAGCCAAGTCAGCAAGATTATGAGACTGGAATCTGTTTCAGTCAACTAATCTGCCAATTTATTATGTTTTCTACATAAACACAGTGCCGTTTCGCTTTACAATCGTCTTCCAAAATGTTACTTCGATTAAGGGTATGACCCGAGATTTAGGACCGTCCGACAGAGTAATTACCTATCGATAAAACGCAATTAACAACAATAAAAAGAAAGAATGCTCATGAAGAAGAAAACTCCAAACCAATTCGCCTTGTAACCCTTTCGTTATGTTGTCGATCTGTGGCCGATTTATATTGACTCCGGAAGACGATAACAACATTATCGTAATTGAATAAATTTTGTGAAATGTAGAATATTATCGATATAATTGGAAAAATGGCTGTTCCGCTGGTGTCTGTTTCTATCCACCGGGGGTGAAGCGAGAAATAGAAACTTGATAGAAAACGAAAAACAATAAGGAAAATGAATAGCGATGTAATAGGTAGAGACACTTTTGAGGCGAGTGGAGCAAGGTGCTTCAAAGTTAATTTCAACTGGTTTATAAAACCCTTTATTTTTATAACAGCGGAGAGAGGATGTTCCAGTCATATTTATTAATAAGTCTGCAATACGAAAAACAATTTCTTTTTGTTCGCCCAGCAACTACAAAAAATAAGCTTACAAATTAGATAATCTTCCAGAAGTTTTTCTTGCTGAGTATTTTTAAATGGTATTACCACGCTGAATCAGCCCCCGTTTGTGATGGAATATATCGAATTGGTGTCTATGTAACTCATATCTTATTAGCTGGTTGGGCTTTAGACCTGAGAAATTGTAGACAAAAAGGTATGAGATTCCTGTTTCTTTCTTTATGTTTTACTTCATACACATATATACTTGTACATATAAATTGATGCAAAATCGTAAGAAATTGTGTGTAAGTAAAATCAGCTGAATCGTTTTGCAGCCTTCCCAAAGTACGGACGGCATTAATCTGTCACCTCACTTAGATGAATATGGTCTTTTTCGTCGTAGGTACTGTTGTAAAGTGGATTTAATGAATGTGTGTGCGCTAAATTGAAGCTGAAAAGGATCATTTGAATTTTGGAAGGAAAATTCGGAGACAGGGAGTTTGATAGCCCGTTGGTTGGGTCTAGCGGTTGAGAGTATGAGCTTCATGGTAGAGAATCAGTGAAGGGTCGCCATGGAAGCTTGTTGTGGAATGGTAGTAGAATCGAAGGAGGACAAAGGAAATTGTTCTAGTACTCTTCCATAGCAGTTAAACCATGGCTTGGATTGGGGGACAGGTAAAGAGAAATAAGAGATCAAATAGTCGGTCTTGTTTTCTGAAATTTTTAGATCGGGGTATTATACTGTAGTGTAGTCTTTGGGGTAAAAAAAAGCTTAATAGATATGGAGATGTCTTAACCTGTTATTTGTGTTTGTTCTCACTACCTTTTCGATACGGCAAACCCTTGAACTTTTCAGCTGGTCACTTCTACATTTCGACTAACTCAACAAGCAAGACGACGACACGCAAAATACGCTATGGACTGGGATCTTTGACTTTCAACTGAGGATGAATTTAACACGGTTCAGGTCTTTTTTGGTACCACTGGCTATGCCACAATACCCATACACTTCCGCGTGTTAGGCGTTCATAAACTTGCTCAGATGCTTCTGATTTCATCTTTAGCGGAGAGGTACTGTCTGGGACACGGGCCCCCAGGAACAAGGTTTCAATACATAATATTGTTTCCCACTGCAAACGGTAAAATAACTAATTCAGGTAAATGCAGGGATATTTATCAAGCTCAAGTTAATACATAACCACAAAACATGGAGAAGCCTGGTGAGAATCGACCTCACCGGCAGACTGGCTTGCTAAAGATTTCCCCACGCTTATGAGTACCTTCTGTGGTTATGAAAAACTTGAAAAGTCTCCGAGCTTAGTTAAAACTATCATTATAAATACGAAGGTAAGTCAAAAAATATTCAGAAAAAAATTCTTTTTGACAAAAATAACAACAAGTGAAGTTATTGTCTCAATATATTTACAACATATAGATCTGTACACTTCTGAAGTTGGTATTTCAATCTGACACTAACTTGCATAATTAAGTACCCGTCGATTGACACCATGTCAAAACGGCAGTTTCGGCATCATCGAGTTCGAATCGGGAATTGTGAATATTTTTCAAGGTTGGGGAAAAATAAGTAAAAAGGGGTAAGATCAGGGCTGTAAAGTGGATGAGATAAGTTTTCCCAACCTTATTATCCTTGACTAACTCTTGCTACCATCGAAGATTGTGAAGGTGCTTTGTTCTGATGGAAAGATACATTTCTTGGCACATTTTACCTGGTCACTTTTTCGCCAATGTAGTTTTCAATTTTCTTTAGAACCCCTCCATAGTAATCTCTAAGGTCGTCCCGGGTCCTTCTAGAAAAACAAACAATTAAAATAACCTCTTTCGAAAAATAAAGAAGTCACATTCATTCTCAGAGCTGACCACTCTGCTGTGAAGTTGACTGGCTCAGTAAATCCCCTTTGAAGTCATTGTTTCGATTAAACCTGGTTCACTGGATTGTATTGATAGATCCAAGATTCGACTGCAGTTAGGATTTGTTCTATAACATTGCTTTTATTTGCGTTGATCTTGCTTGAAAGGATGTATCAGTTTGAAGAGGTTAATGGTGTCCTCTTTCTTTGCTCATTTTGATGTCTTCACGATCCTCCTCAAAATGCATGATCCAACGAAAAACAATTGGTCTTTGTGAGACAGCAACCCAGTAAACATTCTGCAAAGTTTCAATGATTTGGAAAGATTTCTATGCGAATTTTGATAGAGAATTGAGGTTAGCTTTGATCTCAAAATCGTTTCTCTCAATGCACAAAAATTACCCTTTTATGAATGTACCAAAACGGGAATAAGACAAGTGTATTAATGAGATGATTTATTTGCTGCCATTATTAGCCATTGTTTCTAATCACAGAAACATGTTTATGCTCATTTTGTTTCGAAGTTGTCCATGTATGAACTGGGACACTAGCAGCAATACTTTGTGCCTTAACCTCGTAGATGAATCGGCTCCGAGACAAGGATATGTTCTTTTAGTTATGTTTTTAGCTATAAAGTTATTGGAAGCAAAATGCAAGCTTTCAAGCTGTCGTGTAATGCTTACATCCATTGTGTCTTCATCAAAACTGCTGTACATAGTGCTAGATATCTTCCTCTTTCCTATATGTACATACAGAATAAAATGGAATGTCTACAAGGGAGCAATAATTAGCGAACAGGATATTCTTAGTAAGCTCGATGTTCATTTGGTACACTTCTATTTTGGTCTTGCGCCACACAATGTTGATTTTAGTAGACGTTTAATGACCTATTGTAGAGAGATATCGAGCAGGCTAGTCTGGCAAGTCGATACTTCCTGGGTATCTCAGTGATTTTTTTTCTCCTTAGGCATCCTTTCTTTTATCGTTGCCATTTTATGAAGAGGTAATTACTCCCCCAGGTGGTCTTAAATATCGGATCATACCCTTAGTTAAAGCAACATTTACAAAGAAGATTGTAAAACGGAGCAGGGCTGAATTTATGTAGAAAACATAATGAATTAGTTGTCAGATTCATAGACTCAAATATATCCCAGTCTCCTACGCTTGAGGGTCTGGCTGTTAGTAGGCATTCTGATTAGAAAATGTTGGAAATTTTTGTATGAAAGTTACTGATCAGTGAGACTTGTACCAGAGTAAGCTAAACTTGCAAGGTCACTTAATTGGCTAATAACTTCAATGTTCACTTTGTATCCAATGAATATGGTCATGTGTTGGGCAATGCATATCTTAGTGAATATCTGCATACACATATATCGGTCTGTTTATGGCTAAATTCATTAGATCAGGTTCAGGGTCGAACGTATTCTCATTGTTATTCCGGAAAGACTTTGATCTTTTTGCTAGCTATCATGGATTTTGATTTGAAAAGTTTCTTGATGATTACAAACTCAGTCGTCATTAACAACAACAATAATGACTCTTCAACCCCGGGTAAATATTGGGTCTGTCATTTCTCCCTTTTCTATGCTGGTCACTTGATGACGAACCTAATATTACTTCCAACAGGCATAAAATGATTGCATCTCTGATTGGTTTGAACTGTGCTTTTAACCCAGAAAGTCCATGTATGCATAGGTAATAGTCTGAGATTACAACCCCCACACGCAAGAACAATGGAATTTAAAAAAATCTAACAGCCAATGTCAGGATTGAATTTGCAATATTCTCTCGATGTAGCAATAATAGCACTCTTCAATGCATGGTGTCGAGGCAATGAATAATTAAGCATGTATTTTATGAGCCTGCCATATGACTGGGATAGTTGTGTATTTCAAATTGGTGCCTGTTGTCAGAGCTTGAGCCCAGAAAAAAAATTGCATTTCGAATGCTAATTTTCAAGGTAGGTTAGCAGGCCTTCACCCATCGAAAAATCGGCTAAGCATAATCTTCCTACTCATATTTGGCATTGCTCTATATTAAGTTTAATTAGTAAAATATCTTTAAAATCTTTTCAGTTCAATTTGCTCAATCATGCACATTCCATGAGATATAAATTGTAGAAGGAAAGGACAGTTTCCATCCAGCGAAATGGTCACAAAGTCCTTATTAATAGCAGTAGAAAAGTGATGGAGAGTGAATGGCTGCCTAGTTAATATCACAATTCAGTTTCTCTTATCTTCTCTCAGATGAAGATGGCATCTGGCATAATGAATTATGCTGAGTCATTTAAAATCCGTAGAAACGGTATAACATAAGTAATTCTAAGATTCACTTCTCTGTATAAAATAATAATTAGCATAGTCTGATCCTCTTTATGGTTATACCCCTCGTATTGTCCATGGTTATTAGCTGATTATAAAAAAAACCAAAGCAATTTAATGAAATCTCATCTCTTCGCTTCCATTTTTTCTATCTTTCATCTACTTTTAAGAATACTTTTCCTCCATCTAATACATACAAAACTCAAGCGAAATCATTTGCAATCGGATGATCCTAATCGATACATACTTCATGACTTATCGAAACAGGACACATTTGCTAATGCCACTTCCACCATTATCAGTTATCAGATTCAGTTGGAGAACGTTCTAGCCACTTAGTTTCAAACTACTCAGGCATTAAGCTGGAAATATATTCATTGTTTGAAATATCACTTATAAGTATATCGCATTAAATGCACTTGGAGGATATAGTTATATCGAAATATTGTGGATATAGAATAATCTTCCCCCTTCGTTAAATAAGTATATATACATACATACATTCGTACATGAGAACAAACGCACTTATCTCTCTCTCCCCCCCCCTCTCTCTCTCTCTCTCTCTCTATATATATATATATATATATATATATATATATATATGTGTGTGTGTGTGTGTGTGTGTGTGTGTGTATATATTTCTATATATAAGAAATGGACATTTTGGTCTGACAGAATGAATTATAAATTTGTATTATATTAATCTGAAATGATTTCCTGTCGTTACACAGTTGATATATCATTCAATTAAGACTTTTCAGGTATGATATTTAATGTCTGCAAGGAAAGTGAGTCTTTTTTTGGGGACTTTATCTTCGGTCGTGCAATGCAAAAAGGAAACTTACGCAATTGGAGATAGAGTCCGGAAAAAATAGATATTACTTATTACCACCAATAAGGTCCGTAGAATATATCGGCGGAAACGTTATGGTTACAATATCAGAGATGGGACGAAGAGATTCAGTTGTCCATACGAAAGTTGGAGTAATGATTTAGATATGAAATCAACACATAAGAAACTGTATATTCCTTGCAAGTCAGGATAATGATTCACATTTAATTAATTCTTACTTAATAAATGTAGCTGACGTAAAAAAAAATCAAAAGGCTCAGAATTAAGTTTTCATTTATTATGTACAAATATAAATTCTATTTAGATAAAAATCGAATCACAAAATCAGTTGTGTCTAAATTCTTTCAGAACTTCTACGACCGAGTTCACGTCTGTGGATATGCAGTATACGATGTCTCATCTTCATGACGATCACAGAGGAAGTATATTCCTGAGAAAACATTTTTAAAACAATCAGCAGTGCAGTGCTCTTGGTGTCGGAGCTGATGAAACGCTTGAATCTTTACGTAAATCATAAATTCAAACAAATAAAGATATTGCACTTCGGAAGTGACAAATGTTTTCATAGATGTATCGAAGCGGCGCTCCAGTGCGCCCCGGCAGCACTGCACTCCTGTAAACATTCAAGCATCGATTATCCTTTTCGTAGCGTTATACTTCGTCGATTAACTCAGAAATAGTGCAATATCGTGCAGAATGATATGACATTGACTATAATCACATCGACGCACAACACACTAAAAGATCTTGGACTTGCTGGAAAAGTCACAAATTAGTCATGGTATTGGTTGTCTCTCTATACTGAACTTGCGAAAGTGATCAGCATTTATAAGCAAAATACACGTTTACATTCGAGTAGATAAGAAACGGCATAACATTCATGCACTTTGTTGAATCGGTTCCGGTTCGCTTGTCTTTGTTTTCCTCTTTTATTTTTTTTATTCCTCATGCACCATTAAGTTTCTTTCTTTTTTTTATTAATGCTTCTTATCTTTATCATTATCCTTTTATGTCTTCTCCTTTCAAGTTAACAAGTCTTTAGATCATTTATGAGGATCCTACCTTCAATTTTTTATTCATAATTGGATTTCTTCTATTATTTCATACATCTCTTTTTTCTCCTTTTTTTATAAGCTTTATTCCTGTATTCGTTACTTTCTTCCTTTCTTTCTTTCTTTCTTTCTTTCTTTCTTTCTTTCTTTCTTTCTTTCTTTCTTTCTTTCCTTCGTTCTTTCTTTCTTTCTTTCTTTCTTTCTTTCTTTCATCTTTCCTGTTATCTGCCTGCTTCTCCTTCTCATTTACATAACTAACAATATTTTTGATGCCTATTGATTATATTTCAGTTTCGGCTTATATCAAGTGAACAGATTGATATGTTTTTTCCTCATTTTTACCACCTAAGTACATAAATATTTACAATTATTTGTGAGATTGCCTGCACATACACGTGTGCACACAAAACGGATATATATATATATATATATATATATATATAGAGAGAGAGAGAGAGAGAGAGAGAGAGAGAGAGAAAGAGAGAGAGAGATTGATTGATAGATAGAGAGAGGGGGATAGAGAGATGGATGTTGCATATTTCTAAGGATATTCTCTAAATTCCGTCTCAGTAAAACACAAAAGTACATGCAAATTGAAGTATGTGTTTTTTTTTTTTAAGAACACGTAAGTTAAACGATGCGTCTACAATCCATAGTAGAAGTAGCAGGAAGAGAGGTTGAAGAAGGAGATGATGATGATGGTTCATTCGAAGTTCTGGACAAATTTTAGTATCAATCCAATATGATACGTTCGAGAAAATTGATATTGATAAATTAGGGACTGACTGACCGAAAAGTTTCTGATGGGATGCATCTAAAAATCAACAACTAACAATTGCACAGCACTTGTTCGGACTCATACACAACATATACCCATAAACTGCACACATACATTTACACACACACACACACACACACACACACATATATATATATATATATTCATGGGTCTGAAGCTAAGGTTTTGACCCTACCTATCGTCGGTACTACAAGAGATACTGGATAGTCTATAGCCACACTGAATACTCTAATACATCGAAGCAGCTGTCTATGAATGACACAATTATTAATTGATTACATATATATATATATATATATATACATATATATATATATATATATATATATATATATATATATATATATATATATATATATATATATATATATATCAGCCACCCTCATCCAGATACAAGGTCATCCATTCACAAACAATACCTAACACACACACACACGCGCGCACACACACACACACACATATACACATACACATATACACACACACCTCAGCCTCTCTCAATACAGATAACTCCCATCCTCTTCATTTCTTCTTCACGTTGGTGATTTGGGATCGCAACCTATGAAACATCCGTGAATAAATATTTACTAATCCTATTCGTGTTTTCCTCGTTGTCTATAAAAAAAAATTATCACCATATATACACGTGTGTGTGTGTATATCGTTGAGGTAGTCGCGTACATCCACTGATGAATATGGCCTGTGTTCGGAGTCTTGTAAGGGAAAAAGAAAAGAGATTTTGAGTGCTGATTTTCCATTGTAGACACGTGCCCCCTCAATGCAAAAACTGGCGCAACCCAAATATTTAAAGAGGGGCAAGAACGTTTGCTTCTGTTTTCATGCCTCTCATTTGCCTAATGTCATTCGGATATATCCATACATACAAATGCCCGTATGTACCGAAATAAGTATATACATAATATACATATATTTCTATGCAAGCGTGGGCATATGTTTGTGTAATCACACTCTCAAACTTTACAATATATGGATGATAAATGTTATCATAACATACATACAATGAATATATACCTCTGTACCATTGCATACGGTGGTATATACACATTATATTACGCACAGATGTATACACACACTCATACATTAATAGGTAAACATATAGACGTATTAGAACACGGATACATTAATGCAAATAAAGCAATCGTTGGTATTGGTGCGCATCTGTCATGTATCACCCCTCTCGGTCTCACCATTTCCTCCGCCATACTGACAATCAAGAAAGCGGATATTCCATTATTCTGTCAGAAAAGCGATTATCTGCAATTGTTTTTGCTACTCATTGGATCGATACCGAAATATCCTGAAAGAAGAAAAACGCTAAAAAAGCACCACAAACAAAGTAGAAAGCACTACAAATGAAGACGATATGGATAATAAAATATGCATAAAAAAAAACTATAAAAATTAGAGTCTCGACGGTGAGGAAGAACTGCTTGATAAATCGAAAAAAGTAGTTTCCGATAAAACTCGGAACGTACAAAGGATAAGCTGATAGAATGGGAGAATTTGTGAAGTTATCGCCGGGAAGGTTTAGGGAAAGCGCATATAAGCAATAAAAGACGAGACACTATTATAAGAAATGAAACGGTTGGATAGCAATAGATAGATTTAATAATGCAAGATTTGGGGCAGTAGCAAATATGGGTTATTAAATGTAGGGCATTTGAAATATATGTTAATAGAGGATATAAAACATTAGCAAATATGTAATAATAATCTTCAGAGGTTAGTCAAAGAGCCATTCATGGTAGTAGCACCGTGGGAACGGCTTCATAATTGATAGGCCATAGATGGTGGAATGTTTGCTATTCGGCCTTTTGCAAGCTATTGGTGATTTAGTCTTCACTACAACTGTTCTATTTTGTATTATGTCGAATAGTGTTTAGTTAGTCAATACTAAAACAATCCTCTGGTCTTATCGGTCGGTCGAAAGGGAATCGAATACGGAAAAAAAGGGAAGCTGAAATAAGTTATATAGTCCTGAAATCACCTAGAATTTGGCTGCCATCTTGGAAATTTTGTGAAATATCCAATTCGGGACTCATTTTAATGCAAAGTGCGCTGATGCCAAAAATAATCTGCATACAATTCTCTAAAAAAAGTGTTCAATAAATTTTTTTGATTCGTTGAGTCGTTTTTGGCATTAGAGGCGCGAGAATGTTGTATTTTTTTGGCATGCCCCTCAGTTGTTTTCAATCTAGCCTGAGTTGTGAAGATAACCAAAAGGTCTCCAGCTATTGTTGCTGAATAATTTTAAAGGGTTTTTCAAACGACGTATAAACAATCAATGAATCTGCATCTTCATTTGCCTGCTTTACAGAAAAACCTATTCAATGTGGAGTATTTAGTTGAAGTGGCTCTTATTTCTATCGTTTTAGAGGAATTTATCTCGACTCTTTATTGCTGGCAAGTTTTCTTTCAAGTTGATTTCTGTTGTGGAACGAATCAATCGATGAGCACGTTCATCAAATTTAGTAGTTTTTTTTTCTGTATCTATGTAAAACATTTGCCAAACAACTTGATGGATGAGGAATCCTCAATGAACAGCATAAACTGTATCTCTATTAGTTCCACTGTCACAAAGAGGTGTAAATGCCTCATGCAGTACAAATTTCTTGGTTTTACGCGTTCCTAATCCATCAGAAGTGACCAGAGGTATGGTTATAGTTCATTCCCAATATTAAGTTTAAATATTTTGTATGATTCTTGGAAAAAAGAAATTATTTCAAATAACATATCAAGATCAATGGGACAATCAACATCGCTTATTCATACTCTTGCCATTGTAGACCCTTTTCCTTTGCTTGATACTTTCAAAGATGTTGTCAGTAATGCTTAATGAAACACCAATATCATAAGCATCTAGAGGATTAGTCTTTCACTTCCGACCGATTGACATGATGCCATCACAATTTGGGAATGGAGAATGGTGTTGAAAACCACGTTGCAAATTGCTAACAATCTTGATTTTCTCTTGATTTTATGAAGTCTACATGCTACACATTGTAAACAACATTACAATATCCTTCAATTTTAGCAGTGACTTTCACATCGGTAGGAATTCCAAGAACCTATTTAGTAAGTCACTCATTAGCAATGTGTCAACACACTACAACTTTTCATGCATCACACCAGTGTTTGCTCAATGGTCTTGTCTAACTATATCCCCGACCAAACCTTTCTGACCGCCTTATCGTAAAATAACTTTTTCAGTAAATTCCTTGGGGATGATTCGCTCCTTCAAGCTAAACATGTCTTGTGAGTTTTGTATGTAAGAAATGACCATTGGCTTGGAGATAGGATGATAACATTTGAATGACTACCAGGTTCAATTCCCATTTACCTGACAGCTCTTTTTCCTCAGATTGTTCAGCCAGTGTTACCATTTTAAAACATTGCACCCAGAGTTCTGCAGTGCCATTCTGACTTATCATGTTCAAATTACCATTAAATTTACAAAGTATGTTTTTCATTTCTTCTTCACCGACGAACTGCGTGGAGTATGCCTCCTATGAAGTTGCTTTTATTGCTAATTGCTCATCAGCAGAATGATCAGTCTAATTTAGAACTACTGTAACCAGTGCAGAAGGTGCTAGTATTTGTGCACCGTGTGCTCTTGCATGAACAAGACGATTCAACATTTTGTCCTCAGATTTAAGTGCATGAACAACGCTGAAAAGTTTCAATTCCACATCCATTCACGATGTTACTGACAGTATTCATAAATCACATCAAAAAGTGAAGACCATCAAGACGTACAATAACAACACTTAGATGTGATTCTGGACCAAATTTGTTTATAATGCCAAGAGCCTTAATATACAAAGGTTGGTCAAAAGGTACTAAAGAAGCTTTGTTTTGTAAAGTCTTTACATTTTTCCGTAGCTTCGGTAAGTACTGTGTATATAGTATCATAATAAGTAGGGAAGCATTTGTGAAAGGAATGTATGAGATATGAAATGTACCATAATACAAGCATACAGTAGAGTTATCCTGTTACCATGAAATCAAGTCCGAAATGCCATTCTTCATTTGATATTTTCCATATAGCCATATGAGTTCCTTTATTGATAAGAACACTTTGATATTTGTTAAATCTATGTTATATCAGGTAGCCCTCTTGTACTTCTATTTTCGAAGGATTCTTTTAGCATTTATAACCAAACTGCCCAACAGTAAATGCAAAAAAAAAAAAAAATATTCATGGTAAGTTGATACGAACCAGGATTGTCTGAAAAAGGGATGACAAACAGAATCAATCCCATGTTCTGGTTGAAACCATCAATGTTACAGATGTTTACGTCAGCATTAACAATTATAAACTATGTGATTGAGTCTGTCTGAGGTTCACCGTTTTGATGTCACAAGGCTGATAATAAAAGAGTGATGTGTCAGCATAAGAAGCACACTGGTCCCAGATGCATTCAGATGGTTAGAACCATTTTATGATTGAGATGAGCAACAAGGCTTATACATAGAGGGATATAAAGGAATATGTCTAGCTTTTATGATAACATGTGAAATAAGTGTACATTTGTATCCCGTATTTTTTCATCTTCTTTCTTGTTCTTCAAGAGAGAATTTCTAACTCGGCAGATGAGTATATCTGGTATAAGGGATTCAAATTCATTCAATAACTTATTCAGTGGTGGCTACTGAACACTTTCATACATTTTTGATGTTATATCTTCTTATACAGTGGTTTGCACTATCTTACGTCGTACTTTCACTCCGTCATTATGTCTTTGTTTATCATATCAATCATCTATCAGAATTCTGTACGCTGATTGATGTGTCAGTAAATCTAACAATGCACAGAGAAGATGTAAATTCAAATGTTTTATCAGTGTATAGTGTTACCAAGAATGTTGCTGTCTCTTGAAAGATCCAAAAGTAACGACTCTCTTCCAATTAATCGCCAATGATATCAGAGCTCTGAAGTTCAATGGATTTAATATTAAAGCTGCAAGAGAGTCAGTGCAGGGACCTGGATCAGCCCCACATATAACATACTTGCCTCTCATTAATATGAATCCTCCTGAACCAGACATAATATTGATTACTGCTCCTTGTACAGTCTAGAATTGAAAAAGATAGTCAGGATTATGCAGTTTTTACAAATTGCCAACATTTATCCAGGATTTCTACTGAAGTCACTTGGCAGGCAGATATGAGGAGATTCTTCTACCATGCTCTTGAATTGCATACATACTTGTCTTTTATTGGCTGTATTGACACATTGATGGTTAACACTGGCTTAAGTTACTTACTGAAGGTTGCATTTGATGTCTACATTAGACCTGATTGTCACTAACAGTAGAACTGCATATCTATGGCTAGATGCCTTTATTCATTAATTTTTCTTGGCAATATGATTTGTCAGAGCAAACAGAAAAGCCTATTGGCATTTGCACACCCGCAATCCTAAGCTCACGCTCCTTAATTTTCCTGATAGTGGTCATTTGAATCATTTCAGATACGGAATAGCGAACTTGATTAAAGATCTTGTGAAGTTTATTCGCGGAGATCATGCGACGAGGCATTAGATCGGCATGACTCTATTTGGTCAGCACAGCTATGCTGTGTGGGCATGATCATTCAGGAATGAAAGGAATTACGAAAAAAATGTAAAGGCTTTGAGTCGCTGGGGAAAAAGTCTTCACATATCCAGTGTAATGGAAAAGAATCAGATCAAACAAGGGGTTTAACCAAACACCAAGAAAGGGGGGCAAAATTATTGCAGAAGGGCTGAACAGAGAGAAGATACATAATTTTCTGGCTATGTGCATCAACCTATCTTCTACAGAGGGCCATCCACCTGAGATAGTAATTCACATGGGTAAGCATCCAAATTAGGAAGTTAATGTAGATAGATGTGTTGAGATTGATAATGAGCTAATAGAGAAGTTCCACGCTGAGTTTTCTCAAAGGTTTTACATTAAGCTAATTAAGACTATGGACATACTAAATGGATCTGTGCAAGTTGATAATATTGAGCTTATAGATATTCCCCTCATCTATTCCTGGGTCATTGCCACACAACTAACTAATGGTACAATAAGAATTGAAAAAGTAATAAAACATGAGCTGGCTCATTTCTCTTCGAAGACAGTGGTAACACAAAGGGAGCCAAGGCAAGGTCTGATTTGAAGAAAATCGTAACTAAAGTTTTATTTCATGCAGTAAAGCAGCCAGGACTTGCTGTAATCGATGGATCTGTAATATTGTGAGTTGTTAATTAACCCACAAAAGCACTGGTTTCAAGCTACGTAGACAATGTAAGAGTTTAAATACGGACTGCTTGATAAGGGGGAAACAAATCTGATTTTTTATAGATATTTTGACTTTTGAATAAAAATCTTCAACAAACTGTGGAATGCCTGCATCTCGAACTCACAAGTTGACAGCATCCAGACTTCTTCCAGCGAAATCAACGATCATCACCAGCGGCCATGGTAAATCAAGATTGTGCGTGGCCATTTAGTGAACACAGCTGCTTCGAGGATTACAATCTTCTCTTATTGAGACTGCCAACCCCGTGACACCTATCCTAATACACATTGGTATTGTCATGGAAAGAGAACTGACAACAATCCACGAAGAAGCCTATCTCGTAATAGTTCAACAGGTATTTTGTTCAGTCCTTGAGAGTGGTACTAGATCAGGGTGCGTTATATGTGATGACACCGATGTGTCTGCTCTCCTTGCGCAGTATTATTGGAAGTTAGGACTTACAGCAACTGCTCTTAACCAAGGAAAAAGTAGAGATCGTAATGTGATTGATAAAGGGTGTACTGCGACACATAATGAAAGTATCATCTCTAGTTTTCTTTTTTGCACACAGTATACGGTTGTGATACTGTTGCACCATATCATGGAATACGGAAAACAAGAATTTTGGAGAAACTCCCGGAAGGAATTCAATTGAACCTTCTTGTGGGTATTCGTGCTTGTATTGACACTAATAATATATGCTGTCTAGTATTCTACAATGGAATATGATCTTCCGAATCTTCATTCAACATTGATAAGAAGAGCAAAGATCTCATTGTAGTTGCAATGACTGATGGCATTTCTCCAGCACCGAACAAGATCATCAATCATATGAAATGCTCATCAAGTCCATCATATGTAATTTTAACATGTTGCCGTGAATTAGCAAAGATTGCTTGCAGCTCAGTGTTGTTTTTTTTAGCAGAGATGTTGAATTAAACTACTGTAATGAAATCAATTTTGTGGAATTATCGGATGGGGATATTGTTCATGTGCCCTTTGCAGTAGTATAAATTCAAATATGACAGTTTGCAGTCAGACATAAACCCAGCAAAACTCTGTCAGCAAACTCAGCAAACTTTCTGATCATTTTATGGGGTGAGAACTTGATTTTTGTCGTGTTGTAATATCATTATCTAGTTTTCTGTTGTTTTCTTACCATTTCAATTTCCCTTTCAATGTTTTATAATAATAATAGTATATTCGGAAAGCTTTGATTTCGAACCCTTAGTGGACCCTTACCCAAATGACATCTTCATCGATTTGCCTGAATATCTCAGTTTGCCCAAGCTTTGACGGGTTGCTTCAATTAGATTCTGATTCAGAACCCAATTCTGATGAAATGGCCAGAAAAAGTAATGCATATGAGTCAAATTCAGCACATATTTCTCTTAGACAATTGGTTTATTTTCTGTTTTTCGTCAATTGAAATTTCTCTGCATCAACGAAGTCCGACCAGCAACAAAGCGACACCAGATCGGCAGATAACCATCACTAGTCGATAATCTTTATTTAAATCCACAGCACTCCTACATCATATTCATATCGTCTTAAATCGTAACATATCACTTTTTGGTGCCGCGAAACGTCCCCCAACACTCGTACTACGTAACACTATGACATTTGTCCTATTTGATTCTATACATGTGTTTGTTTATATGGGAATATATGAATCAACAGAGAAGTCATTTCTGAGAATAATTTTGAGAGGATGATCAACAGACATGTCCCTGACTCTTACAAGATTCGTTCAGACATTGAAATGAAAGGAAAAAAAAAATTTATCCGTAGAGAAATCACCAGCTGTTTGTTTATGAATCACAGACTTGTAAAATTTCCTTGTTCCTCACTCCCATTGTCATGACAGAAATGCATTTACTCGGAATATAATTTTGCAGACAGTCATACTTGTGTATGTCCATATCGCTTAATATATCTCGGTATATATACATATATATATGTGTGTGTGTGTGTGTGTGTGTGTGTGTGTGTGATTATATATATATATACATATATATATAAGATATAATCAACAATGAACAAAAACAAATGATGAACCTCTGAAACCGGCGTATGCAAAATAAAATGTAGAGAATGCTATAGAAATACATTGGGGAAGTATCAAGAACTTTTTGACATATTTTAAGAACATTGCCCCGATTCTTTTTCAAAGGATGATAGAACTCTATAGTCATTTCTGTATCTATGAACTACGAATTGTGCACGCCCCGTGGCCTGACCACATGCAAGTCCTACTGTCGCAATACTCCTTCAAAGGGTTGACAAACCCTGCAGCGAGCGCACATAAGTTAGAAGAAGGAATCTCCTGTCAACCCTACAACCTTGGAATCCTACTCCTATCCGTGCCACGTCAATGGACCATACGATGCTAAACCTGGTTCGAAGGGTGGTTTTGGCCTTTGGCAAGCTGGTCCCATCTTCAAAATCCATCGCTGAGACGGTAGGGATAATTTGCATATAGACTCTGGTGTCTATAGTCCTACTGCTGTGGCAATCTCTTCCCACAATTTTCGTCCTCGAAGCCAAGCCATTCATTCATTCATCAATAATCGATAAAAAAAATATTTGAGAATGCGTTAAATCATTCAAATTGACCTCCTGTTGTTACATAGGAAATCACTCGGCCTAAAAAGCGTGAATAGAATAAACAATTAAAGAAAAATAGGATTATTGTAGGAATAGGATCTCCAACTGATAAGGTAGCCACTTTAATGTAGCGTCGTTCGTAACCATTGAGATAAACTGGTAATTATTTATTCTAAAACAGTGTTGTCTGAATGAAAAACGGGGGTAAACATGAAATTTTCGACCATTAATATTATATAGGAAACAATTTCAACATGATTACTATTATCAATTGTTTTAATGGATCCCTGCATGACGGGTAGCGGAGAAGATGGAGTGGAAGTAAGGCTGATTCTTGGAAAGAGCCAATTTTTCCTATTTGATGTGTGATTAGATCCTACACAAGCTCAGATACTTCTGATATCTGTCAAAGAAAGGGGTCGGAGAGTCACCTCGTTTTTGTCTTTTTTTTGTGAAGGTTTCTACACGGGACCATCAATTTGCAATTATAAAGAAATTTGATCCTGCAAAATACTCGCCTGCAAAAGCATGAAAACAGAATACTTCTTTCCTTGTTCATTCTTTCCACCAAATTATCATACCTAGTGGAATGTAAGTACTTGTGCACTTTTAAGCACACACACACACACACACTCACACAAACTACGATAAGACTCTATGATAGCCGTTTATATAAATGGTTTCACTTTTTAGAAACTATTCCATTTTAATGCCAAAGTTAACATTTATATTCAACAATGATTTTCTTTTTAGATTAATATTTCATTTCTGTCAACGACATATTCAGAGAAATAAGATTCTTTTTTAAACCTTTTATGTACTTTGTATTTATATTACTTGTATTCGTTTTCAAAGTATTTGTTTTCCTCCCCCTAAAACCGAAAAATAAAGGTATTCTTCGATTTAATATACCATCCGTAAAATTCGTATATGATTTCCTCTGTTATCACCAGTACCTTTTCACGATGAATTGAGATAAGGAAAATAAATCATCCCGGTCACTTCATCGAAATAATGCCAAGTTGATTTTGGGTGAGAATAAAAGATACCAACTTCAATATAGTGGGTGGGGGAATAGTATCGAAGGTACCATTCGTTGGCTTCAGCTTAGTCAAAAATCATAAATTCTTAATCTGTCTAAAATGCTAGGCCAAAAACCGAAACCAAAGTTTATTGACACTGGCCCTCAGAAGAAAGGAAAATAGAAACTATTCTCGAGCTTTTGCGACTGATGCTAATAATATTTGTGTCTGCAAGTTGTTATGGGTGTTGACTTGTTACTTCTAAAAAAATCATTAGGGTGGACAGAAATTGTTTAATACCTTTTCACTATCAGAAACTTAAAACCAAACTTTCGTTCTCAAACATTTTGATAACAGTGACATGAAAAGCTACACGAACTAAATTGACCTTTCCGATTTTACTTGTGAATCTGCACGGGTATGGCTGGGATGTACACGAACCAGCTAAAGTGTGTGCAACACATATTAGAGATGAATATATCCGTGTTTTCTTCTAGTAACGTAATTTTAAAAAAAAATGAAAGAAAAGCAACTATTACTAAAAGTATGATTTCTTGTCTTACATGTAAACCCCCTAGGAAGAAACTTTTCTCTGTTGGAGCAAACAGGGGAAAAATTCCACACAGATTTTATGCAAAAAGAAAATGCTGTGTATCTTTTGAGGTATGTATACCGTTAGTCCAAAAATCCACCAAAATTCTAAATATCCAAGAAAGAGGGCATTTATGGAAGGGGGGTGTGACATCCCGAGTTACCGCCCGGGTGACACCAACCTAAAATTTACAGAAATATTCATTCTCTTCAAAATATTTGTAATTAAAATTCATTATTATCGCTATTTGGAGACAAAATATTCTCAGTCAGCTTCAGTTACTGATGTTAAAATCATTATGCTGAACATATTTGTGAAAGTTACCTCGTTTAAACTCCAGGAGTGGAAAAACAGTTGCTCAGATGGCAATGAAATAATTTTTCCCTCGTGGTGGTGAGTATATATCTCCAGCCTAAACCCTAGGATCTAGAATTGAAGTATTTATATGTTTGGTCCAAAGAATATCTGCTGGACGTTGCAAACTATTTGAAAATCCTCCTCAACTTCCGTTGACTTTGGTTTACTCAGACTTATCTCTTGAATTTACGTTCATGGCGGATTAGGAAATGAAGAAACTACCCAGAGATATGAAAGGATAAGGTTTGGAAAAGCTTTAGAAAAACAAAACAAATACACAAAGATTATTTTCATTTGAATTTGTGTGATTTAAAACGGAAAGAGAACTGTGAGAATCTCCAGCTTTAGATTTAGAGAGTGCAAAACATTTTTTTTATAAATATGCTCTGAATCGGAGAATAACAACAAGAACTAAAATATTTTGGGGAAAAATTTTAGTTGCTTTTTTCCTAATTAAGATATAGAGAAGATTTTCGTGTTTTACAAAAATGTATCAGCTACATCCGTTTAATTATTAAATGTTTTTTATTCAATTTATTAGATAATTAATGTTGCTGCTACTTACACTTTTCTGGAACATTATTATAGATTGATAATGCTATTTATTATCGATAAATATAAAGCTTCATAAAATCTGATGAAAACTTTTTTGCTCTTTGCCAGTTGGAAAAATAATGTTCTTTTTCTACGTACATGCGGTAAAACAGTATACTTATAAGAGAGCTTCAAGATATAATTTGAGTTACCTCCTTTTTGATTTATCATCAAGTAGCCATTGGAAATCTCCTCACATGTTGATATCTACTGTTATCTATAAGAAAATGCCTTTAAAGCAAACACGAGTTTAAAAGTAGTTATGATATTGGGAAGGTAGTAAGTAGGTTCCTTAACCTTTGAACAGTGTTCGCCGACAAACGACGCTTCCTGTATACACATGGACCTTCAAAAATATTTTCAGAAAAAGTAATCAATATTTTTTCTAATGTCTAGCTAATTAATAAAATCAGATTCTATGAGGTCAATTATATTTTTGATAGATTCAACAAAGTCAAGTTTTATTTTTATGAAAACCATCAACAATCCTAGCGCATTCGTTTTTTTATTACTTCTCGAAACATAAAGATGACATTTCATCAGCTTCAAATCCATTGTGAATGCGTAAGAGCATTTTTCTTTTATTAGAGACTAATTTTACGCAATTTTCTTGCAACTATAAAAACAACTAAACCTTCAAAGTAGATATTTAATCATTGCAAGAGGGTTTGAAATAGCATTAAAAAGTGTGCGTTGGTTACTATTTAAGAAAGATAACGATTTTAATGTTTCATTTTCAGAGAAAAAAGAAGAAAATGTTCAAGCAACAGAGAAAAATCGGTTTATGACATTGAGAAAAATGAAAACAATCGGTGGTTCTCAACGTTTTTAGGTCCATGGTCCCCTTTAACTTGTAATTTACCTTTATATCCCTTCAAGTTTTAGATGCATCCAACGCAACCCTACAAATATCTTTGTGGTCAATCGGTCCTGCTTACGCTAGCATTTTATGTTTATTTAATTGTTTTCTTTTACACTTTAAGAAATAAGATACAAAATCTGGTCATCATTCTAAAAATCTGAAGGAGCTGAAAATTTGTTTTGAAATGCCTGTGATAAATACAGACAACCCAAGCTGACATAATTGGGAGACAATTTCAGTACTTATCTACGAATAAGTCAATTTAGCTAATGTGTAATTTGCGAGAAAACTGGTATATATATATATATATATATATATATATATATATATATATATATATATATATATATATATATATATATATACAAATATATATACATATATATATACATACATATATATATATATATATATATATATATATATATATATATATATATATATATATATATATATATGAGAGAAAGGAGGCAGACGGACAGACAGAAAGAGGAGGCAGTCACGAGCTTATGATAGCAAGTGAGATACACGACCCAGATTCAATAAGGTAAGACGTGGGAAAAGCAATAACATACAACTTTGCTTTCTCCTAGGGTAGTGGATATTTCTCAGCAGTGTCACTACTTTTCCATGTATTATGTTTTCAGTGTTTGAGTCTTTCTTCAGCTGCTTGGTCACTCTTCAATGAAAATTTCCTGTAAAGCAATGTCTACATCAGCAGCATTTACTTCAAATGGAATCGTTACCTAAACTGAAATATTCATCAATTGCATATTGCATATCATCGTGTAATTTTTTCAAATGTTCAAAATACAGAGCTAAGTCATCATCATCATGCAATTTGTTGCTAATTGAGGTCCGGTAGAGGGATTGCTCCGATGCATAACGTCCTATACTGACTTTAAAACGCTTGAGTTTTCCAAGTAGAGCTGTAATTGCTCCATTCTAAGATATTAGATCACAATGTTCTCCCTGTAACGGTTCATTGAACAGATCCAACTTTTCAAATACATATGATAGCAAAATATATCATATCTCATAGCAATTAAATCTTTTTTTACTTCTCAGAAACAACATAGTGCAACGAAGAGACGAAAGCAATTACAGGATAAATTTTTGTGTTTTGAAAAAGTGAATCCTCAAAGATAAAAAAACAAAATGAAGCTGGTATTATGTGCTTCTTAGATTTTGTTTATCTTCATTGAGAAATCATTTTTTGAAAACACGAAAATGTAACCGAACACAACTGTTAGTTAAAATGAATATCCCCCCCCACACACACATCTAAAAAGAATGAAAGAAAATCTGTCAGTTTAATGATTAACAGACTGGGTTCGGGAAACAAATTACTTTTTACTATAATATATAGGAAAATATGTATAAAACGAGGAGAAAGTTCAATTAAATGTCAATTGACTAAAAAACCGAACAATGAAGACATAACCTTCCCACCAATCTCCAGTGACTCCATTCATTTCTTGAATCTGGTCCCTTCATGCAAAGAGAAATGATCGTAAATGACAAATTTCAACTATTTAAAAGTCTACTCATATATATATATATATATATATATATATATATATATATATATATATATATATATATATATATTGAAACACAGTGTATTGTGAGGATTATGATAAAGTAGTTTATATAGAGGGCATAGAAAAAAGTATCCAATAAATTATTAGTAAAGAAAGCGGGACACAACTTAGTTATAGGATTTTCTCACTATACTTTAAACAAAAATGATACCACATATTCAATACGTATTTGTCTCCCCACAAGGAAATATACGATTCAAGTTCAGGTTTAATATGAAGCACGTGTGGGTACAAGTGTGTAGAGGTGAAAACTATGCTGGCCCCGCGCATTGTGACTCAAAGGCGCCAGGCTGACTCATGACCCTCCCCTATGAGCGAAATATGGAGGCACAGCTCCGGAGTTCTTCATCGATATGTCAGGCGAAAAGAAATATTCGTCTGGGACATTTCCCGGAGAGGTACCTTGCTATCTAATAACTATTATGGTTCTTTGGTGCCTTACACAGGAACAGTAGGACGCTTGTCTCCCAGAAAATGATCATCGTAGTGAGTTAGATTCCGAGTATCTTGCACTTGTGGCCTTATGTTGTATTAACGACAATGATAATTATTGCGTTACTTAAAATGCCTGGAAAATGTCATCTTATTCAAGCAAATACCAATTTAATGAAAAGATTAAACGGGTCATTGAAAGGTATACACCTGTCTTTCGGGTAACTCGGAAAACACGCACATTCGAATCGAATAAAAAGATAGACTGGAATTCCGAGGGAAAATACTTGACTATCTTTCTCTCAGTACCCAACACCAACTTAAAGTGAAAAATTGGCGGGATTTGATTACTGTAAATTGAGCGACAAACGCACATTTTATTTTTCTCGTTTCGTTAAGCCATTTGGTCAACAGGTGGTACCATTAACCGTTTACACCCCGCCTTTGATTTACACACCAAATAATTACCCTTTCCTTTTTTACATTAATTTTTTTGAGAGAAGCCGCTAACACATCTGCCTATGGATTTCGGGAGGTAGCAAAGGGAGAGAAAAGTGATAGACTACAGAAAAGGGAAGAAAAGGACGTACCGCAGTGCTGAACTGTTCAAGAGAACTGCTTAGCACTTGCTAAACACCAGAAAATAGAGTAAATCGGTAGAAGTTTAAATTAGCCATGTAATCCACGCAGCACTTATATTTATATGCAAATGGTTATGATTTAAACCCTACCCCATGAAGAGAGCACGCCATGTGTTTATGGATGAACACATCAGTATCGCTATGTAGGTTCTTCATGTGTGTGTATGATGATGACAGTTCATCCACGTGTGCGTGTCTGGGGTTATTTCTTCTTCTGTGTACTGAGGTAAGAAATATTTGAAAGTGTGTAAGCATGTGTGTGTGCGTGCGTGTTTGTGAATCTGATCATATTTCCGCCAAAACAAAGAGCTTCAAAAGTATATACATAGGTGTAATCGTTTTCTAATTTCCAAGATGGAGTATTGTCAATTATCAATAATTTTTTACAAGTATTTCTTGCATTTTGTCTCTCTTGCTCTTTCATCGCTACTCCAAGATTGTCATTTTACGATTGTTAAGTAAGCAGCGCAGATAGGAAACAACGAATTAGCCTCCAGCCCTATTTTTACTCGCATCTCTTATCCTCGGAAGCCTATCTTTTCGGTTACGAATGCCAAATAGTAGAAAGTATTCATTTTTAGCCATATAGATGAATTATTTCCTTCTCCTAATGTCATAGGTATATATTATTTTCTTCTCCATACGCTCTACGCTACCATCTTGTTTGTTTATATTTTTATACTGGTATTATTTCATGTAATAGTATTTTATTTTATTTGATGTAGCATTGTTAATTATGATCTATCTCCAATAGTGTTTCTTTCATCTTATTTCTGTTGATTTTATTGCAAGCCATGGACCGTAATTCTACGACCCTCAAACAAGAAGCGTGGATTAGAAATAAAGAATAAGCCTCTGGTTGGAAAAACGCTTTTCTCAAGTTCGTGTGAGATTTTTTCTCTTTTCCTTTCCTCCAGTTTTCTTACGATAACACTATTGTGTAAGCCTTATCTTCTTGTCTTTCTTGTTTGCAAGTGTATAAAATAGTTTTATTTATTGGTTTTTCCTCGTCGGCTTTACAGGAACAAGCTAAGAATTATTATCTATTAGCAGTTTTTGCATGCAGTTATCACTTTCAATGAATAAAATTACCATAAGACTGAGATACAGGCAAATTATAATACTTCAACTGCTTTTCTGATATCTAAACATAAAATAACATGAACTGTAGATGAAATATATTGATAATATTTTAATTTTTGTATCTTACATTATTCTTATTGATACATTCATTCAGTGTGTTTCCTTGTACACATATAAGTCTGCATGAATGTGTAAGCTTGTATGTACGTGTACTTATGCACGCGTTTTTGTGTAAATATATTTCAATATCAACTTGAGAAAATTAAAACACTTTATTGTGAATGATGTGAATAAAAATTAAAATAACAGAATCAACCAGATAATCTTATCTCCGGCGAGTTCGGAGTTACTTTTTAATATTTCAACATTGTTCTGTGAGTTATATCTATACCTGCATTTATACACATAATCACACCCACACACCCACACACCCATAAATTATTCATGATTAAGCAAAGGGGTTTGTTGTTGTTTTTTCACAAAAACTGACAAACAATTGAATTGAAATAGAAATATATTGAATATATTAACATGTTAAAAACAAGTTTATGATTAGTAATTGAATAAACTTCAAAATTTCCACTTGGCTTTTTTTTTCTTTCGGAAACACTGTCTCAACAAAAGGTAAGGAAATGGGTTTGGTAAGCTGAGCTGACATTGGATATTAGTTGATGTTGAATTTTAATTCAGCCAACAAACTTATTTCCCGTATTTCCCTTCCTCTCTCTGGTCTACCTCAAGACAGGCCAATATAACAACATAATCAAGCATTATGCATAACTTATTTATCGAAATGAGCATAATATAGAATGAATGATACGATTGTAGCTCTCATAAAGAATAAAGGATACGAATATACCTTTTCTTAATAAATATCTATTTAAACAAATTCTACGACTGCCTCTATGAACAAATACATTTCTCCCACCCACATGAGACAAACCGAAAAGCTTTTTGACTGATTATGTTGAAAAATGTAAAAAACATATTGAAACGAATCGATAATAAAAATTTTCAAAAAAATACCCTCTGCTTCTATTATGAAAAAACATTTTCAAAAAATTATCACTCTTTCTTGAAAACAACTTGATGAAAATATGATTTATTTACACGGATAGAAAATTTGGAAGCGTCTGTTTGCTCAGTTAGACTGATAGTGTAATGTTGGATCCACTTAAATCTGAGCCAAGGGTGAATCAGTTGAAAGAAACTCCTATAAGTCAAAACTTCTGGAATGGAAACGTCGGGATCCAGTCCTATCCCCTTCGCCGTGAAAGATGTAACGCTATGCAAAAAATACGTGTGATATCAAACTCATCAAGCATTGATTGATACATATAGATATATATATATAAATATGAAGAATGTTATCGGAAATTCCAGCGGAGTTCTTTGAGGAATATCATCGTTATGCATTTTTCGAATTCAGTCAGTATTAGAATTCATACTTTTGAAATGCCAAAGTGATCAATAATCCTGTCTCTGTGGTACTTGATATGTGTGTATAGGTTGTTGAAACTGCAAGCTTATATGAACATGCATAACTAAACCCATAGGGTTAAAATGTTCATAGTGACGTATAATCTTATTAATATATCTATACGAGAGGTATTTGTGTATTCAGCGGCTGTTTATCTCAATGGTGAAAGCATCGTTACATTAAAGCAACTACCCTATCGGTTGCAGGTTCGATTCCTGCAACAGCCCCATTTTTTTCGTATTTACGTAATGTAAGCGTGGGTGATACATTAACCGTGTATTGACGGGAGATCATTTCAAATTAGTTTCTATGTAATACGACGCAGTTTATAATCATTCTGTCGGATCACATATATCCATTACTTCATACATAACTGTCGCATTGAAAAAAGTGATATATATTTATATATAAACCTTTTTGTGTCTTTGTTCTTTTGTTCATTCGTGTCTCTCGTCCACAAGAACTACGAGGTCTTTCGATCTTATATTGACTTATGAGAGGTCAACTCACCACATAGACTCTGTAATGTTAACCTTGGCGTAATTTATTGGTCATTTCTAGTCAGAGTTGTGTTTCACATCCTTGCACGTAGCAAATAGGCTCAACTTCCCACAGCGAAGATCGTACTTTATATGACATTCACTCCTGAGATCATACCAAGTAATTAGTGGTCATTTTATCATCATTTTAAAACAATTTTGTGCCAAGGTTTAACACTTATGAAACTGATATTAGATATATCTTTCTATGGTGAAGTTCATATGCAATGCAGATTTGGCATCTGTGGTAGATTCTGGTAATTTCTAGCAAATTGTCTGAGTTGTTGGACAATGATTTTGACCAAAAACGTTGAAATCGTGCATATTGGTGCATCCTCTCACATCGAACATAACAGGCTAAGCGAGTTTGATCTTGGTCCAAGAGGTCATTTCTGGTCATTTCAACCCAATTTTCCAAGTTTTTTAGTTTGCACTCATGTAAGTTTACTTTGTCGTAGAGGTAGATTGTTTTTCGGTGAAGGTCAAGGGCAATGTGAAACTGACCTCAGTAGTCAATCGAGATCATTTTCGGTAATTTTGCACCTATGAAACTGAAATATGTCATAGGGGTAGATTATTTCGCGGACAAAATATTCGATACCGTGATTTTGACATCGGTCATACGTCATTTTTATAATTTCTGGCGAATTTTCCCAGATATTGGTCACAGTAATCCACCTAGGTTACAGGAATACGGCGAGAGTTACAAGCGATGAGAAGTTGATTTTGGAGTTCACTATGGGGTCACCTGAGATCATTTCTGGTAATTCTAATAAGGCACAAGGACAGTCTCTGAAGATCACAGGCCTTTGCCTGACCTTCTCCATCCTTCTAGAAGGGGGAAAACGCTAGTATAGTCTACCCAAAAGCATTGTCAAGGTAAGCTACGATATTGTTTGTCCTTTTTCGTGCATCAGAATCATTCTTCCATTACCACTACTTTATTCATGTGTACAGAGTGTAAATAATTGCTTTTTTTATTTGCTGTGTTGTGCAAGGAGAAATAAACCAACGAGCAATTTCCGGTTGGATTATATTTTGAGTTGTTTTCTATATGCAACGATAGATATTCCTGCTAGTAAACTAGTATTTGGGTCTTTTGTTTGTGTATTCGTGTCTCTTCTCCTCTAAAACTACATAGTCTATCAACCTGATATTCTGCATATGAGTTGAAGAAAGGTCAACGCCATGGATCTCTGTTAGTATATATATATATATATATATATATATATATATATATATGAGGGTTTTTATGTACAGGCAAGCAGAAATGTATGCATATATAAATATAAATATCTCTCCTTCTCGCAATATAAATATAAAGGGAGAGGTGGGCGAAAGAGAGAGAGAGAGAGAGATAGATAGAGGGCAGTAAGAAATAGTGAGTGCATATCAGAGAGAGAAAGAGAGAAGGACATACACGAGTAAATATATACGCTCAAGTTTCTATGCACGTATGAATACGTATTTTTTTCTGTTTATGTATCATGCATACAAGGAAGACATATTTTCTCCATTTACATGAAAACACAAATTAAAAACATATGTCGACGAGCGAAAGCCATCTCATCTTTTCCAGAAGCCGGGTTTTTACAAAAACTTTTCTGCGTCATTACCCAAGGCCTTCATCTTGATGTTCCTCGCTTCTCAAACATTGTTCCAACATTCCACGCCCAACCGCTAGCTGTACACATGCACATTTTTTATGCCACCCTCGGGCACGCTCGCTGCCTAGATACTCTCCATGATCATGAAATTAGTAATCTATGCAAGGGTGTACCATGTATCATATAACACTGACATATGGGCAGATAAGTGCGTCTTGATTGCCACAGAGAATTTCAAATAGTATAATTATCATACACATCTTCACGAATCTTCAAATTAACAACAAAAAGGTTATTGTCATTTTTATTCATTGTTTCAATAAAAATGTTTATATGGTGTAAGCAACAGAATTATTGAGAGATTTGATAGTTGTCAACAAAAGATAACTTTGACACAAGGACGCAATTTGTATCACCTTGTGAGGAAAATACAACTATATATATATATATATATATATATATATATATATATATATATATATATATATGAAAAAAAAGGTGGAAAAAGCAAAGTCATTTTTTTAGTTATACTTTTCAGGTATAGTAATTTTGAATTAGTCTTAACTGGTTTCCGATGTATGTCTCCAAAAGACGAGTTAAAATCTGGTTCACAGTAGCCTCTTGAAGACATGTATCAGAGATAGATTAAGTCTGATTGAACGTTACTATACCTGAAAAATATAACTAAAAATTTTGGTTTTCTTTTTTCACAAATTTATTAAACTCTTAATGCAGAAATTGTCCACCAATTTTCATACACATAGAACTACATAGTCAGAGAGTTGTCTTTAAAGCTCTTTAAAATATTAAAGCACTCTTCATTGTGAAATCTAAGAATAAAAAGTGTTTTGGGGCAATCTCTTGCTAAGCATATCATTCTCGGGCAGCAAAAAAGAGATTTGAATTAAATGAGGTGCATTATAAGAATATTGAAATAGCCATAATTAAATGGGATGAAACTTTTGATTGCTTTTCTTTTTTATTATCATTCAAAACTTGGTTGTACCTTGGCCCAAAGACCAAATAATGGCGCCACACGTAACACTTGCAATCGATATATCCTCAGGAATATTCAGTTCTCCATTCTGTAGTGCATTTCAGTCGCGTATAACATAACACTAACATAAGATTTTGCAAGGTATTGTAGTAATCATCGTTAAATATGCAAAGACTTTTAATAATCTACTTGTTAGAATTATCGTTATATTTTAGATTACCTTACAAGCATTACTCTCTTATCAAACATATATCCTATCGCATACAAAAATAACAACAGATTTTCTTGAGGGGATGATGATCGGAAAAAGTAGGTAGAAGTATATCCATGTTTTCTTGTCGACATTTCCAAAACTTAGTCTGACACGAGGACATTAGTATGTAGCAATCAATGAAGATGAAACTAATTACACCATAAATGTTTTAACTTGTGAACTTGCTTTTCTGACGGTGAGATGTTCTAAGGACATATCCAGGAAGAAAATCATATGATCAGAGCATCCCAAGTGTACTGAACTCCCCTAAAGATAGGAGTGCGAAACTGACTAGCTGAGCATCACACTATGACTGGCGTCTAGGTATTCACTTTGCTTAGTCTGACACAAGGCTATGAGTGTGGAACAGCCAGTGAGGATCATTACTACTGTAGGGAATCGGACTATCTTTCTAACCTCTCTTAAAGAGCATGGTACCCAAATTAGCACAGATACTTACAAGGGTGTCATGTTCCTAGTAAGGATCAAACTTATTTAATCAAAATGATCTACAATGATAGCTTGCTAGGCATAGCTTCACTGCAAGGCGGTTATTTTTGTTCGCTTATAATTATATTGTTTCCAGCTATTCAACATTAATATGTGACTGAAATATATAATTCACTAAGAGCTTATTTGAGAGCATCATATCTGACCGCTGAAAAACTGTTGACTTATCTTGAAGCATAATCTGAACTCAACTAATTTCAGATAATATCAAGTAATATTATTGCATAATTTTAATTCATTCTGAACAGTACACTGCACACGTAAATTGTGTTTGAGAAGTGTTGTTATGGTTTAATATTTATTTTGTACACAGGAAAATATGGAATAACAAAAACCAGAAGGTTCCCTTCTGAGTGAATGAGCCATTTGCAGCTTTCCAGATTTATTATGAAGTCAAGAAGAAACGCAATGTATTAACAAGAGTGAAACTTTCATGGTTCTTAATTTCCTATCTGCATTTACGAGTTCTTATCTATTAGTGCTTGTTATCTGGGGATATTTAACTGAATTAACCAGAAAACAGAAATTCTTCATATGATAAATCTTGATATGTATACACACGTACCATTGCAGGTTTTACTTGCTGGATATCATTTGTGCAAAAAATAAGTAATCAAAATGAACGTTTAAATAAACATGTACTAAATAGCAAAGAATTCATTATTTTTCATTGACCAAGTCAATACTTTCCCAACGATACTTATGTGTACCAATAATGAAGGGAAAAACAAACCTTTATTTTGCACAAAGATTCAATTAATAACTACGTGCAAAGCTAGGGATCTATTGATCCACTGTTGATCCATGAATATAACTACATCTTTATCTAGAATACTTTCAACTGAATAGATTATGGAACGCGAAGATACAGTAAACAGTCAGTCTTATTAAAAACGAAAAAAAAAAAAAGACGTGATGAAGATAAAAAAAAGGTAACTATTTAACATCCTTAAAGAATAAACGTCTTTACCAAGTGAGTCATTGTATAAAGTTACTTATTTTCAAAACGTTTGAAAATAACAGAACGAATAAAATATAATAATACTAAAGAGAATAGAGAGAGGAAATCAGTAATACGTTTTCTGTGTATAAAGGAATCGGGTAGATATCAGGGACTGAGGACAAATTTGATGATTTAACCCCGAGTTAGAACGACAGAAAGATAAAAATGAGATGCTGGTATTGAGGGTTGGAATGGAAGACAAAAAAGAGAATGAAAACCGCAGTAAGATGTGTTGGGAAGACAAACGAGGGATAGGAAGGAGAAAAATCCGCTTCGGCTGGAAAAGAAAATTTCTAATTTATTTTGGAAGCCAACGGCACACGGCCTTGTACGCTGAGGAAAGAAAAGAGCAGTGACAAGAAAAACGAGTGAAGGAAAATGGATGGATGGAAATAACAGATTTACATGTAACAAATAGGAATGAAAAAAGAATTCGTAAAGAAAAGTTTTCAAGATCTCAACGAGGACGATGAAACACACACATATAGATGTACGAGGTTTATACGGAAAGTAACAAGCTATTTTGAATTTCTCAAGAACTGTGACCGAGATCTTGATGTAACTTGATTATCAATCATAAGGGACCTTACTGCCAATTCGCGATCAGGCTTTCTCCAGTGGAGTTACTCAATCGGCGATGAGATGCCATTGAGTCATTCGTTCAGGATTCTTTTGAAGAAAAAAAAAACATTGTGTCATCAGGTTTGTCAGCTCCCCACTACAGACCAGATTCGGCTACATGCAACGACCACCTTTTACAAGAGATATTTCAGACCATGGACAAGATTAATGAGAATTCAACGAGACAACTGATGGTGATACGAAAGAAGGAGTTCACAGATTTTTTGTTTTGAAAATTGAAAAGGACACTTTGATGTGAATGTCATTCTGTGGAAGGGTGGTCCATAGGCTACTGGAGAGGCGATTAATGTTTGGAACAGATCCATGCACAGTTATCTCCTTTACCTCGTAGTAAACTACCTGTCTCGCTTTATCTGTCCATGCAATATTTCAGAAAGTTCACAAAGAATGCAAATTGAATTTTACGAAAGGGTGGGAAAGAAGCTACGGAAGTGAGTATATTTTGAAACGGGTCCATGCGCAATTACCCCCTCTCTGTCTCTGGCCACACCACACAATATCCCTCAAAGTTCTCCCAATCCACACGATATCTCCAAAGGCTCCAAACGAATGTCAATGACCTTCTGTGGAAGGGTAAACAGCGGGTTATGGAAGAAGTGATTGAAGCTTGAACCAGTTCCATGCACATTTCCCTTCCCTATGTGATACTGATTGAAGCTTGAGAAGTGTTGATATAACTGTATCGTCAGTCTCGCATTGATATTATATTCTTAGTGAGCAGCGGTGTTAATAATTGCAGCAATAGTGAGTAACAGCAGAGATTCTCTACCTTTTTCTTTTTCAAGATGAGTAATGTTAGACGCAAGGTAGCGACACCAGGGCTTTTTTTCCCTTTTTTTATCTCAAAAACTTGAAACTATAAATATATAAATATATATAAACTGTGGCAACTGCTTGTAACATAAACACACACACACACCCATTAAATATATTTTTGAGTGTGCGTGCACATATGTATATGTATGAAATATACAGTGCTACTTACAAGTATCTAAACAAACAGACATTTTGTTTATACTGCTTGATTTTTCAAGAATAACCTAAGAATAAAAAAAAGTATTGAAAAATATCAAACAAAAAAACTTGGAGAACTCCATTATGGTTTAACAGTTTGCAAGCTGGTCGCCCAATTGCTACTTAATAACCAGTTCACTCTAACCTGAGACCTTACGCTTGTGGTTTTGTGTAAGACGTTTAGTAAATACCAACTGGGAAATTATACAGTAGTTACTATACAATCAAGAGTGGGTGATCAATGTTCGTAGTCTGTTGAAAAGATTTACTTTAAAACCAAAAAGCTGAAAGAACACGACCATAGCAACGTTAGGGTGATATGCAATGTAGGTCAGAGAGCAAAAGGCAGCCATAATTTACTTAGACAGGTACCTTAACTCGTATGTCGTTAACGATATGCGTGAAAATAAAACAGCCAAAAAATACCAAAATATGATGTTTCACAGACGTAGCAGTATTTTATAGAAGTCTTAAATAACAATTTTTGAAATATTGTTTAATGGAAAAATGTCCATTTCATTTGAAATCTGAAAAAAAGTCTGTCAGCAACAAAAGCATTTTTGTAACCACTAAAAAACTAACAAAAAAATGTTAAAAAATCTGGTGCACCTGAAATGAAAGAGGTTTTCTCCGTGAATTTAAAAAAAAATGCAGCTTTCCCCCCATATATATATATATATATATATATATATATATATATATCTTCATTTCGGAAACAATAATTAATCTAATTTTTTGATCTTCCGATAATGACTTTTGAGTTGTATTTAAATCAAAACAGTTATATAAGAAAGACAATTCTGTTTGAAGATTACTTTTTTTTATTGGGAATTAAATTTTCCATGAACAATTAATTAGAAACCACAATTATTGTTCGTGGCCTTGTGTCAGACTGAGCTAAGAAACTCTATAATGATAAGGTCTTTCTTGATTATCTACATATCTGTGAGTCATTGAAATCATAGATGTCACCTTGATGTGCTGTATGTTAAAAAGCGTCGAGCCCTTGTTCGAAATTGGATGACAATGTAAGAGCTCTACTGTTATCATTCCCCATACAGAGGTGACTTGATAGCCATTCAAAAATCAGGGTAAGTTTTTTCAACGATAGAAATAATACTATTGATAATCCTAATCATAATCATGTGAGGAAAATCGTCAACAACAAAAGATATCCTCTTTGACCACGACACAATCTTTCAAGACAATGAACAGGGGGTACCTATACCTGTACATGGGAATTAATGGAGGCAATGGCATCCAACGTGTATTCATGAAAGAAAGAATAAAAGAGGAGTACTACAGAAGGTTTCAAACTAACCTTAAAACTGGGCTTCACTCTAAGAACTGTCTCCAAACCATCAACACTTTGTCAATTCCTGTAGTGCACTACAGCTTCCACATCGTAAGCAGAAACATCACTGACGTATGCAGAATGGAAGCGAAAACAAGGAATGTACCACCCAAAATCAGACGTCGATCGACTTAACCTACCCAGAAAAGAAGGTGGTTTGGGCATGATCCATTTAGAAATACAAAATTCAAGCTATTGGCCTTCACGCTTACCTGCAGGCAAGTGACGACTGGATGTTGACTCAGAAACGCTTCACTCGATTGTGAGGGAATCTAAGGCATTTTTGGATGAACTAAACACGACTGACATAAACCAACAAGCCCCTGCACAAGCTGCCACAAAGTTGGTAAAAGATGTAAAGACTGTAGCCAAGCGACAAGGAATATCAATGTTAAAAGAACACTAGGAGCTGAGACCCTTGCACGGCTAATACATACTTCGCACCCAAGATGCTGATGCAGATAATACCAACACCCATCAGAGGTTACGAGGTTCAGGGTTTAAAGCAGAAACAGAAGCTTTCATCCTTGCTGCCTAAGACCAGCGCCATCTTACCCGGAACTACATTGCACACATTATCTAAAACGGTGCTAATCACTGTGATAGTGCAGCTGAGATTATCGACCACATAATGTGTGGGTGTTCTGTTTTATCCCATAATGAATGCAGACTTAGACACGATAGAGTGGACCAGTGCATCCACTGGATAGTTAGTAAGCACTATGCATTAGTATGAACATCACTCAGAGCCTGTAACTGAAACACAAGATGTGGCAATATTATGGGATTTCCCAATACACACGGATCTAACCATCAAAGCCAACTGCCCAGACATGAAATTTAAAGACAGGGAGTAAAAGAGATGCTTATTAATAGATATGACCATTCCATCGCACAAAAACATGTTTGTTAATGAACTTGAAAATTATTCGAGTACAAAGACCTGGAAATTTAGATCACAAAAATGTTGCAACTTGAGACTATAACAATACCTGTTGTTATAGGAGCCTACGGGGTCATAAAAAAGAGAGTCCACAAATATCTAAGTAGAATACCAGAAAACCCAAGCATCTATGAAATACAGAAAATCGTCCGCACAGGCGTCGCCCGTATACTTCGTGAAGCATTGTCCATGTAAATATTTTGTCTTTCATACTATTATGTACTGTTTCTTATGTATCCTCCTGTTTTGACCCCGCTTCGTTAAAAAAAATGGCAGTGCTTACTCATAACATCGTTGCCTGTCCTAAGTTTCTAGCAGAAACTCTGTGTGCAATGAATGCGAGTAGACATCAAAAGATAATAATAATGATAATAATAATAATAATAATAATAGTAGTAGTAGTAGTAGCAGCAGTAGTAGTAGTAGTAGTAAGAAGGAAAAAGGAAAGAAATTGAAGGATTGTGGAATTGAAGAGTGGGAAGGAGACTCGAAAAATTTAGCAAATTTCATATTTAGAAAACTGCCTGAGAAATAAAAATAAAAATTATATCGTTATTTTCATTTCAGGTATAAATCACAAAGATTTAGCTGTTGAACAATTCCTTCCCTTTTTATTTGGAGTGTTCTTAAAAACATTCAAAAAATAATTACTTATATATATTCCTATGGCTGTGCATATATATTTTCTCGCACGTGTGTGTGTGTGTGTGTGCGATTGTGTGCCTTCAAACACGCGTGCATGTGTAATTCTGTGCTTTTGTGCTCACGGATTCCTGATATATACAATTCGGTACGACGAATGATAAGAAAAAAAATGACAAAAAGTTGAATATCCGAAAATGGTAAATTATTGGTGAGATGAATGTAAAGTAATAGTAAGAAAAATAGCCCGTAAAAATAGAGAAAAAAAAATCTCATCGAATCTCTTCGTTGAATCGGTCGCCAGATTTAGGAGCGATTTTTAGTGAACTTGACAGATGTACATTTTATTTCGCTCAATTCATCCGTACTTGAGCTTATAAACGGTATCACGTAAGTCAGTGAGGTGACGCGAGGTGGAAGCTTCAGTTGTCAGTAGCCATAAAAAGTAATGTAGGCCCTTATTTTTTAGATGCATGTGTATGTATCTGTGTGTATGTTTGTGTATGTATATACGTGTGTATACGTGTGCATAAAGGTTTTATCAGCTTATCGTCTATATGTCTGAGTGTATGTTTATGTATTTATCTGGAAGCACATACATAAAGCAGTCCAGTAATATAACTGGAAAGTAATAATGTATTCATTATGTGGGTTCATGTATGTAGGTATACTCATAAACAATGCATTTCTATGCACATATACATGCTCACACACCATGATTGAAATAATTACACACACACACTTCATGCATAGACACACACACACACACACACACACACACACACACACATATATATATATATATATATATATATATATACATACTCACACACAAACACAAACACGCACATACATGTGTATGTGTGTGTGTGTCCCCATGTGTCTCTCCTGTGTTGGTATCTAAAATACAATAATGTAATAAAAATGGTTTATATATTTTATAGGAGCTCATATCTAAAACTGAACTATATATTTTGGATATGAATGTATTCAAAAGTAATTTAGCTGTTATAATTTTGAACAAATCACTCAGAAAACTTCTTATCTGAATATTCTTGGCAATACGAATATACCATTGACCTATACAGAAGAGGAAAGTCGGATTAGAATGTCAGACAAGTTAAGGACAATTGACTGAATTCTTGCCTTGAAATAACGTAAGCAAAGACCTACAGAGCAGGCACAGAAGTTCTCAAATTCATAAAGGGTCGTACTATAAAGGATCGTACTATAAGGGTGCGTGGAAGCCAGCTATGTTTAGCTTTAATTGTGTAAGAAAGATACAAACTTTGAAATGACCACTCTTACTATTACGTCAAATATATTTTCTTCTCCCACACATAAATGAATGAATGTATATGTGTCATGTGTGTGTGCGCGAATATGCGTGAGTGTGTACACACAAATATATGAACATTTCTCTGTAAGTGTTTGCATTTTAAAAATAAACTGCTTCATGTACCCAATATCATCGTTCAGCAATACAAAAAGATGAGCATTTGGTCTGGTTTAAGTGCATCTTTTATTCCTTATATTTTCATCTAAAGAATATTATGTCGAATGCTGAAGTGATACAATTGTTCATGGTACTGGAGAGTTCAGATATTGTAATCATGTAACAAGCTTTTACATAGATTTCATGTTTGCATTCTTACATGCAAGTATATGATTATGTACGCCGTTCTGTAAATATATTTTTGTGAGTGGAATAAGTGCAAGTAAACAATCAAGAGAGTATCTCATGCAGGTGGATCATTTGGTGATTTCATCAATTACAAGTTGGAATATACGTTCAAATCTTGATGTTTGTTAGTATAAGCAGCGATGCACAATGTGTATTAATGCAGGAACATGATAATCGAACTGGAAGCCTCTATGGCGATAAAAAAACTAAATGTCAGAACGTTAAAAGATGCTATAAGTTTTAGAATGGCATTATAAGTTCATTAGAGAATATACAACGAAGTCCTGCAAATTGTTTTCAAAATATTGCGCCTTTAATAAGTTACATATACATTCATACTTCTATGTATGTATGTATGTAAGTAAGAATGTTTTAGTCAGTTTCTGCCCACCACATGTACAAGTACATATATTTATGTATGTATGCATATATATATATATATATATATATATATATATATATATATATATATATATATATAGGTGTATGTGCGCGCGTGCACGTGTAGGGCTTTGCTTTATCTAAAATCTGATTAAGGATATTAATAAGTCGACTAATAAAAAAATACATTCAGATGTGACCATTTATAAGATTTAAAAAAATAACACTGCACAATGCAAATATCTATCCGTATGATGCATATCACAAAGTCTATATACATGCAGCATGTACAACTATATCTATGTGTATGAGTGTGTGTACGTGTGTGTGTATTGAAATCTAAACATGCAGGCTCGGTTATCTGAATTTGCAACTTGTATAGCGAAAATATTCACAAATTTTCAATCTCTATTATCTAATTGACTTACGCTACAGATAATCATTATTTTGAACGTGAGCAAAGTCATGATTAGTTTCCATTTTGCCTGAAACTTTTCTGGAAAGGTTTTTACCTTGAAATTCTCACAAATACAAATCCATTACGATCACACATCATTTTGGTTACAAGTATGAACGTGTGTAGGGATTCGTTTTGTGCTTTTATGTATATATTGCTTTGTGTGTACTTTAATGCGTTTGTGTGTACAGATGTACGTTAATTTCTTTTCCAGTCTGTGTGTTATTCTTTTTACAAAAGACCCTGTTAGTTTTATTTATGTTTTTGTAACGATGTGGGGATTTTTTTTCAATCTGCAAGTGCAAGCTGGCAAATTTTTCTTTAAGAGAGTGCATTCTGTATGAACAAATCATTATACGCCAGTAAAGCAATGTTAGCGTTCTCTGCATCCGTACGCATCTGTGTGGAATGTATGTATTTCTGGAAGCAAGTAAATCTCGATTTTTTTGTTGGCAAATTCACTAGATGATGAAGTCGTTTGAATTTAGCTCCCAATATTTCACGGCAATCTGAAAACACATGACGATGTTATTTTCGGCAGGTTTAGAATTTAGATTTGGAGAATTATAAATATATAGACTATAAAGCTGCATGCAGCATAAAAAAAAAAAAGAATGAAAGAACTTTCTTTGTATAAAACAGTATATGAAGCGAAGAATTCAAAATAAATGTCGTAAGCTATAGGCAGACACGAATGAGTTTATTAACTGATTAAGAAAGAATACAAGCTTAAAGATAACAATGTTAAGCGGTTTTATTTTGAAGTAAACACGAATGCAAACGTAAAGAGGGATAAACAGATAGTCCATATGATATAAAGAGGAAGACATGACAAATCCATGTGTATGCATATATGTATGTATGATTAAAATATTTGTCTGCGTGTTTTCCAATTATTCTATCTAGAGATTCTTGGTATTTTGACTGCTTGAAGTACAGGCAATTAATCTTCAGATAATTGCTGAACAATTTTTTTTACAATACAGAAAGTAAAACAATTATCAATAATATCCTAACCTTATCTTTTTTTTCTACACCAGTGCTTCAGCTGTTAGGTTCTTATGGCTTTTTCAGATGTATCTTCCAACCTTGAGTGCCATCTAGAATATATTGGCAAAATTCACAGATCCGAACTTGGGTTGCCCGAATATGTGCATTGTTACAGTTATAAGAGTTGGTAGGATTTAAATACTAAAACATGCATACACCACATGGCTTCGCTCTGCTGTGGGCTTGTGTCAAGCTAGATTGTATTTACACAGTAAATTCTGAATAAGAATATACTTGATATCTCGTAAGTTCGGAAAGGCTCGAAGCAAGGCTATTGTAGTGGTCAGCAACATTAGCTTGTTAACCATTACTACACTGATTTTGAAAGTAGGGATTTGATGAAATTACTGAAATCACTCTTTTCCTAATTCTACAATTGCATGTTTATATATATATATATATATATATATATATATATATATATATATATATATATATATATATATATATATACATGTTTGTGTGTGTGCGTGTTGGATGACTGTTGGAGGGTAGGGGATTCAGCATAAACCTTAAGAAAGTCGAAGAACTCATCAGTAGAATATTTGGAGAAATCAAGGAAGATGCGTATAGAAGTTTGGATTGTCGATATTTTTTCTCCGTCGATTTGTCAAGGGACATAACTTTAAAATGCTCATTATAGAAGAGTTTCCCTCACCTACTATATTTTGCTTATTCATACATGTCTTTTTGCAAATGCATAAAAATCCGGATTCATTCTGGTTGAATATAAATGGAAAAAGTGCAGAGCAACATATCATTTTCTATATTTTTAAGTACCATGTAATTGCACAATTATTTCAATTCCACCATCACTTTTAACAGTATGGGTTGACTCATGGGAGAAAAACAGTGAAAACAAATGAGACTTGGTGAAACGAATTTTGGTTATCATTATGACAAAGGGTTTGACTGTCGTACGTTACGATAATCGTGAAAGCTAAGCTACTTTCACTATGTGATTTGTTCCATTTCCACTTCAATTGACCATGGTCTTATCACTGGCTTACCATGATCGATTTTAGAATAAAGATTGGAGGATGGTGGATATTCATAATACATTCTGCCCAAATTACCTCAACTGATTAAGTACGAGCGACATAATTATTTGCAGTTAGCTTTGACCCGTCAAAAAGACAGGTATGTAGAAAACTTGAAATCCACAGTACTCTGAGGAGACCAGATCGGGAAGATGAAATCGTGGGGACACATCACGATTTCGCTGTTAGATATGAAGAAGAAAAAGCAAAATGAATGACAAACATAAAAACAACTAAATACAAATCGGTGAAGTAGCATCTAAGAGTAAATTGAAAAGTGAAAAATCGACTCCGTCGGTGAATGAGATTTTCCGAGATTCGAAATTCGCAAAAGCCTCTTAAAGCAACTAAAATTGCAATGTTTATGCTTAAGTAGCAATGAAAAAAATTCTTAATCGGTTATGTACATGAACATACGTCGGAAGATCTGATTAAATTTCGACAATACTCAGCATAGCCACTATGCAAATGAAGTTGCATCGTATACATTTGACGGCATTTGTTTGAATGTCTGAATATAGTCGTATGTATATTCTCTCCCACACATATATACACACATATATATATATATATATATATATATGTATGTGTGTGTGTATGTATGTGTGTCTGTACGAATATATGTGTATGTTTGTGAGTGTGTTATTCTTTTTTCTCTCTTAAAGGGGCCAGGGTGTATCATTCAAATACCGGGCCATGTTTGAATAATTCTAAATTTTGATGTAGTGTTGTTCTTAAATCAGGTTGTTTGGGAGGTCACTGGATGGAAACATCCCAGCCTTTTTGATACACTCTAAAGCTTGACGATGATTTAAACGCCCTAGTAGGACACAGAAATAAGCACAACCATAAGTGCATATACACGCATAAACACACATCGATCCATCTGTCAAAGAAATTTGTTATAAACCATTATACACATTCATTCTTGACCTTCTCATATATATATATGTATATATATATATATATATATATATATATATATATATATATATATATATATATATATATATATTGGTGCTTATATACTTAATTATATGTACCTTGATTCAACTTTCCTGCTTAACAATAAGGATTTATCTAAGTCTATTTGCAGTTAAGTAATGTTTGTTTTCTGTTTTTTTGTGTGTTACATCCACGTCCTTCTCCGGAAGATACCGAAAATGAATAGTTCAAGAGGTTTATAGATTTGGGAAATGGAAGAAAAATTAACAATGACAGATTGGGTATTAGTGAAGTTAATACTTAGGATTTTGAAGGAAAATAAGTACGTTAGGTTTTGCTTCTTTGAGGAGACAGAATTTCCTTGCATATTGGAGTAATTTAAGTGTTCTATTGGAGGGAAACTCATTTCATCCCTCTTTCTACACGCATCCACGTCCAGGTATATATATATATATATATATATATATATATATATATATATATATATATATATATATATATATATATAAATATATATATATATTGACTTTTTTACATAAATACTTGTACATATAAATAGTGAATCGTCGATATATATATATATATATATACGATAATAAGTCATTAAATCCGTAGCATAATTAAAGAAAGAGCATCTATTTTCCTAAAATTTATTTTTCAACAAAATCTCATTCTTTGCCAATGCTCTCACCACAACGCTTCTGTATTAAACATACGACTCGTATATTATAGAGGCTGAATCTTTGATCAAAATCCACCAGTTAACCATGTTAGATTAAAGACTTATTTCACCTTCGTATATAAATATATATATATATATATATATATATATATATATATATATATATATATATATATATATCAGCAGCATCCAAATCAGCGGCCATTATAAGACCACTGATGGTAAAAGGCCTCTCCAATCTCCTTCCACAACGACTGCATTTGTGCTAAGCTTTGCCATGTCCTAGCGAAAACCTAGCGAAATGTCATATGAGCATCGATATCACACTCTATCTCCATCTGTTCTCGTCTCGTCTTGCTAAGTGCCCATCCCATCTCCATTTTTGCTGTTTAATTATTTGTATAATATAGTTCACTTCACTTTTTCTCTGATTCTTTTATTTTTTAGAGTTATCTCTAGAATTGCTTTGACATGAAACATAAACACACACACACACACACACACACATATATATATATATATATATATATATATATATATATATATATATATATATATATATATATATTCTTGTAAGCATTTTTTTAGTTTTTGTTTGTGTGTACACATTTTTTCATCTTAAACCATATACACCTCCATCTATCATTTGACAGATTGGAAGCAAAAATCCAGTAACAGTGACTTATTTATACATACCAGTTTCTGCTCATTCATTCCAAAGTCATCTATTGTCTTAAGTATCGCAGTTTCCATATTATTCACCATCATTTGAAAATCAATTGCTTTACATTGTCTTAAAACGTATCATTAAAGCTCATATAACCTGATGAAGCACAACAGCCTTTAATCTTAAAGAATGAATTTAATTCACTGACAGGTAGCAATTAACATGGCTTACTTTTGGTTACATTTCTTGTTCTATTCCCACTAAAACTACGACCAGATGATTTTGCAACAAATAGATATAAAACGTTATTTTACTTGTAGTGATTTCAATCGCATTGTGACTCACTTTATTCTCAAAGTGAAACTAATATAAGGCTTTGCATAATGGCAAGGTGAAATGATTTACATATTGCCAGTTGTTTTGGAGCATTGTTGAGAATAGGTGCTTCATGATTAATTTTAGAAGTTAGGATTTTATTTTTGTGTGAGTGTGTAATATTCCTCAACACAGAATGTGCATAACTTATTTAAAGATAAGTTGTCAATTTTCATGCATTATAGTGCATAGCCAAAATACTTTCTATGACATGATGTGTACTGATCTATATTTGAAGTGGCTATTTCTTGGAGTTTCTCGGGCAATAGTTGCTAGGGTATGCCAGGAATATATGAATTCTGACACGTAAAACCTGCATGCACTCGCAGGTGATGTAAGAACTGGACCACCGGCGACGATCACGGATGGTAAAAACCCCAATGAATAACATCCCAATTCAACACTGGTACCGCTGATCCCATCAGTCAACGTACGGTTCAGCGCGTACAGCATCCCATGGGGTTTCGTAGTTGTTGACCAATAAGGGTAGCATTACTGGAACCACGGCATCGGATTCTGCGCCACATGTGGGCCAGAGAATATCGTTACTGACCGTGGAAGACTTACACCATTCTGCCTGATCAGGTGAGTCATATTTCCATCTCTTTTGGGCAGAATATCGGACTTGTGTGTTTAGAAGTCGGCATGAAGCTATGGATCTGGCTTGTCAGCAACGTGGTGTGTGAACTCTTGGTGACCACTAAATTCCTTGTAGTCATACCCAACAAATACAACTCAATAAATCGCTGCCTCGGAACGTATCTGGATAATAATACCCATGCAACGACTCCAACACCTCGTAGACTCGATGCCACGTCGCATAACCACCGTTATCGAAGCGAAAGGCGGAGCTATATAGTTATTCTCCCTGTTTTGTGATTCAAATTTTTCAATTCTTTTCTTGACCAGTTTAAGGTGTGACCAGAATATCTTATGGTGCGTATTGTTCATGCCTTTGTACCACTGATCATGTTTCTTCTGTCAAGTTTTTGTTTTCTTGTTCTTTCCTGGTATTTTTTGCTGACCTTTTCCATTATTTTATTCTGGCTGATTATATCAACTTCCAGTACTCCTTCATACTTGTCGTTGTCTTTTCCTTCCATCATTCTGATATTTCCTTCGTTGGGCAGTTTGATATCTTCAGTTTTTCTTTTTTTCTTCCTCGCCAACATTGCACATTTTCCGGGAGTGAACTCCATCATCATCATCATCATCATTATAGTCATAAGTAGTTGTAGTCGTTGTTGTAGTAGTAGGAGTTTAGCCGTGCCGTCAAAAATGATGGCATTTATGAAATATATGGATGGACATTGTATTTATAAATGTAGATAATAGATATTCGCATTGCAGTGATCTTGGGAGATAGTGTTCTGATGACCACAAATAGATTTTTGATATTTTTTTCTTTATTACTTCCCTTATTTTTCAGACGTGTCCAACATCTCTATAAGCTACTTTGTTTATTCCTTGTTAACTGATGTCATTTATTCATTTTTAATCAAAACGTATGATAGAAAAAAAAAAATGTCAGCGGTTTCCCTTTCTGTGATGCATTCTTTATTTTGTCATCGAAGAAAATCATCTATTTTTTTTTTTCAATGTATTCTTGTGATAGAAATAGAATTACGACATCATCGTTCACAAGTCTGACATAACAGACAACAATTGTTTTTCGTTGATATAATTCATACAATTCATAGATCCCATTCTAGTAGGGCCCCTTATCCGCGGTTTCCCTTTCAGTGATCTTCCTTTTTCTGGTTTCCATTTCAGTGGTACGTGGACACATCATTGGAATTCATTTGTTGTATTATTCTTTAAATCAAACATTTTAGCACGTCATTAGAACATGGAAAAACTATATCTTACTTTACTCAGTTGCATGAATGACACTCTATTTTACTGCGTTGGTTACGAGTTATAGCGTGATAGAAGACATCCGCACATTGTAATTATTATATGTGTTGATTATTATTATTATTATTATTATTATTATTATTATTATTATTATTATTATTATTACTTTTTTTGCAATCTCACACCAGTTGCCTGGTGATAACCGCAGGGGTTTGAGTGACAGCAAGTCTCCTCAAGTCTCCAGCCCTTCTCTCCTAGTACTCATAAGTCGCAGTAATACTGCAGTTTACAGTTTCTAACCGGTTGCCCAGTGGTCACTGCTGAAGGGTGAGTGACAATAAGTCTCCCCAGGTATTATTATTATTATCATTATTATTATCATTATTATTATCATTATTATTTACTTGTTGAGTATAGACATCGCAAGTATCTGACTGAACACGCTGGTGATCAAATGACAATATGTCTCCTCAATACCGATTTTAGTAATGTTATTGTCTGAAGGGTTTCAATATTTATTATCAAATGATGCTTTTTTTTTTTTTTTTAGATGCACTTAAGAAAATATGCGTTTTATACGCAATCGTTTCTCATTTATATGAAGCAATCCAAATAACACTGTTATGTATGCACATATTTCATCCCCAAATAATATTTCAAACATGCATACATTTCCATAGACATATGCAAGTATTCATACTCTCTCTCTCTCTGTGTCTCACACACACACATACACACACACACGTACACATGCAAACACTTGCGCATACACATACATCCAGACAGATTCTTTCTCCCTCCCCCTTGCTCTCACTCACTCACACACACACACTTGTCTATGAGCATCTCATATACACTTATATGCACAAATATCTTAACGCCCGATTCACCCACCATCTTTACCATTTTCTTGTCTCGCTCTCTTTCTATTTTTCAAGTATTTTCCTCAACCCATTCTTAGCCACCCTATAGCTTGTCTCTCGCCATTTCACCCCGGATGTTAAATGGCTTAGTGTTGCATCGATTTGAAGAGTTTCATTCCAGCAAATAATGATGCAACAGACAAGAAGTAAATCAAGCGTGGATGAATTGCGTTTATAGAGCGCACAGTGGCCATTTTGATTTCGAACTCAAATTTACAAACTCCCACAATTTCTTACATTTGTCATTTGCTTATTCTTCTTCTCTCCGTTGTGCAATAACTTTCTCTCTGCTTCTTTCTCTCCTTTGATAACTTATTCCTTTCACATCTTTTCCTTTTTCCTTTTATTGCTCAGAAAAATGTATGCGCATTGAAAAACACCCCTCTCCCTTTTTCACGAGGACGCCCTTCCTCGCAAGTTATGTTCTTCATTTCTCTTTGTCGCTGTTCGATTTCTTGGTTTAAAACTCTTCTCGTTCTCTGTCCCTACTTTTCTATTTTCTATGCTTTTCTCTTCACACACACACACGCATATATATATATATATATATATATATATATATATATATATATATATATATATATATATATATATATATATATATATATATATATATATATAATTTGTATTTTAGGCAGCAGTCCTTGATGATTAAGTTCGATTGATGACCATCGGATATAAAAGTTCGTTTTTTTTTCTCCTTTTCATAAAACGAATAAAATATATAGTTTTGGTTTTCCTGGTCTTGATCATACCCAGAAGAATAGTTGAAATGGCTAGATCTCAAACGTTTGGACAACCCTCACAGTCATTGTATCCTGACATGCGTTCTTCTATGAATAAACCAGAAAAGTTAACTAAAAGATCATTCTTTATGACATTCACACACACACACACACACACACACAAACACACACACACACACACACATATATATATATATATATATATATATATATATATATATATATATGCAACCCAAAAGTTAAGGGAAAATTAACATTGGAATAGTCCCTGTGAACTAGATGTGTTACAGATATTTCCCACAACTCTATGTAATCCATTGTTCTCACAGCAGGCAAGGGACTACTTCGAGGGAGACTGTGAGTAAGTACATTTTTTTCGTTCAAATTTCCAGAATTTGGGCGTGGCACCACACACACACACACACACACGCACACACATATATATATATTTATATATATATATGTATATATATATATATATATATATATATATATATATATATATATATATAGTCAATGTGAAAGTATCTGATGCATTGCAGAGAGTTCATTTCAACACACTTGGCTTCATAACTGACAGAATTCAGAGCAAAGATTAATATGCAATATTTACAAAAATCAGACAAATATTAACACAATACCGAACATTGAAATTTTCTTTTCTACGTAAGGAATTTTTCTTCGTTCACTAACTCCATTTTCAATACATCTGTTTAGGAAATGTATTTGCTGTCGTTTTACTTCTCACTTTAGGTTACTTTTCCAAATATTGGCGCTTTCTAGATTTTGTCAGAGTTTACTATATTCTACCCCTGACAACAGAGTTGAAGAAGTACATGTATTCAGTTATGTCCGTCTGTCCATCTGTCCATTTGTCCGTCTGTCTGTCTGTCCACATGTTATCTCCAAAAGTACTCAATAAATTTCAATGAAATTTTGTGAAAGGGTAGGAAATGGGATAAGGAAGAGTTGGTTTTTCATTGAGAGATGTTTTTTCCGGGTTTGGGTTTTTATATCTTTGTATACGCCCATGAGTTTACAACTGATATCTCCAGAAGTTCTCTATTGAATTTCGTGAATGAGTGCACTATACGTTACGGGAAAACAATAATTTTTCTAGGGTGGATTCGGGGATTTTATTGATTGAGAGGTATTTATTTTTCCGTATTTTCTCTCACGTTTATGTCTGTTCACACAATTTCTCCAAAAGTTCAGAATTAATTTCGATGACATTTGTGGCAGGGTGGACAGAGCAACCACAGAAGTGATTAAATTTGGAGATTGATCGATACACGTTTATATCCCCTATTTTGTAGTCGTATGTTCACACCACATAACTCGACAAAATTCAATGTCTGCTCACACGATATTTCCAGAAGTTCTTAATCAATTTCAATCCCATTTTTTGAAAGGTGGGCAATAGTCTATCAAAAAACGTTATTGAATTTTAGAGCATGGTATAAAACATTTTCAATGGATTTCAATAATTAGGATCTGTCTCTACATTCGGTAATGATGTCCAAAAATGAAACCCTCTTGGCTATTAGCTAGAAAGTGATTGTTGCAATTTCTCTAACCTCTAAGGTAATACTAGAATAGAGAATTTCAAAGCTACTTGGGCTCTTTACCATAATACAATGGGTGTAATACTTGAATTTTTTTGAAATTTGCATCGCCATATTATTTTAAACAAGGGTATTTTATTTATGCATCTCTTCTGTTTGTAGACCGACATTTCGCTTATAATTGACTTTTTCTGCATTCAGTTCTAAACGTACTGCATTTCGACAGATTTCCTCCATTTTTACCATCTTTTTATCTCTCTCCCTCTCCCTCTTTCACGCACACACACACACACTCTCTCTCTTTCTTCCTGTCTCTCTCTCCCTCTGTGCTCATTTCAACCTGACTATTGTTTCATTAGTTCTCATTATCATTTCCTTTATTTTCTTTCATCCTCTCTTTTAACATTATTTCTTCCTTATCCGATTTCCTTTGTATTTCCTCCTCTCCTGAATTTATTATTTCTTCACTTCTTCTGTTCTCTACCTCCCTCCCAGCCCTGCTCTCCGTCTGTCTCGCTTAACTCGACCCCGTTATTCATTTATATATTAATTTATATCTGTGTAGATGCGCGTCCGTTCATATTCACTTCGTAAAAGCTGGCGCATTTATTTTCGGCCAATTTTGTACCTGCTACAAAGAGAAAATGGCTCATTTCCAATATTGCAGGATTTAGTAGAGTCGGCAGTCGATATAGGGCAGAATAGAATCGAAAATAATGGTTCGGGCGCAGCCTTTTAGAAGGCTTTCTGGTTAGTGAGTGGTGACGGAATCGTAAGAATAGCTGTGCAGATAAGTAGGCGAGAATATTTACATGTAGTGAAGAAAACACAAAAAGATCAATGTGTGTATGTGCGTAGAAATAAGCAGTGTTTTATATATATATATATATATATATATATATATATATTATATATATATATATATATATATATATATATATATATATATATATCATAATAGGTATTCAACATTTGTAAAAATATTTAAAAAAGAAATAGAAAATAGATTTTTCCATTGAGGATGTTTAATTAGTGCTCAATATTGAACACAAAAAATAGAGCTATCGATGTATAAAAAAAGGAATTAGAAGGCCATATAGCCGCTAGATGTTAACATTTCGTGCCTACCGCACGAATCAGCAATATGGCATGTGTTTTTCCAGTAATTATGAAAACAAAAACCCCTTTAAAGTTCTTATAACGTGTTTTTCTTTCACCCAATCAGATTTAGTTGTTTTTGAAAGCATAACGATTCTAACCAATAATTACAAAAAAATGCAATCATTTTCCCGATCTAATCATCTTTTCTTTTCTTCATGGATACCTAAAATTTATTCTTGTAAGTTTCTCTGTATTACAAAACGTTATATTATCTCTGAATATTTTTTAAAAAACAAAATAAAATTTGAAAAGTTTTCCAGAAATTAGCTCACAATTTACAAATATTGATAATTCCTTAGCTTGACGATAGCATAAAGTATTTCGTACAAAGAATATTTTCCTCCTGATAAAATGCACTTCCTTGTCAATGCACTTTATACAACAATCCTCCAAAGATCAGATAGCTCGCACATTATACAGCAAATATTTTAGATAAAAAAATAGCTTATAATTGAGTCAGGCTGTGGACTTACAGATACCCCTTGTATACACATAGAAATCTCTGCGTTTACATGTCCATGAGTAAATATTGCTATCTTTATTATTCTGTACATATTTTTATCTGTCCATATATGTGAGAATGCACATGACTATATGAATATATTCTTTTTGTGCGAACGAAAACGCCGAGTCTGAGTTCGAAGATGTGCCAATAGGTAAATTGATTGATTAATTTTACTTAAAAGTGACAATGCAAATTTAAAAATCCTAAAGAGAAAGTTTATGATCTATAATCAAAGCTATATATATATATATATATATATATATATATATATATATATATATATATATATATATATATATATATGAAAGAGAGAGAGAAAGAGAGAGAGAGAGAGTGAAAGAAAAGGAGTGAGAGAGGGGGAGAGAGATGTGGTATGGAATTAACCACTCACTAAGAATAAAGATCAAGAATATAAATGTGTGTTTCCAAGTGAGAACATCTTGAGAGAAAATGTTAGAATTCACAACATCTCATGGGGTTTTAACAATTTAGAAAGAAAGAAAGAAAGAAAGAAAGAAGGGGAGAAAAAAGAAAGAAAGAAAGACAGAAAGAACTTAAGTAGCTGGGGGGGGGGGAGAATTTCATGTATTGAAAAAAAAGAAAAGGTTATTCGGAGAGGAAGAGGAAAAATGAATTTGATCTTTCACTTGACTAGGCCCAATATCCCATAAAACCCTGAATGTGATTTAATGTCTCAGACCATAAGTTAAATTTTCTTTGCCTTGCTGCTTTTTGGGTCGGATCGAGAAATAAAAGGAGAAAAAGATCATTTGGAAGAGAAGAAGAAACATGAAAAGAGAGAAGAAGAGAATGATGGAAACCTACATGATGAAGAAAAAAAGGACGAATGAAAAAGAAACATTGCAACAGAAGAAGAAAGAAGGTGAATTTGTTGGTAAATCGATAAACTGGGAGAGAGGGGATATAATTCATCACTGGGCAATATGGTAGAAGAGTTACTCCTTTCACGTCGAAAGAAAATGTAGACAGAAAAGAGGACCTGACCAAGTGAATATCTACCCCAATACCCCAGTCTTTCCTTCACCTCTCCCGCGAACACATCAAAAGACAAATAGTCCCGGACACTATCTGGAGTTAACTGTTTTGAGATAAGCGGTGCGGGAAAGTTAGAGAAAAAGAGAAAGGTCGTCAGAAAATAAGATTAATAAATTCTTCTATCGATTATGTTTAAGGGAGAGGCAATAAAGTCTGACACGACAATTGTAGTTGAGTGGACTGGAGATTTGGGCGGGGCGGGGCGGTAAGGGTAAGGGAGAGAGGTTTGAAAAGATGGCAGGGAAATGCAGAAAAGGCAAGGGAGATAAGCGAACCGGGGTTTACGGAATGATCAGTTTGATTAGTGGCTAGATAGATGGAGAGATTTGGCCAATCATACAGCGATTCGGCAACTGGCAAGCGAGAGAAAGTGAAGCGGTGAGAAATAGGGAATGTTAAACAGTGAGAAATAGGGAAAAGGCAGAGCAGGTCGTCGGCTTGCATTGTTTGAAAGAGTATGTTGCAATTTGATTGCAAGATGTGTACAGGTTATTGGCCCAGATAATTTGCTGAGGAATGTCAGTCATTATCAAATCCAAGCATTAGAGCAGGTTATCAGTGCAAGCATGTTTATTGGAGGTTAATTAGGACGCTGAGCCAGTAGTATTACACACGAGAGGAACGATTATGCATGCTTGTATAAGAACAAGCCCTTATACATTTGTATATATTCATACACGTGTTCAAACACACAGACATACACACACACACACACACACATATATATATATATATATATCCCTTGGCTTTTGATTGATCCCATCAATCGATATAATCATTGAGGTAATCACGTGCATGGATCAATCGGTATAGAGAAACTGAGTAATGCAAAAGTAAATTGCTCTTTTGATGAATAGCTACATAGATAAATATGTCACGCTTACACTGCAAATTACAAGTCTTTTATATACATCTATCATCTTCCTCTTTCTTTCTCTCTCTTTCTATATATATGTGTGTGAGTGTGTGTGTCTGTGTGCATATATATATATATATATATATATATATATATATATATATATAGAGAGAGAGAGAGAGAGAGAGAGAGAGAGAGAACAGTGTTTCACGGTGGTTCTAAATTTCACGTTGCAGTGATCTTCAGGTTGCTCGGAGATCACAGCAGCGTGAAACTCGGAGTCACCCTGAATCACTGATTTCTCCGTCTATATCTTTTACATATGCTATATCCCCAATAATCATAAACACACACACACACACGTATATATATATATATATATATATATATATATATATATATATATATATATATATATATATATATATATTCTATGATCCTGACGTTCCTTCTTACCTTAGATCCACGAACCCCAAACATATGATAAATAGCAACACCATAATTGTTAATGAAATATTCCACTGGGAAAAGAACCCCTAATTCTTACCACCCATGGAACAGTAGAATTAGTCTATGCTGCATCCACCTTGATACTTTCACCAGCTCGATTACCGAAAAGACTTTTAATATCTACTATAGTTCCCACTGAAAAAGTACTAACGTGATATATCTCCTTGAATATAACAATGTAAAATATAGTACTCAGGCAAATCTGAATGACCATTTGATATTAGACCTAACACTTACAGACACAATAATATAATATATATATATATAATAATCTAACTACAACAATTTATTCCCAATAGAACGACACTTCCGCCCACTTGACCACAATCGTAGCACTGATGAACAATTCACTATTGTTGAAAAGATAGAGAGAATTATATAAAATAAGGTTACTAATATTCTCAAATACCTGGAAGATATTTGAATGAAATGTCTAAAAACACTCTAGTCCAATAGATTTAACATCAAATTTATAGAAAATGAATATCAAAGTAAATAAACCTAATGACACAACTCTTGAACAGATATTCTAATGCACTATCCTAACAACAGCATATGATTATACCCACCTATACACGCTCACCAATTCTAATATAGAGGATTAAAAAATTAACCCACCTATTTTCATCTTTACCAAAGTATGGACCATTATGAAAAGTACACATCAAATTGATTAAAACTCCCAAAGATATTACCATGACCCGTAAAGTCCAATCAAAATTTTCGAAGGTTTCTTTAAGCATTTTAGTTTCCTTACTCTTGATATATCAACACCCTTGAGATCATTGATTTTACATTACTTGACCTTTCTTAGATACTTACAATCCATAACCCCTTCTACTGGTCCTACAAATACACTCTAGAATGACCTAAATTCCTAAGTCACAACAACCTAACAAGACAAAGATTGGTTTCTATGGTAACCAACATCTTTGATCCCTTATCCAAAATGAACACTGGTCAGTTCAAAATCGAAGTCAGAAACACACAGGAATGATAATGCATACACTTACCATTTATAACACCTTACACGAAGGCTTTGATATCTGAAAACACCACACATCTGCACAAGTATCTTTTAAGAATGTGGACTTTTAACCGCTGACGATGGAGTTGAACTCCGAACCATGTCTGGATATTACATAATTTGTACCTGCATTTGTTAGCATTATTTAAAATATATTCCATCGTTAACTTTTGGAGGAATTGGTTAGCAAGGGTAATTTCATATTGGACCCAGACTACATCTGCTAATGTATAACAATTATTTCTTAAAGATTAATAAAATTCTCCATAAATTTAGCAAAGAATATGCAAATGGGTATTATATACATATATATATATATATATATATATATATATATATATATATATATATATGTGTGTGTGTGTGTCTGTGTGTTGTTTTAGATTTTTTTGTACTTTTTGACTAAGTATAGGCATTTCTGAACTTGAATATGCATATACTGTGATATTAAGTTTAGACTGGCCATTCATTTTTCTCTCATATCTACGTTTTTTTCTCTTGGCTTTAGTTTTATGCACATGGTCACCCATGTAGAGATAATTGCACCTAGTAGCAGAGTTGAGAATTTTGCTAGTACTTCAGCTATCTTATAAGGGTACTTACTATTACGCTTCAGAAAGGAATGTCGGGCTTGTAGGTTCTAGGTAGGTCGTAAAGTCGGGGTGAAGTAGAATAATATTGTATGATTTATTTTCACCATGCCTTGTTCAGGTTTTGTTTTTTGTAGGGAATTCATTGAATCGTCGTTTCTTTGTCGATGGGTGCCTTAACTGTCTTCTGGTATGTGTTAGTGTCGTTGAGTAGAGAAGTGATTTTGTCGATGTTGGCTTGTGTATCCATGACCTCATACACAAAATTAAAAAAAAATATTTAGATATAAGAGACGAATTAATGGCCAGCTTTGACGTAACATCAATGGTTGCCTCAATCACGAGCAACCTGCGATTAATGTCGAATTCTTTAACGAAGGAGTTCTTAACGATGCCCAATAATTAACTTTCATTATAAAATATTCTAGCAATAACGAACTTCTATTCAACAAAAATCTCATTTTAACCAACATAAGTTTTAGTCCCTTGACCAGTCCCAAGTCCGACTTGATAATTATCATGACTGGGTCCGTCTACTTCCCTTGACCTCGTAAAGGGGAGGGGGAATGGCATACTCAATTGACCCGAAGGTCAGATGTAGATTTCAAATCAAACAAAACAGTCTGGAAAGTCACGGATTTTGCTTCACTCTGCAAGGGAAGGTTGGTGGAGAGAAAGAGGAGAAGAATAGGCTGGCTCTCAGTGAAAAGAAGTGGAAGAGCCAGATTGAATTTCCAAATAAAAACATTTTCCGATTTAAAAAGGATTCTAAATGTAGTAGTAGTAGTAGTAGCAGTAGTAGTAGTAGTAGTAGTAGTAGTAGTAGTTGTTGTTGTAGTAGTAGTAGTAATATTAGAAGTAGAAGAATTTCTAGAGATTGTTTTAGTTGGAAGAAGGCAGCGAATTATGTGAGGATGGGTCCCGGATGTCTGGGCCAAGTTCCATATCAATCCAACATGATACAGCAGAGGATATTGTAATATGATATAATAGGGACCGGCTTACAAGTGTCTCTCAGACATGTACGGACGCATCTAAAAATATAGTGCCTGGATATGATTTTTTTTAATGGCTCCCCTAATCATGGATTCATTTCATCCTGATGTGGACTATATGCATATAATAACACTTTGCGATTAAAAGAATTAGTGTCACTTGTGGTTGAAGTGAATTGATTAGAATTCAATTTTGTAACTTGGTTCTCTAGAAGTACCAAGAATTCTATCGGCAAAAACAATTCTCAGTTATTGCACTCTTCAAGCATACAGCTAGCAAGCAATATTGATATTGATAGATATGTAGATCTCGAACATTCACTCTCAAAAATAACAGACTGTCTCTTCATTTTTTTTTTTTTTGTTAATTTTTCTTATTAATGTCATTGAAGTTCTTTTTCAAAAAGTTGTAAATCTTTCGACCATCATCGGTCGTTAGGAAAAGTTATAGTGGTATTTAAAGAGTAGTGTATTATATATATATATATATATATATATATATATATAGATAGATAGATAGATAGATAGATAGACAGATAGATTTGGCAAGAGAATGAAGCAAACAGACATAATAGACTGAGATAAATTCATTCGCAAATAGAATCATCGAAAAAGATTCTAATAGAATGGAACTGATAGATAACTGTGGTATGAGACAGGCAGACAGTCAGATAGAAAAATAGATTGACAAGAATAAACTGAGGCTGGATGATTCAAAGAGGAAAGGACAGAGAAGTTTTAAAGGGAAATCACGTGACGGAATACGTGAATAGAAACGATAATTGAAATGAATGTGTCGAAATATAGATAAGAAATGAAACAGCGTGAAAAGAAGAGAAATTGTTTCTACATCGGAACAAAAATGCCATTAACGAAATTCTCATAGGCTGTTCGTTTTAGTGCTTCTGACACATATACACACCTCCGACAAGCAAAAATGAATATCAAGAAATTCATATATATGTATATAATTGCAAGCAAATATACACAGGCTGTATAATTGAATTTACCTTTGCTTGTGTGTGTAGGAGTTTTTTACATAGTACTTGAAAATATCTATGGTAGGAGAATCAATTCATGCTATATGTACTCGAATACATACTTACATGACTATGCGTACGTATATATATATATATATATATATATATATATATATATATATATATATATATATATATATATGCATGTGCAAATACATTTCAATATGCCCAAAATTTTAAATATATATGTATATATGTACATACGTGTGTGTTTGCATGTGCATATGTAGGTGTGTGTGCATAATCACATACACACACTTTCGTGTCTACATTTATAAAAAGAAGTAAAACGGTAGGTCAAAAGACACTTGCAGTCTCACACTATATACAAATATGTGAGTAAAAATGCAAATGTCTGTAAATCCACACACACACACACACACACACACACACACACACACACACACACACATATATATATATATATATATATATATACTTCGGGATGAAATCAGCTTAACAGTTTGCAGCTAGATAGCTGAATAACTGGTTTGATAGATAGTATGTATCATACGTACACACGTATGTAGCATACGTATATTTCCATACAGAGGAGTATGTACGTGTTTGAGTGTATGTTTACGTTTGTATGTGCGTTCAAGTATTCATGTAAAATTAATGTATGTACGTATGCACGAATGATGGAGCTTTTTTTCCTCAATGGTCCCATCCGACGAATGATTTGTTTGATACGTATCTGTCAGTGTCGGTAATTGTTTTTTGCTTCGTTCCAGAATACAGCTTGCTATCTGATTAAAGCATCTATAATAAGTCATCACGGCGGAGTATAAGACAACAGGAATTGGGATGTACTAGCTGACGAATGAGCCAACGGACTGGATGGGGGTAACTGCAGACCAAAAGTCAAACAGTGAAAGCGTTGGTGTTATGGTTTTGCCTGCTAAGAATAGTTTTATTCTATAGCTTCCTATTCTAGAGTTGAGATCTTTCAGTCCTGTAGCTTCTGGTTGATGACAATCAGGGAGGAAAAGAAATGTCCAAGCAATATCGTACCTTAAATATCACTTTCAGATACAACTAAGAAATTTAATCCATTGGATTTAAATTAATATGATGTACTGACCATTTGAACAATTTGAACGAAAGCTTCGAAAATTGTTTGAAGATTTGAGATGAAACATTCTCACTATTTCATGAACTATCCAGAAAAATTGTGTCTAATTGCCTAGTGAGATAATTGCATATTTTCCACTGGCACTAGTTAAAAGCCAGGAGAATAAATGCTGATTTTTCAGGCGGATAAGCAAGGATCTTCTATCTTGGAAAGGAGTTACTCCTTTTTCAACATTTTGTCTTTAGTTAAAGAAAGCTTACTTTAATAATTATCCAGTTGGACCAGTAACCCCACTTCTGTTCTGTTCACCATAGCATCTCGGCTGAACAATACATACACCGAAGGTTTACAGTAAAAACAACTTTAATCAATCAAGTTATCAACTTTTGTTAGCATCGGCAAAACTTCAGGAATGAAACGTAAATAATGTCTCAATGACATTTTTTATCATCAGATTATTTCTTATCACTTGGGCACTTCAATATCCAATAAGAGCTATCTAATAGCGTTCAGTATAAGTCTGTATTACCGGATTTTCTCATCTAAACGGAACATTTTTGACATGATCGATTTTATGGAAGAGTCCGCAAAATAAAATAACGTTTGCCAACTAAAATCATAACGCGAAAAATATGAATAGTGATAAAGCAGATATAAAATGAGAGTGACATTTTTATTTAATATTATTCGTTAATTGTTTTAGTGGAAATAAAACAAAGAGCCAGTTCAACCTTCAAAAACAAGAAAATGCCATTAGTAATAAAAGGAAGGGTATACAACCAATGTATCCTCCCAAGAACCTAAACAAAGATTGACTCTCATACTGAGAATTATCCAATCTGCACATGAGAGAATCATGCACAACATAACGTTGAGAGATCACAGTACAGCACAATATATTAGAGGAAAAAGTCTGAGGTAAAAAAGAATCCATTTGAAAACTAAAATGGCAATGGGCTGATCATGTTGCGAAAATGGCAGACCGCTGTTGGACAACACGATTCAGAATGAGGATCTCCAGAGATCACATGTGAAACCTTGGCTGATAAAATATAAGATGGTGTGACGAACTCGACAACTATGACACAGAGGTCTGGTGAATCTTGGGGAAGGTCTATGTCCAATGACAGACACTAAAATGATGATGATGATGATGATGATGATGATTTATTTTTATTGTGTACCCCGACATAATTTACTTCTGTTTCACTCGGAAGCAGTGTTAGCCCCATTTAGCCATGCATGCAGAGACTTTTTATGCAGCTATTGTTACCAATAGTCATTCAAGCAAATGATGTTGAATTATAAAGAACGAAGAAACTAGTGTTCATTGCAATTGATACGTAACGATTATCATATTAAAGGGGAAAGTGAATTGGGAATCTGAGTGGATCTACCCCAGCATCGCAATAGTTATGGTTATAAATATCTTTAAATATTAAAGTCTTGCTTGGTTTTGCTCTCTATAAAGATGGATTCACTATTTTTCCTGAGAGTTGATGGGCACACAGGATTCTTTCTTGGATGATTCGTTTTTTGTTTTTTGTTTTTTGTTTTTTTTTGTTTGTTTTTTTTGCTCGTCTCCCGACTGGGGCAGGTCTTTAGGCACCATTCTGGTTTTGGTTATAAGTATGCCGATTTCTTCATGGGCTTCATCGAGTGTATTCTAAATCAAGTAATCTTAATGGCGTTTCAAACTGGATCACTTATGTTGCTAATTTTAGTGAATTGCTAACGTTCTGTTGATGCAAATAATGGTGAAACCAAGCTAAAGGGAAAAAGAAAGAGAAAGGCGAGTAGTCCAATATGTTCTACTGAGATATCTTTCCTACCAGATTCAACATACACCCAAGGAAGGCGCAAAACGGGATGATTAAAACAACAAAGGTTAGGATTGATAGTGGTTTAAATAATCATTGGTAGAATTATCTTCATACCTTGGTGAATGATAACGATGGAGATTTCATTGAAATCATAGATGTAATAAGAATATAATAATAAGAAGAAATAATTATCAGAAAAGCGAGGATAATCATGCTCGTGATGATCACGTCTGTCGCATTGAATATAATGAGACAATGAAGATTAGGGAAAGATATCGTGCTGTGCCATTGAAGGTGAGGCTACTTTGTTTTAGCACTGAATAAATGAAGCGATACGCGAACGAGGAGAAAAATTTAATGACCGCCGGCCCAGTATGGAGCCTAGAGGATAATTGGTGCAGACGATAATTCTGTGTCAGACTGTATTATGTGTCCCAACATTTGCAAAATTTCCTTTTGGTGTTGAGAACTTTACATGAGATGGGGCGAAATAGGGTTACCAATAAGGAATAACATATTTGGTAATAATTGATAAGAAATTAATTTGCCAGCCTTAAACGTTGCATCTTCGGTGTTTGAATATATCGTTTCAGACTGTGCCAATTGAGAGCGCATAGTTTGTATATAATTCGATAATAAATGCTTGCTTTATAGGACTTTTATTAATTTTCACATTCGTCACTCAAATTGTCGGTTCAAACCATCTGGTATTGTCTGTGTGAGGGAGAGAAATCTCCCCTGCGTCTAATTCATTTGCTAGCTGCTTCACGGTAAAGGAATACTGGAATTAGGATGACGGAAAAATGCAGAAACGGTCAATAATTTCAAAAAGTAGTAGAACAGCTTAGCTATAAATTCCCGTAACATCTAACAACATACGTAAAGCCTTTTTAGCGCCAATACTGAAAAGTGCTTGGAAATAACGAACAATATTCGAGCACATTCTGTGATTTGTTCAAGTATTTTAGTTATTTCTGTTTTTGAAATGCCAATCATGGTCCTATGGATGTATCCTAGCATTGTTTTGGATATCATTTTAATGATGAAGAATTATTGTTGTTATCAACAGGAATATCCAGTGTTGCCCGGGGTAAAAAACTTGAAATATAAAAACCTAGCAGAACAAATTTTGACCACTAAATGGGTAAAACAATTTTCCTTTCTTTGATAAAACAGAACAATTGCTTAAGGTTGAATACAACGAAAACTTGAAGACCTTTTCTCTTTATCAAAATCAAGAGGGAACATTTTTGTTGAACTCTTTTTTCTCTCTAGTGATCAAGGTCAAAGGAGATTTTTTCCGTTTATGAGATGTCTATAAAATATATCTGCTTTTCTGCGTTTTTTGTAATTGAAGTTATTTTGCTCTGGGCAACGCCGGTCACCCCTATTAGCAAGTATACTACCAGATTCAGAAAGTGGATACCCTAGACTCGGATATTGATTACAAAGGATGTTATTTGTGTGAAATTGGCTATCATCTTAGTTCTTACTTGCATTCACACGCAGGGAGTTATATATATATATATATATATATATATATATATATATATATATAGAGAGAGAGAGAGAGAGAGAGAGAGAGAGATAGTTGAATGTTAGAATTATATTTATAGTAAAAATAAAACATACCCACGACGAACTTTACCTTTTCATTCATTTATTGTTACACACTACAATGTACGACAAAAGTGATGTTACATAGATGGCGATGTTTATCAAAACAAAACAGGACGATGAAAAACTTATGTATATTTTCGGACAGAAGTATAAAACAACAGACTTCAACAAATCATTTCTTCCCAAAAAGTTGAATTTCAAAGTATTTTCTGTTATCGGTCGTGTGAGATTAAACTCCAGAATTAGAAAGCATTTAATTCTAGTTTCTTAGTAATCCTTATTTCAAAAATTATCGACGGAAAAAATCCATTTTATTTGATCCAGAACCATTATTTCATTCCCCACAAGCGTAGAACTTGAGTTCAGAACACCCGTCGAAAATACTCCCCGAATTGATTAGAGTCAGTAGTAAGAAAATAAAGATCTGTCTGTAAGCAGTCAAACATTTGGCCACTGAGCTACAACTGTAAGGACGAACTCGTAGCTTCTCTGTCATGCCGTCCAACTGAAGTTGCTTACCTACTCCAAAAGTGTCGAACGATGTTATTGATAGACACGTAACCACTGAACAATAAAGGTTGCAAGGTGATTAGGGCCCCATATAAATTTGATCACCGAGACCATTAATTCGTCCTGATATCGTCCTAATGAAGCCTCTAGCTCCAGTTTCAGCTCTGCTTCCTTCTCGGCCTCGCGACTGCTAATGGCGCTCTACCTCAGGTCCATCCAATTAGCGGATTAAGACCAAACAATGGACACCGATTTGCAAAGATAGAGACGAAGGCGTGCAGTCATAAAACGGTAACAAGGATGGACTGAAAACGCACACCTATAGATGCAGAATCATAAACATATATGTGGATATGTACTAAACACGGTTATATACTTCTGGGAGCTGTCATTATTATACACAAAGTAAAATAGCGCCCCTGTGATAGAATGAAATACTCACTAATGTGCTCGCATACAATCCGATGTTTTACTGGTATTGCATATGTTTACACAAATAAATAGGGATGTATACATATTTATGTACATACTTGTCCGCAAGTATAAACAGTAGAATTGTCTCTTCCTTTGAAAATTGTAAACATACAAAAGCGTGTGTGTATGCTTCTGATAGTGTGCACACGTGTGTCTGTGTGGTTTCATATATCTATTCATCTACATACACAAACATAAATACATTCATATACTTATTTATTGATATACAAACTTGCGTGGATGTGGGGAATCATCCATGTACCTATTAAAGTTTCTCCATCACACTGATCGATCAGTCTGTTGGTGAATATATTGAAGTTAGCATAAATGGGAAGGCAAAATCTCATATCGGAAAAGATGGAGTAAATAAATGGCCTCCACCTTGCCTTTCATTCAATGAGAAACGATAACTAAAAATCATAAATGCTCAAATTACATGGCCTTGATTTCTAGTTATAATAGATAAAATACGTACACTTTTTATTTATATAAACTCACATGAATTTATACATGAATACACGTTTAATTAAGGACCATGGATTGGGAATACTTAGAACTTATTTGTTGATCTTGTGCACGAAGACGTGAACGCGTGCCTGTATTATTGTTCAAAAGTTTGGGATTTATAGTGGAAACTACATGATTCTTTCTTTGGATAATATTATCGGTCTCATATTACCACAACTGATAACAAGTGGATAATTTCTGGATACTGACTGCGTCTTATATGGTACAAATATCACATATTCACATTTAATTCATTGTTATTTGTACTTACTGAGTTTTCTCATCAGTCGAAGTTAGTGGCTTTTATTCGAAATCATGTGACAACAAAATTCCTTCATATTCCGGAACCCGCCTAAGTATAACAGATAATTTTAGCAATGTTCTCCTTCACATCGTTTGAATCAATCTATTTTCAAAATATTTCCAATCTCTGAGCAAGGCTCGGTATTGTTTCAAGTTCGTCAATAATGATGAGCACAAATGCCACCCTCATTTTTCGTGCTTTCGTAGAGTGCAGATATCTATCCAGCTTTCGACTTTCCCCTCGTGTTCAGTTATCATCTGTTGTTTGCTGGAACATCCACAATCGTTATTTTCATTTTCCTTGCTTTCGACTACATTGAGATACCGTATAAATCTGATCACCTAGACCATTAATTCGACCTGATATCGCCCTAATGAAGCCTTTAGCTCCCGTTCCAGTTGGTTTGGATTGGATGATCCATGTGGGTCTCGAATATTCAGAATTTAAGAAAAATCTCTCAGTCAAATTTTGATTTGTACACATATATGTTTGTATGGTGAAATCGTTGACAGTTTCCCCAATTCCCTGTAGATAAACCTTCCCACATGTCATGCCTATTTTGTAGTTCGTGTGAGACTTCTTACTGCATTCATGTCTATCGGCGAGTTTATGGAATTGCATAAATATCTGCATTGTACGAAAGCACAAAAGTGAGGGCAGCATTTGTGCTCATCATTCTTATGTAATAATAATAATAATAATAATAATAATAATAATAATAATAATAATTATTATTATTATTATTATTATTATTATTAGTAGTAGTAGTAGTAGTAGTAGTAGTAGTAGTATTATACAAGTTACCTGGTTGTCACTGCTCGAGACTGAGTGATAGCAAGGCTCTTCAAGTGTCCAGCCCTCTTCTTCACACTCACAGCCCACAGCAGCGCTGTGGATTACGATTTCACACCAGTTGCCTGGTTGTTATCGCTGTAGGCAGAGTGACAGTAGGTTTCTTCAGGTCTCCAACCTTCCTCTCACATTGTCTTGGCAGCACTGTGACTTTTGCAGCCTTCACCATGCCTTTTCCTTTGCTGTTGGGCCATTGCTATCATCTGGGGGTCGAAAGTCTCATATTTCAAGTACCTTCCTCAGTATTCGCGCGGTAGAGCCGTGATCTGTATAATCTCAATCCTCACAGTTCCTCCAATGCTATTCAAATATTAGGATGCTTATCATTACAGAACGAACAGACTCAAAGCGTAAGTTAAAACCAAATCTCAGTTGTTACTTCTTGGAAGTACTAAAAGTTACAGTTATCATAACTATGGTATTCATTTCCCTGACGATTGCACCTGATTCACCATGAAGAGATAAAACAGTTGTAGGTTCTAGATATTTCACTCTAGGTGGTTTTAGGCTATGATTTTCAAAGAATTTCGTGTGTTTTTTTTCAAGCCAAGAAGAGCATTTTAAAAGTTCAACATGAGTAATCTTTGGAATTTTAAAGTATAGAACGTTCAAATATCTACCGCTTTTGACGGTTGTTTACATAATAAAAACTAGGCAACTCAAAGTTATGATTCAATATTCTCTTCACTTTCGCTGCATTTATTTCGATAGGGTTCGATTATTGTTTTTGGTATTCATATAATATTACATAATTTCAGCCAGCATCAATTGAATTTCAGGCATTTGTATTACCCACATGTTTACCGTATTCAACGAACTTCGGTCAATAAGATGAAAGTTTATTATAGTATACTTGTTCGGCGCATTTTTCGAACTTCTTTGACTAAATCCATGCGTTCGTTAAAACCCAAATTCGTTATATCGGGATCCGTTACAGAGAGTGTTTTCTGTACTTGTTAAAGTGTCATTTTGGATTTGTTTCATCTCATTTCATGTCAAGTTCAAGATGCAAAAGATGTGTTGGTCTCTGCAAGGTCTCGAAAAAGACGAAGAGAATGAGGTCACTGCGAAAGAATGAAGGAGGTCTGTGCAGAGATTGCAGAAAAGTCTAGTCTTTATCAGCAGAGCAAACATCAAGAGGAAGAACGTCAAGGCAAGTGGAGTAGAGAACAAGGAAGAGAAAGTAACGCCTAGGCTATGAGAACTAGGCATGAAGTCAACTGGCCGTTGGTTTTGGGAGGCAGGAGCAGCACGTACAAATAGCAGAGTCACTCCAGGATTCTGGCAATAGAAGAAGGGTACGAACTCGACACATTCAAGCCAGGAAGGCCCGAATAAGGGGGTCTGCAGACCGAATGCAAGAACAGGCAAGGAAGAAAAAAGAGGGATATGAACCAGGAATAGCTTTGTTTAGGGCTCTTCAATATTAGGAGGTACAGCAGGCCCAAGATGAACAGGCAGGGTCTCCACCTGATAATCTAGTTCATATCCACACAGATTACTGGCAGTACTTGACGCCGGGTGACTTCAACGTCTACCTGAAAACCCCCATGACCGATGTAGCTTTATGATTAGTAATAGTGCTCGAAGAGTCGCGTGTGCAGCTTTTTTAGTGGATGAACGGACAAAGCTGTACGTCTACTTTATTATTATCATTATTGTTATTATCATTATTATTATCATCATTATAATTATTATTATTGTAATCATTATTATAACTATTATTATTATTATCATTATTATTATTATCATTATTATTATTATCATTATTATCATAACCTTAGTTTTAAAGATGTAGATTGGTGTAGCAGTTAACTAGGGTATGGGACGAACAAATATAATCCACAAACAAATCAACACTGCAGCCATATTTTTACGCAACATGGATTTGGTCACATTTGTACAATGTGTGTTATCTTCCAACTTTTATCAGAAGGAGACACCATTTTTGCATTAATTGTTAACAGAACAATAAAGGATCATTAAATAAAATCCCGCGTACATTAAACTCCACTCATTCGCTGGTCAAGTTTCTTTGGTTTTCTCATTGCCATCACTTATTTTATCAAGTGCATGAATACACACGGAATGAAAAAGTAAAACACAGAAAAATCCTGAATGCTGCATAAACAAACTCAGAGGATAACACTGGGTTTATACTATATTCTTCAGAGAAGTCCGCTGGGGTATTTATACTTCGATTGCACATCGAATACTGTCACAAATGGTAATGGCAAAAGTTAAAAAAAAGCATCCGGTTTGCCTGTGCTGTTCCAATTCCCCTAATTGTTATATATATATATATATATATATATATATATATATATATATATATATATATATATATATATATTGTCTAATTGGCGAAGTTTTTACCTTTTTTTACGAAAAATACATGAATAGTTTTAGTTTGATCTTCAGCGTATCAAATCGGAACAAGGATAGAAAAACAACTATTATTTTACAATCGAAACTTTTAAAAAATAAAAGTAAGTTTATATTTCTATTTTTTTTCACAGAAAAATAGATGAATATTGTAGTTTTAATTTGATCAATAGCTTATGTGATCAATGTAAATTTCTCCAATTTGACAATTTCACCGATTAAACGTGATATATATATATATATATATATATATATATATATATATATATATATATATATGTATGTTTTTGTGTGTATGTGTGTGTCTGTATGTGTGAAAATAAACATAATGTTCATTCTCATACAGACGTGAAAATTCAGTTGCAGTCGTACATATCCATTCATTGATAAACTCGTGTATTAACAGAAAACTCTGTACGACTCCTATTCCTCCATTATAGTAACCTTTTCTCCTTTACAGTCGCACAGTAACTCCCCCACTCTCCTCCTCTAACCTCTCTCCCCACCATTTCACCCCAACCTGGCCTTCCACAACCCACCGTTCCTCCCAACGCCTTTTCCCCGCCCATTACAAAACAATAGCGGCGAACAATGGCGCACAGATTTTTCAATTAACGGCCAAATACGTGCCTGTTACTTGCCCTTTTCTCTAGTCTTGTCCAGCTTTGATGGGTGAGTACGCGTCGTTGCGCTTCAATAGTTGGTGAGCCCGTGACCGGCACCTGGGCGTCCGCAGGGGTAGTTGCGAGAGGAAGGCAGGGCAGAGGTGCGAGATCTAGAGAAAGAGGAGAGGAAGGCGAAAGGAAAGTTAGGAAGGGAAAAGGAGACAGAAGGACGGTGGCACAAAATGCCTTCTGCCTTCTTGTGGGATTTGTTCAATCAGTTGCTCTTCTTCAGCCATTTTTTCCCCTTAATTCTACGTCTTTTATACATGAATCAATTGCTTACTTTTCTTTCGTTAGCATTTTTTCCTCTTTCTCTTGAAGCATTTCCTCTTTCTCTTTCGCTCTTGTATACTATGTTTACCTACACCTTTCTGTCTCTTTCTCCCACAAACAGCATTTTTTATATTCCTTTCTGTCTCCCCACTGTTATCGATCATTTTCTTTCTGTCTCTTCTTTCTCTTTACGTTAATCTTTCTTTGCTTTTCTATCATAGTATGTTGGACCCAGTCCTTCTGTCTCTCTTCAAGTTAACACTAACTGACTCTCGCAAGCTTCTAAATCATTTCTGTTTTCCTACGTTCATCTAATTTTTACTGTCACTCTTTCTCTCTATACCTTCACCCTCTCTTTGTACGCTTTCCAATCTTTATCTGACTCTTTGATTTCTCTCTCTATATCTAATATTTGCTGTCCGAATCCCCCTTTTTCCATTCCTTTCCTTTCTTCAAGTTTATTTATTTCTTTCATTATGTCTCTGCCATTTACTCTTCTTTCTCTAAGCTTATCTATTCCTTTCTCACACTATACTCCTTTCTGTTCTTTTCTCTATCACTTTGTCTCTCCCTTTCTCATATCTTTCTTCCTATCTTGTCTATCTGTGCTTTTCTCACAATACAGTCACTCTCTCTCTCTCTCATTCTCCTTCTCTCCCTATCTCTCTCTCTCTTTATCTCTCTCTCTCTATCTATATCTCTCTCTCACTCTTCATATATCTTTCAGTCATTTCTTGTTACTTTTCTATTTGTCTTCATCTTTTTCCCCATCTTTATTGATCTCAAAATGTATTTTAAGTTTCATTCCGTTGCCTACATTTCGTCTGACTATTCCAGATTATGAAACCGTCAACATAAGTTTCTTCAGTTTTTAAATTGGTCTGGCTGGCTGGCTGGCTGGCTGGCTATGTATCTATCATGCATATAGGCCACATCAATGGAGCAAAAAAAAAATGAAAAATTGAACATTTATTCCTCAATATGTCTAGAAAAAACTTCTTGAAAATTCTCCCAAACAGGTTTTTAGTGGGGGTTCAATTTGCAATGTAACTTTATGTTAAATTGATCACTCAACTTATGTCCATTGTTTTTTAATTCAGATTTTTTTGTATTGATAACTGCCCAACCTAATGCAAGAAAACTTATTCATTGATCATCCCTTCTATCATTGATCGTTCCCAACATGACATGCTGTCAAAAGACGTTGGTTTCGTGACGGTTTCTATTGAGCTTTTTTTCTATTTTCTGCTTTGACATTCGATCTCATTAAGCCTCATCTATCATCTCTCAACCTATTTCTATCTCTGTTCTTGTCGATGTCTTTCACAGTGACTCTCTATATCCTTCTATCCATATATGTCTTACCTTCACGTCGTCATTCTAATTTCAACCATTTCAGTCTCTATTTTACGTCTGTCCACCAGAATTAGAGAGGTTTACGTATATGGTCGCATCTTTCCATTTGTCGGTCCACACATCCTCGAATGCACTGAATGGAAGTTTATGAAATTTCGTGGAAGGGTAAACAATTGTGTAAGTGGGAAGTGGTTGCATTTAGGAGAGGATCCAGGAATTTTTCTTTCATTGAGAGATATCCATTTTTCATAGATTTATGCATATTCTCATGACTGTCCACTCAATATCCCCAGAGGTTCTCATTGAATTACAATTAAATTTAGTGGAAGGGTGGATATTAGACAACAGAAAAACTGATTAAAGTTTTGGGTGGATCCACGAACGATTTTCCCCTTCTTGACAATAATGCTTCAAGTCGACAAAATCTCCGTGTATTTTATTTCTTCCAAGTACTGATCAACAAAAATGTATGTGTGAATGTATATGTGTCTATGCATATATGTGTATGTGAATTCATTTATGTGTATGCGTGTATTGGAGTATGTATGTGTTTATGTGTATGATTATATATATGCATTTATATGTGTGTGTGTGCGCATATGTATATTTGTATGCATGCGTATATTATATATATATATGTTATAGATGTATATATGCGTGAAATTATGTACGTGCGTATGCAAGTAAATATATATATATATATATATATATATATATATATATATATATATATATATATATCTGAAGACAAATTATTGTTGTGTCTGGAAATAAATTGTTATAGATGAATTGTTGGAGACAAATTGATTTACCGGACAGTAGTATTTCCGCTCTTAAAATGGATAAGGGTTTCGAAGTTTTTAACACAAGTAATAATGCATTAAGAAAACTAATAACCTGTGTACTTGAATATAATGGAGATCTAAAAAAAGAAGGGAACCCGATTGTCGAATGTGCTCAGGAATTCTATAAAAACCCTATTCCGCCAAACAAGGAACGTAGGAAAACTAAAATATACAAATCACGTGCAACCAGCTCGAAGATTTCCCAGAAGTACTCCATGGGAAGTCATGCAAGCCGCCACACAAACAAATGGAAGTCCTCATAGACTAGATAAGATCACCATCGACCAACTCAAAAAAGCTGGTAAAGTCATTGCCAGGAACCTAGCCACTCTATCCGACATATGCCTCAAACAAAGTGAAGTTCCCGAAAATTGGAACAGGGAAATTATGATGCTTTTATATGAAAAAAGGAACCTGGGAGATCTCAACAAATACAGGCCAACTTTATCTACACACTTTTAACCAAAGTGATCACCACTCGAATCACTGAAGTACTAGAAACACATCAAGGTTACAAGTTGGCGTTAGAAGAGACTACTTCACAATTGACTGCCTCCATTTGATGATCAACTAAAAGAGAAAAGTAACAGAATATAAAATGCCACTCGTTATCGCATTCGTTGACTTCAAAAGGCCTTTGACTCATTCGAAATCCCCAAGGATTATTGATGCTATCATTCAACAAGTTGTAGACCCAGAGCATGTTAGAGCATTGCAATATATCTACCAACACAGCAGTTCCTTCATTAGGTTATATAAAAACTTGAATCCCTTCCAGCTTAAAAAAGGGGTAAGACAAGGAGATACCAGCTCTACTAAAGTCTTCACTGAATTGATCTTCTGGAACGTAGACTGGGAAAACAAAGGAATCAGAACGGACAGCGAATACCTAAGCAAACTAAGATTCGCAGATGACATCGTCCTTTTAACTGGGAAGCTTCATGATCTCCAGATGATACTGGGCTGACTGAACGAAGAAACGTTAGCCTCCACATGAACTTCAGTAAACCAAATGTCATATACAATGAATGTGTTGAAGACAAAGACACAACAATCAAAATCGAAAACGCAGAACTGTGAAGAAGTAGGCCACCATATCTACTTAGGACAACAAATCTCCATGAATTTTTCAAAAAGAGAAGAAATCGAGTGAAGTTTCACGTCAAATCGACAGGGCAAGTTCAACCTTTAAGAACAAGAAAATCCCCCTAATTATAAAAAAAGGGTATACAACCAATGCATCCACCCGATCGTCATCTAAGGAGCTAAACCATAGAACTTAACCCAAAGACTGACCCTTAAACTGAAAATAATACAACGTGCTGAGAGTATTATGCTTAACATAGCATGAAGAGATCACAAGATATTATAGAATCCATAAGAAAACTTGAATGATAATATGCTGGTCATGTTACGAGAATGACAGATAACTGCTGGGCATTATGACTCACAACGTGGATCACCAGATAACACATGCGAAACCGAGCCGCTAAAGTAAAAGATGGTGGGATGAATTAGATAAGTTCAGAAAGTACTAGTATCTCGACGCCCACGATAGAGAGGTCCGGCGAATCTTGGGGAAGATCTATGGCTGATGATGAAGATGATGATCCGAATGAGAAAAGAACAGTGATCCTTGGTATTGGTGTGGAATACGCAGTTGCTTCAGCCACAAGACAGGTAAGATTACATGATTCATTATTAGGAATTGTCCAACAAAACTGTCAATATCAACATAGGTTTCTTCATTTTTCTAGTTGGTCAGTCTGGCTAGTTGGCTATGCATGTGTCACTTGTATAGGTGCATCAATGGGGTAGAGAGCAGCAAATTTACATATTTACTCCTTATCATGTCGAATTTTGTCTTCTTAATTCCTTCCAGAATAGGTTTTAGCGGGCATCAATTTACAACGTCAGATTATGCTAAATTGGTACCCCTTCCCTGTGTTGTGCAGTGCTCATGCATATTTTTGGAAAATTTAGAGACCAACGGGCAACAAAACGAGTGACAAGTAATTTCATTCATTGATCACCCCTTTCACCGATTTTCTAAAGCCTTCTCCCAACGCGGCATGCTTTCTATTTGGGAACTATCCAGACCTGTTTTCTTATCTTTTCATATTTTCCATTTGCTTTCTCCTTCTCACAAACACAGATTTTCTCCCAATTTACAAGGTTTTCTTCATTTTGATGATTTTCATCTTTTGATCTCTCTCTCTCTCTCTCTCTCTCTCTCTCTCTCTATATATATATATATATATATATATATACTAACGGAAAATGGAATTGCAACACCCTGAAAAACGAGGCCAATTTTGACCTGGATACAGTATACACATGCTAGGTGATTGTAAATATTCAGACAATTTTTTTTGAAAATCATCTGGTGACGTAGTAAAACATGAATGCACCGTCTGTATCTTGGCTTTTGATTGTGTCGCATGGTGAAATAAGCTTCAGTGCGATGAATGAGACAAATTTACTCAAGTACTCCTTTTATTCAATTAGAGCCGTTTTAGAGGAAATGGTTTTGTGCTTTCAAAGAGTTGGATGATCATTTTGGACTATTTCTAGGCGTGTTGGATGTGACGCTTTGAGGTGCTTCGATGTTGGCAACGAAGGACATCCGGTGATCAGGTTCTGGACAGCCAAGTAATACAGACGTTCGCCTGGATCACCGTTTTCTAAGGACATCAGTGGCAGACCACATGGTATCCATAGCTCAGATCAGTGGAAGTGTGACCCTAGGTGTGTTAACACGGACCGTAGAGTTCAATGATGGGAAGAGGTTTGCCCTCATGCAAGTGATGGTCGTTTGCGTGCGTGACATAGACCAGGGGAGAGTCCACATGGGGTACCACAGGCTACCACCCTCTCTCTTTCGTTTTTGGTTTGTAAAAGAAACGTTGACCATTGCCAGGTACGTCCAGAATATTGTTCAACCCGTTCTGCTGTAACAGGAAGCTGAGGTGCTGGTCGAGCAGGATAATACCTACCCACACAATGCCTATGCTACTCCACATACTCAGCAAGACGTTCAACAACTTCACCCGCCATTATGATTGCAAGACGTGTTTCCCTGTTGAACATGTATGGGACGAACCTGACTAGTTCAATCTATCCACTTCGCTGAATTGCGTCTACAGGTGCAAGAGACGTAGGATTGTGTCACCAAATAATATCTGCCGTCCGTGCGCTCGTACGCACGGTAGAGTACGGGTTCGTTTGAACGTCGAAGGAGGATATACGGAGTACTTATATGAGTCTGAACATTGATTCATGGATTACCCTTTATTTTCGAACCTGTGCACGTATTTGTGTATAAATGTGATCATTTACTGTAGTCCAGCTTCAATTTTGAGTCAATTGAAAAACATATTCAAGATGGTGCAATTTTATTCTCTCTCAGTGTATATTCATTTTTCCTGGAATATCCAAAAGCTCCATACTTGAAAAAATAATTATTTTCTATTATCATAACTTATTTTTATTTTCCTTCATCTTAATCACGATAGCTTTTTATTGCAACTAATCAGATCCTCATTCTATGGCTGTTAGTAAAGAGCAGGGATTGAAAATAACGAATAAGCTTCCGGAGAACCTTTAACTCATATCCCTTTTCCTTCGAGAAGCCTTCCTAGGAATGACCATTGCACTATCGATTGAACCACGAAAGCTAACGGTTGCAAAGATTAAATTTTACTATAGATTCCTATTCCTTTTTTTTAAACATCTGGTGCTGTTATCATTGATGTTTTGTTTGCATAAACTTGAAGTATTACGATTGATATTATCTTTATTAAATGCCGATCAATGCTGTTCACTAATGATCGTAGAATAACAGTAAGCAACTTAAAATTAAGATAAAGAAATACTAGTCAAAATTTGTAATAATTGACAATGTTCAGTCTGATAACAAAAAAGATGATATTATTATTATTATTATTATTATTATTATTATTATTATTATTATTATTATTATTATTATTATTATTATTATTATTCCTTACATTATCTTATTTCTCTCTTTGTTAGCAAATTCTTTTCCTCTCACTCTCTTCGGAGGAAGTCAGTTTTCTCCTCAAAGTATCCTCACCTAATTTTTTTGCTTGTTCCCTATTTCTTCCGTTCCCTGATTTTCGTCTTCCGTATTCCAAACCCAATTTCCATGCATTTCTCAATTATTCCCTTCACCTTCGTAATTTCTTTTTTTTTTCTTTTTCTTTTTCTCTATTTTCCGCCATTTTATTTCCTTCTGTTTGGCGACCCGAACCTCAATCGACAATCCACTTGGCCCTTCATCACCTTTCTTTACTCTTCATCTTTCTGAGCTGTTTCGCCCCGCGGCGCAAAACCAGAGTGCTTACAAGAATTTTCTTTGGCGGGACAATTTCTTTGCAAGTATTTCTGACGAAGAACATTGGGTTCAATTTACTAAAAGACGCGAAGCAAAAAGACATGAATCAAAAACAGAAAAGAGCAAGAAGAAAGGAAGCATTGAAAAGGATAAGAGAACATAATAGACAAAGAATGGCGACTATAATGACACAGCCGCTACAAATGGCGGCCATGCAGGAAGTGAAAGAAGCGGATAAATAGCCAAAATATAGAGCAACATCTTTTTTTTTTTCGATATTTTGATAAATCTTTCTTTTTTGAATCTTCTTATTCAGTATTATTTCTGCCTATCAGTTTTTTTTCTCGATTTTTTGCTTCGTAAAAAATGTAGAAAAATCTCAAAGGAGTCGATTCCATCTGCATTCTTTTTTTTTTTTTTTGTTGATATTTTTATTTTCACTCATTTTATTTATCTGACTGTGTGTGTGTGTACGTGTGTATGAGTGTGTGTGTGTATGTCTCTGTGTGTGTGTGTGTGTGTGTGTGTGTGTGTGTGTGTGTGTGTGTGTGTGTGTGAATCTGTTAATTTCCCAGTTTTCTTATTTCTCTTTTTTTCCCTTTCGGTTAGTTCCGTTTCATCTTCCTCTATCTTCGTGGAATAACCGAGGTGTGACAAAAATTGAAGTTTTTCTGTTCTTCCAGTCTTTTTCCAATGACTTACAAATGCATTTCTAAGAAATTATTCTTTTATTTTCGTAGTCGTCATTTTCTTCCTCCTTTTCAGTGATTATAGAATGGAAAGAAAATAAGAGAAACAAATCACTCTAATAGCAATTTTGCATTCTTTTGTGTTTTATATATATATATATATATATATATATATATATATATATATATATATAATTGCTAAACATGTAGTCTTGCTATTTTGTTGACAAT
>OY735203.1:31657795-31667795 GCA_963457665.1 Thysanoteuthis rhombus
CGGTTTTAAAGCTGTTTTTATTTCATCGGACTTGATAAGAGCATCACGTTGTATGGATCCATGGGATCATGTTCAGCATTTAAATGATTTTAGATTAGTGGTAGGAAGAATAAATAGGAGTCAAAGGGCTGATATTTGAAGTTAGGGAGTGATAAGATATTCGAATCACCACTACAATAGTGGTTAACGTAAAAAGTTCGGTCGGTTTATTAGGTAAAAATAAATGAACATTTCTATGTTCAACATTAACTTGATTGACCAACTTATTCACCGTTTTACTTCATTATCTACTGCCATACGAATGCAGCAGATGAGTGAATTCTCCCGAGCCGAATTGTATCATTTTGTCTGGTCACTAAGGATACCTTTGGTATAGCGTTATCCATATATTACTCCTTTTCTCTCAACTAATTTCTGCCATCGATTCCTACCTTTCAATTGGTCTAATTGAATTGTTTGGTTCATTAGGAAAAGGGTCATAGTGAAGGACTCCCCACAAATCTCCCATATACAGGAAATAACCCTCTTTGGATGAAGACTGGCCATCAGTACAGTTAGTGATGCTCAGTTTCGTTTGCCTCACGATCTCTTGGGTTCCATATGGTTGTGAGCATCCACTATTCATCGCCCATTAATATTTGTTTCAAATATCGAACATGGGAATGTTTTTTTTTTTTTGCTCAATTTAAGTAAAAGTCAAACATAAAAGGGATTAACCTAATGGAAATATTGCAAATGATTTCTAACGTTTGGTTCGTACATTTCCAGTTTCCTGCGTGATATAACGTTGATAATTCTTATGTTTTGGTTTTGGTCGATATCAGTGTTAACCACTTTACCTGTTCAACGAGAAATCTACATCTTAGGCACCTTCAATTACTCACAGTACCTTTTTATATGCTGCACAAATATTTTTGTAGGTTTTTGGTGTTTTTCTCTTACTAAAATAAGAAAGTTTCATACGCCAAAATCATTGTTTATTTCCTTTTATCTTCAATGTTAGAATCAATAAACAATAATACGCCATTTTCACCAATTACGTAAGAGCAGGTATATAGTCCCATGACGGTGTATATACTACCATGAATGAGCCATGCGACAGGCGTGTCTCCTGGAATGCGTGGGTGCATTTATTTCTGTCGACCTTCCTTCTACCTAGTATGACAACTTGTTTTAACAAAAATTTCGGGAGAGAATTGGAAGAAGAGAAGATAACAAAACACAGTGTAATGTTGTTCGAAGAATATCTGAAAGAAAAGTACGTAGGTTAATGTAGAAAAGGCTTTGTCGTGTGATCGGAGAGAGATATATGATAAAAAGTCCAGCCGATTTCAGAAAAAAAAGGCATTCTTCTTATTTCTGTTGAAAAACTCCAAAACATCAGCGACACGGTCAAAGTTTGCAGATAACTCAAAGTATTGAATTCTGTTTCATTGTAATTAGCAGTTTCTGGTCTAATGTCCATTTTTAGTCACTATATTGGTCCCATAAGTCTTTCACTGTCTTCCCTTCTTTCTCTCCCGCACCTCACGGTGAACGGCGAAGTTCGAATAATCGTTGACTTCTGCTGCAACGCTCGACCTGAGATAACAGCCGAAGAGTTCGAAATAATTAAGATCCTTAAAATACTTTAAGCTGGTTGGCTGAATAGATTGACCATTTTTTTTCTTTCTTTCTCATCCCTCTCAAGACCTTCTTGCACACTGTCATCCAAAAAAAACTGAATCAGCTTTTGGGACAACCTCATATTTATGACGAGGGAAATCTAAGTTATGGTCAAAGCAGTGTTAACCTCTCCTCTCTGTCTCTGTCTCTCTCTCTCTCTCTCTCTCTCTTTTGTGAACTGTGGAACACTACCGCTTATCTAAAAGAAAAATAATTAAACATGATCAATTACAGAAACAGTATTTTAAATTGTTTCTTTTCAGATGATCTAAAAGAAAAAATGACTACAAAAAGAGCATTATACAGTTTAATATTTGTATATTTGTAGAAAATGTTGTCTACGTGGAACCCAGTCAAAATGCATCGCAAGGTGTAGGATTTGTCTTTCTTTTTTGTTACTTAATATCCGAACTCATTTGAAATGTATTTCTTTTAAATTTGCAAGGACATTTGTAGTATCCTTGAAAGAATCATTCATTTACTTTCTGTTTCTGTTTTTTCTTATCTTTGCGTCAGTATATCTCTCCTTCTCAATTTTGAAAGCAAACAAAAATAGCAGATTTGAATTCTTATGAAAGAATAAGATCTGTGCGCATTAAAATCCGATATTTGTTTTCATTACATGATTGTTATCTCGGGAACTGGGAAATTTGTTATCAAAACTTCCACTTTTCACACAGCATTTAACGTAAGTCTACTATGCTGAGACTTACGGTTCTGCTTAATCCCTGGAATCAATCTAGATTCATTCTATTTTTATCGCATCACGAGTAGAAATCGTTCACGTAGATCTAGACTAAAAGAAAGATCTGGACTAAAGATAATTTTACAGATGACGGAGAATAAATTTATCTGAATAATGCTTGATTTGAGGAAGCATACATTATATGAATCTTAAACGCAAGGAAAGCAAAGACTAGATTCTAAACTCTGAAATTCGAATGAATAATGAGCAAATTTACAAACCGAAATGAATGGGAAGGCGACGGTTAAAGCGTTCAAACCTGAAGGATATGAAATGATTCGGTATGGCTGAGGAAATTTTGACGGATTTAATACAGAAAATGTTTGTAAAATAATAATCCCCAAGCAGCAGCACGAAGTCTATGTTCAAGGGTAAAGTTAAGTTCTTACTAAAATTGTTCGCAAGTTAAACGGTCTTACCATGAAATTGCAGGAGAGGGAAAAATGTGTACTTAAGACATAATTTTTGATCCGGAAATAAGATGTGATTCGTTGGATTATTAGGCATTTACAAAAGTGATGAGTATAGGAGAAACATGTAATAAACCTTTTTTACTACGTAGCTATATGAGCATTCAAAGAATATGGATCGCAAATAAAACAGAGAATGAATAAGCATATGAAATAATATTGAAAAAGTCGCGAAATTTTAGAATTCTTATAATGATTATTTCCGAATTTCTTTTATTGTTATTTATGGTCCGAGCGATCATTTCTCTCTAATCGAAATACAAGGTCAACAAATACACACATGGCTGTTGGGCAAGAAGAAATCACGAGTGAGGGGCGAAAATAAAGATAACTCCGATCTCATAAGACAATGCTAAAGCAACAACTATGAGTAATTATAGGCCAATAACATGCCTGTCTTTAACATAGCAGGATCACTTGCCGGAGAAATGTATCAATAGCTAGAGTGTCAAAAGGTTTTACCTTCGGAAGAAAAAAGGTATGGGACGGGACCATAGTAATAATCTGGGAAGAAGTTGAACAAGAAGGAGCCAAGTTATGTCACGGAGAAACTTTAAAGAAAAGAAAAGAAAAGAAAAAACAAACAAGAACAGTGACATAATGGCACAACCTAGTGTATTAGAATACCCAAATATATTTTAAATTCCGAATAAATACAATGGGAAGTCGGAGAGTACAATAAACTGTACGGGGACAATTCCTAGCCGTGAAGCACATAAGGAGAGACATTTCCAGGAAGACTCTATATCGCCATTACTGACATTTATTACCCAGCAATGATACTACTGAATTGCATTACGTGGAAACATAATTGAAAATATAAACAAAAGAAAAAGTCACCCATCTTATTTATACGGACGACTTGAAAGTTTTTGCTAAAAACTATTTTTCCAAAGAATTAGCTATTGATACAAACGGCCATGATCTCCGGCCAGGATGAAATAAAGTTCAGAATCGGAAAATGTGCAAATTCCAGTGATGCACTGAGGGAAGCGAAAAGAAACAGAAGGAATCAAATTACCCAACCAGGAAATTATTAGTAAGCTGAAATATTAAGGAGACTTGTTGTCACTTGGCAAATATAAAGAAAATGGAAAAAAAAAAGGCTGGGAAATATTTAATGGAAAAGAATAAGAAGAGGAAGGAAAATAGAAATACTGAGCGAATTTGTGTGGAGGGTGAAGAACAAATGGTCACCGTAAGCCAACTGAATAGCAATAATAAAAAAGGGGGGATGATATAGAAAATAGAAAAAAAAACCCGGTGAAATAAGAAGAAAGGATGCAGAAAAAGAATCTATGTTTTGGTGAAGAGGTTGGGCCGTAGAAGCAGCAGGAAAAAAAGAAACCATTACTCAGGTTTCAGTTTCATCCCATCTCGTACGGTAATAATTTGCTCTAATCTAATTCAGTTCAATATTGATCCGCCATATTTTTATCACTCTCTTCTATCGCCTTTGATAGGCATTTTATCAGCTCGGCCGATGGAAAAGCTCCAAAGTTCTTTGTAATGGCGGAACAGATTAAGATTTAAGCAGAGCAAATGTAGATCGCACAGCGCCACATCTGTTGGCTTGTCTGAGCTCGACTTTTATTCAGGGTTAGCCGTCGGCATACGAAAATGGCGGACCGAGGGAAAAATTAGCCAGAGATTTTGAGTGGGATGAAATAGAAGAAGAGTACAAGGGGAGGCGGAAAGAAAAAGGAGGAGAGATAAATAGGAGAACTAGGGTGCGCATGAAGTCTGCATTTATATTATATTACAGATGCAAATGAAATGTTGAATGAACCATGGAGAAAAAGTGGAATACATAAATATAGACATCTATAAATGTAGGCGCCTACTATAGTGGGATGATTAGTAAGTTAGTCTCACACAACAATATTCTAGTGTAGTCAGTTCGATGGGCTTGTCCAGACTAAGCAAATTGATTGAAAAAAAACTGTGTATGCGTAGGTTGTGCCCAGCTACATCAACACGTGAATAAACACCAGGATAAAAAATAAAAAAAAAACTAAAAAAACAAACTACTTCTAATTCTACTCAAACTATTTGTTCTTACTTTGCTCTTATGATCTGGGAAAGGCATGGACCCATCTATCTGTGATTCATTCCTTCCCATCATCAACATTGATAGCAGCTGCTTATATATTTATATATATATATATATATATATATATATATATATATATATATATATATATATATATATGTGTGTGTGTGTGTGTGTGTGTGTGTGTGTGTTATTAAGGCATAGATATGTGAGCCAATGCACAGAAATTGTGCTATTTATGTTGGAAATCTTATTATGAATGATCTCTCATTATTACTCAGTGAATGTATTACTTGTCTTTTAAATGTTCATTTTATTTACGTTAGACCAAATAATACATTCACCGAGTAATTACGGAAGATCATTTCAAGTAAGAGTTTCAATATGCTATAACGCACACATACACACGTATATATGTGTGTGTGTGTGTGTGTGTGAGTGAGAGAGAGAGAGAGAGAGAGAGAGAGAGAGTGTGTGTGTGTGTGTATGTATATATATATATATGTATATATAGAGATGTGTAAGTGTAACTAAAGATTTATATCCATGGGGGCGCGATTCTGAGGAAAATGTGTCTATATCTATATCTATATATATCTATATATATCTATATATATATAACTATGTAAGGTGATAGCCAATATTTGGGCGAATTTGACTATGAATAATTTCGATTGTCACCCTTGCAGTATTTCCCAAATCAACGGTTGACAAAGCATGGCAGTGAAAACTCTCAAGACATTGGTTCCGCATGCTCTGTTCAGAAAAAGTACAGAAACTTGTAGAACAAGACGTACCAAAGCGGACATGCCATCAGCTGCCCAATCTCCTCGCAATCGTTTCCTGCTCAACCGCTCTTCAATCTACAAAATCATGCTTATGGTCCATGAAGAAGGAAGAAGATAATTGTTCTGCAAGCTGCTGGATATGGATATAAGACCGTATCTAATCATTTAAATGTCCCAAAATCAGCTGTTCGAAAGATCACCTCGAAGCGTCGTGGAACTGGTTCGTTGGAGAACAAGAGGGAACGCGACTAGGATATGATAATTTCTAAGTGAGAAAAAGAGATGCTAATGAGGGTAGTGAACAAAGATCCTGAGATGAAAACCAAACCAATGGAAAACAAGATCGTAGCAACAAGAGTCTATGCTTCGTGGTCAACAATTACGCGAGATCTCATTAGAGTTGATTTGATGGCACACCGTCCAAAAAAGACACCGTTATTGAAGAAGAAGAAGAAGAAGAAGAAGAAGAAGAAGAAGAAGAAGAAGAAGAAGAAGAAGAAGAAGAAGAAGAAGAAGAAGAATAAGAATACAGGATCTATTCTGTGGTCTGACAAGATAGAAATTGAGTTATGCAGTCTTAACGATAGGACCAAAGTGGATAAAGGAGGTAAACCCTACAATCAAAAGAAGGATAAAGGAGGTAAAGCCTACAATCCAAAGAATATCACTCCTACCGTGAAAATGGTGGAGGTAGTATAATGCCGTGAGATCTTTTTTTCTGTTAAAGGCTTGGAGATATTGGTTTGAATTGAAGCAACAATGAAACGGGAGAATTATCAAGATATTTTAAATGGAAACCTGAAATCGTTGGCATGGCAATTAGGATTTAGACGCTGTTGGACATTCATGCTTTTAGTCTTACTTTAAAAATGCAATTTTGCACCCTAAGCTACCCAAAAATCTGGGTATCACTTCGTATACAGGGATATACATAGTTTATTGAATACCCGTGTAGTATTGAATTGTAGCTTGTGTCACAAGCCTTTAATTGTGAGTTCAGTGTACATGCTTTTAGCTTTATATGAAAGAATTGCATAAAGTTCAGTATATGAATGGTTTTGGTTTTATATGAGAGGAAATGTATAGGACCATATTCATTTATCTGCGTGTAAGAATCCTTAATATGTCAGAGTTGCCTGACATGGTGCACGAAAGTGAATCAAAATCCGTTGCCCTGACGCAGATATTTGATCTATGATATACAACAAAACTATATTACTTTTACTTTAAATATGAATCATTTCTTTACAGATACAATTGATGGGTCACGAATTACTCCCTGCTCGATGTCACATGTTACATGGAGAAGATATGGACATCGCTAAGTAACTATATTGCCCCATGAAATCCATTGAAGAACCCAACATAGTGCCCCTCTGATCTACTTTGAAGGAAATTGCCCTAGAAACTTTCCAGGCAGACCTCACAAATTCATTGTCGCAAACACTTGCATACTATAATAGATTCACCTAACAGGCTTTAACTATCGTAGATAATTTAGCTCATTCCTGGATGCCTTGCATTCATAGTTTTATGACTGTAAGCTGAGTTTAGCAAATACCTATTAAGCATAGAAATACGTAGTTTCCTTTGACCATCGTATGTCTCAAGAAATTTAGTTATATTCCAAATACACGAGCATCATTTTTTTTACCATCTTTCACAAAAAGTTTCGCATATCTTCCAAGAAATCCAAGTAACAGAAATTGTATACCATTCTCTCAACTCGACTGATTCTTTCTTGAATCTGGTCCAGGATGAAAACTTTTCAACAAACCTAGTTGTTTTTTTTCTTTTGTTGGGTTTCTAAATGACTCTTGTCTCAACTAAAATATGTTCACTAAACTATGTGAGTCATTCAGATGAATTCTAAATGTTCATTCGAAATCACTTAAACCTCAAATATGAGCAGTAAACCTGTCTCACTCAAGGATTTATCATATTTCTTATCTACAACTGAATAAGTGTAGTTGCTGAGAAGAAAATACTCGTTTGACAGTTTTTGAAAACAATGACATTATCAGATAAGACATAACTACCAAGCCTGATGTCAGCCTAATAGATTCCCTTCATTCATTACTTGCTGTCATCTAATAGTCTTTTATATAACCCCGCCGACAGTTGATTATCATCTTTATTAGAAGTCTTATAAGATGAGGTGTAATGCCTAATTGACACTGGAAGAGGGTTATTCAAAATTTTCATCCAAAATGCTCATCACATGTTCCATGGTTAACATGCTAAAATTGCTAACCGTCAATGGCCAATTAGCTTCAATGCAGAGCACTGAAGATCATTTCAAATCCTGCGTTTCTGTCAATGTTCTAATCAAGGGTTAGAATTTCGTAGTAACAAAATCTTAGTAGACGTCATCAAGAGTATGGATCGTTCGCTGTTATGTAGCGTGGGGTGAGGTAATCTCTGAAACAAAATCGCTGGATATCCAATAAACGTAGTCTTATATCAAAATACACATAGTCATAGAAATAATCGATGTTAAGAATCATATTTCAAGTATTTATAATGCTATGCGTAAGTACCTTAGTTTTCTTGCAGAACCTGCACTACGAGAGTTGGCATACCTAAAATCATCACACTTAAAGGCTGTTGTATACATGACCACACACTTACTAACATGAGTCTCTTCATCTCTGAACCTGCTTTAATAAGGCTACCAATACACCCGCCTTTTCCTACCTTCTCGAATTCCCGATAGCTTTCTTTCTTTCTTCCCTTTTTTTCTCCTTTTTATTCTTTCCCTTTGGGCCGCTGACACTTCATCATACGCAAGGCGTTGCCGGCCTCGTCTATACACACTTCATTATCTTTGTAGACTGCCCCGATGCTGCTAGTCGGCCAAGAGGAAGTAAAAAGGTTCAGGTGAGGTTAATACCTTCTCCTGCTTGATTATTATATCATCTTCGGAACGCCTGTGTTATAATCGATTTTCCTCGCCCAAACACGCTCTGTATAATTCTATTACATTATATTATCGACTGTATTAGCGCCCATCTTTAAGTTGCGTTAGTTCTTTGTTAGTGAATTCTCCTATGTGTGTGCGTGTGTGAGTGTGTGTGCACGTGCACCTCTCTCTATCTCACTCTCTTTATATATATATATATGTATATATATATATATATATATATATATATATATATATATATATATATATATATATATATATATATATATCCCCTCTTATTCTTCATTTTTTTCATTCTGTTCTTCATTTGTTCCTATCTTTCAAGAATGTTCTCTTTTTTTTATACAATAGGTCAAAATACAGATATTTTGTTCCTAATTTTCTCGTTTCTTTTTTCATTGCTTTCTTCTTTTTTGTTTTCTTTCAACGTTTTCCTTTTCCCTGTGTACGCCTTCGTTTTTCTCATGCCTTTTACGTTCTCTTCCGGTCCGTCTGTATGCCTTCCAATTTTTCTTTCTTTCTTTTTTTTTTGTTTTACTTTTCACCTTTCTTCCCTGTTTACTTATATTTTCGTATTTTTGTACTGTCTTGTGTTTTTTTTATGTCCTTTTTGTTTCAATCATCCACACTTTATTGTCACGCTTTTGCATACGTCAGTTTCCGCATTAAATGTTGGTTTCATTTACACCACCACTTCTTCCTTTCTTCTCCTTTTTAGCCTTAGTCACAATCAATTTTTATCCGCTTCCTTTTTTATGTTTTATTAATTTTTCCGAATCTCTGTCCAATTTTGCATCATCTGCTTCTGCTAAAATCTGGAACGACCTTCCTTCGTTTCCACTCTTGTCTACTTGGTTTTTGGCACCAAAAAAGGTTATAGTTTCAGCTGCACGGATGAAAAGTGATTCAGTTTTGCTTTCCAACGTAGCGCAGCCAATCTTTCCCTAAACAATATATGCTACTCAGCACATATGTCAACCAATTTGAACCATTCTATATCCGAGCGATTGAGTTTTAATGTGAAGCTGGCTTGTCCAAGGGTTTGCATCCTGTGGTCTACTGATGTAGCAGAGATAAAAGCAGTAGTCCAAGGTCGTAGGTTTGTCCTACTCTTTGCAGACGTTTGATGGCAATGAGGATCTCATGTTCAATTGATGTTGATATCATCCCATAGTTGGTAGATGCTTGAGCATATCTATCTATCTATCATAAGCACTTCAAACCAAACCATTTTTCGACTTATCTATATTGATAACTAATCTATGCAATTAGATGGAGGAGAAAATAAAAAAGTCAGCACATTTGCTATTCAGATATAATATAGTTGACCAATCGAAGGCACAATAAGAAGCATTT
>OY735203.1:31672795-31722795 GCA_963457665.1 Thysanoteuthis rhombus
ACTAATAAACATCGGAACTTTGCTTCCAGGAAAGAAATATAACCTTACAAGAAGAAACAACAATGTGTTGTAAAGGCACATTTTAACACCAATTCAATTTAATGTTTTGGGGCATTTAAATATTCAAATGATCAGTGTGCTTATTAAGTATGCCGACCACGCAACCAAATGATACTTAACTTTTTGCCAAACGTTCTAAGAGTTGAATAACGTTTTTCTTAGATTTTTCAATTCAAATTTCTCATTAAATCAGATGAATTTTGAAGGGAGAAAAGTTTATCTTAATTTTTTACCCCTTATCAGAGTCAGGGAAAAACTGTCCCTCAAAAAAGAAAAGGGTTTTTCTTCACCTTTGAATCATTTGAGGTGAAAAACTTCTCCCTTCACTTTTGAACTTTCAAAGGGAGGAAAGTGTTCAACTTCACTTTTGACCCTTTATAGGGGGAAGGACACCTTCCACTTCCCCGCTTTGAAGGGTGTAAAAAGAAAAAAAAAAGGTGTTCCTTCATTTTTTACCCATTTAGGGGAGAGAGTTTTTTAAAACTCTTAACAGGGGAGGTTTCTCTTCGTTTTTTGACTTTTTGACAGAGGAAACGTCTCCCTTCACTTTTGTCTCCTTTGAGAGGGAAAGATATCCATTCTCTTTTGATTCCTCAGAGGGAGTTTTTCACTTCTTACCCCCTCAAAGGGGGGAGAGATGTTACCCTTCACTTTTGTCCCCGTAAAGGATGATATGTATAGATATCTGTAATAAGGAATGTATTTGTGAATATCCAATTTAGTATCATAGTTACATCGTAACTCTAAAATCTTTTTTTCAAATTTTTACATAAAGTAACATTTTAGGTAAACACAAACGCAGCAGGACACAAAATATTTAACATAACATCGTATTGAAAATTGAACTCCTAAATGAAAAAAAAAATTGAGGGGGATTTTGCAAAAACTAAAAGTCTGTTCTAAGGTCCCAATAATAACCAAAAGAAATTTGGTGACCATTGTTATAGCAGTCTTTGAATTATGCAATGGTGGGCGGAGGGAGAGACATTTGATGAATAAGGTAGTGAATCTTATCTGTGAATGAACGCGACTGGACACAAAATAAGGGACTATTTAAGCATTAAGTAACATTGTTAAATGAATTCCCACTAATGATTTATAGGGGGAGGGTCCGAAGCTAAATCCTGCCCCGGGGAACAATCAGTACATACAGAAAATTCGGTGGCCATAGCTCTAGCAGTCCCTGTGTTATGCAATGACAGACGGAAGGACATTTGATGAATCATCATCATCGTAAGCAGCAGCAGCCTTTTAGTGTCTGTCATTTGACATGAATAATCCCTAAGATTTACCAAACTTCTCTCTCATGGGTGAAGCTGGGCAAGTAGTTTCTGAATTTGTCTAGCTCATCACACCATCTTACTTTCTGTCATCCACAATTTTGCACATGATCAATGGGAACCCACGTTGTGAGTTGAGATATCCAGCGGTTGTTTGACATTCATGCAGTATGACCAGCCCATTGCAATTTAAATTTTCCAATGGTTTTTATGATGTGTCGGAGACCTGTCTTTCCCTAATATACTATGTTGGGAGGATGCATTGGTTGTATACTTTTCTGTTTTTAGGACTAACTTTCATGCTTGTTAACCAAGACTTGAGTAATTGCCATAACATGATCTCCCACCAGAATGTATCCTTGTATCAGAAAAAGTTCAGCTTAGTAAATATCTAAATCGTAAAACTCTATACCAAATACGATATCATTTTGATATCAAAATCTTCAAAATCACCACTCATGTATAGCTGACATACAAAATACATACGAAATCAAAGATAACTGATTTCTGTCAACTCAAAGACCCCAGAATTCTTTATAGGAAATTCTAAGTAAGGAATATGTTTCTCTTGTTATTGCTAAAATGGGTTTGAGTTAAAAGCAGTTAGCAGTTTCTCATGAAATTACTTAGCCAATGAAAGTATATATTCTTATTGCAATATTTGCTGAGCTATAGGAGTGATTCTTTTTCAAAACATACATTCTGAGAAAATACTGCGTCAAATGAATGAACATTGTAGGTAGATTCTTCTTTGTCATAAAATCCTTTATATATGAATTAGCAGTCGAGGTGGAGGGTAATGAACAAAATTGGAAGCCCAATGGAATCCTTCAGCGTCTTCGTAGTCGTAGATGAGCGTGTAGCTTTCAATATCACACAGGTGGGTAATCAGAATATCAGCTTTGTACGCTTTCACTTTCGACAATTTCTGAAGGTTCTTTTTGCTTTAGATACGTTTAAACAAAATAGTATGGTTCATTATGGGAGCAAACCAAAAACTTTCTTTGTCTCTTCCAGTTTCTTTATTTGTCTACCTGAGGGTCAGAGGACATGACACATAAGAGCAACACTACCCTTAAGCGGCTTCCCAATCGGGCGCCGGTTCAATTCCTGCAGCAGCCATATTTCTTTCAATTGTTTATTCTATTTACATATTCTAGGACAAATTATACATCAACCTTGAGAATCATGGAGATCATTTCAAATAAGGGTTTCAGTATGCAATTTATAATAGTTCTATCGGATTATGTATTCATTTCTTGATAGTTCACATACACACAAACACACACACACACATACACAAACACACACACACACACACACTCATAAATATACATATATATATATGCATGTGAGTTAAAAATGGATAAAACAAAATGAATCCTGAAACCAATATGCTCTGATCTACACGGATATTCCCAAATGGGTAATGCTGGGTGATTCAACTTGAAATAAAGGATATGAAGCTGTTCGCCTTCTCCAAATATCCGCTCTGAGGAGCAATTGCATTATTTTTGAATATCGATCATTTAACTAACTAGGAAGGACCCGAATGCTATCTTTATTTGGCCAATAACAATAATATTGCCTGCTTTGGGCCGCATCTGTTCGTTGGGCAAATCAACAATGTTTAAGATTACACGGGCAAAACGGCTCAAGCGGCACGCAAAGGCTGCCGTCAATGCCAAAACCTTTCCAGAGCTGCAATGTAATCAGATATAATATTCTTCGACACTGCCTTCTGACACGCAGGCCGTGGCTAGCATTTGTCATACGCATTAATAACAACAACAGTAATGATAATAATAATACCCACCATTATTGGCGCGCTTTGAATAGTACAGGAACACCAGCAAAGAGGTTGGTGGAATTGGAAATCCGCAGAGCTGAAAGTAGCTAGACGACATATTAGAATCAGCTAGAATACTAAAAAGAGCGTTGGAGTATTGAGGAGACTTTCTGTCATTTGATTTACGGCAAAGACAACGAGTTACTAATGGTGTGAAAACTGAAAAAGAATGAATGATTCTGATATCCAGGGAAAGAGCTAAAACACCCAGTCGGTAAAAATCAACTCGGAGACTGTCGGTGAATGACGGCTTTGTATACTTTTAATTCTGTGCTTGCTTTAAGGTTCTTATAACAGTCATTGGAGATATTTGCTGCCACTTGATCTCTAGTGACAACCTTCAGTCTGCTGGCGCTGGAATTTATATATTAGTAATAATCAAAATGATATATTTGTCATCACAATCGATGATTGAACAATCGTAGCGTTGGAATGTGAAAACTCGTTTTCTTTAGACCATTTTCCACCCGTCCCTAAAACTGCACTGAACTTAATTGAAAACTTGTGATATTCTGTCAAGTATATAAAACTACGATGTAGGGAGATGACCGTGAAAAATTCCTGGATCTACCCCCAAGATGTGAACACTTCCTCTCTTCGTCCATTGCCCACTCTATCACAAAAATTTATCTGAATGTCACCGATACCCATTGGAGATTTCTGTGTACATATAGCTATTATGTTGTGGGGTGACCATACAGAATCCCCAGATCTGTACCGAGGTGTAAACCCTTCTTCCTTTGCCAAGTGCCCAAAATTCCATAAGATATCACTGAGATTCATAGAGAACTTTTGGAGATATTGTGTTCTGTACATTAAGCTATAATGCTGGGAAGGTGACCTGAGAAAAATCCTGGATCTTTCCAAAAATGTGAACACTTTTTCCTACCCAAACCCATTGGCCACTCTTTCACAAAATTTAATTAAAATTCTTTGAAAACTTTTTGAAATATTATGCTGTGTTAACATAGCTACGATGCAGGGGAAGTAAGTGTGAGATTCTTCTGGATCTGCTCCAAAATGCAAACACTTCTTCTTTAGCCCATTGCCCACCCTCAACAAATTGTAGCTGAAATTCATTGAAAACTTTTGGAGATATAGTGCTGTATACGTATAGCTAAGATACAGGGGAGTGGAATGACCGTCAGAATTTACTGAATCAAAATGTATTCCAAAGCCCATTGCCGACTCTACCACAAAATTTGATTGAAATCCATTCAGAAATTCCAGTGGGCAGAGAATAAGGGTCTCGTTTTGCGTTGTATTGGCATGGTGGATTGAGCCCTCATTGAAACACAATATAATGGATAAAAAATACCCGAATATATTTTGTTCTCTCCGTGTTCTGTTTTTGCTGAGTAAACTTTAAATCCAAGCCGCAGAACTAATCATTTCAGGGACAGTTCTTACTATTTTCGTATTTGTCTCATTACCATCAGCTTCTGTAGCTTCTGTCATCGTTACGATAGTAGTTATTACATTTGCATTTCATATATACGATTTGGAGCTATCTGGGGTTCATTCTGTCTTGGGCTTGTCGAAGATAAGAAGGGCGGTGAGAGGGAGGGTTAGTATGAAAATGAACAAACCTTTCCCGAGAACTGACCATTTTCATCCTGAACCTCTCCTCCCACTGCCTCTTCTTATCTAAGACAACAATTATGAACTCAGATACAAACAGCCTTTGACCCCACCTCTCAAAGACCCTTCCTATTTCCGATGAAACATCCCTCTCACCTACACAAATACGAACACCAAACCTCTCACATAGCAACCAACAACACAAAATTATCCCCACTTCTTTCCTCAACCTCAAATATGTAAACAACACACTAATTTCTCGGCGAGTTTCTCTGAAAAAGATGGCTGGAACCTGTCGAAAAGCATCGAAACATGCCCATGTGATTATAAAAAAGTTTGAGATGTAACAGCTACTTTATTCTTGAATCTTTTCTCTTTGCCTTCCAATTGTCACTTTCATCAACAACCAGTCAGATGACTCCACATTCACAAGACATTATTTATCAAAGAACGGATTTTTCGTAATACTATTTGTATTTGTCAGATGCTTTTGAGAAACTCAACAAATTCAATATTTTTACACTGGAATCAAAAATTCAAGCTTTCATGAAATAATAAACAATCAAATCATCAGATAACTGTCAGCGAGAAACGTCTGTAAACAAAAGACTGACGAAATATTTTATAAATGACAATAAAATCAAATCCTCCAAAATTCAACAAGTTATCTGATTCGAATAAAATATGTGGCAAACTCGACCCACTTCATAGAATTGATCTGGGTGTGCCCATCTCCTCATCATTAATGGTGAGCTTCGATGTGGTCAACATCTTTAATAAGGTCCCAATGGAGGGAGACTTGCTCATAACTAAGAGATGAACTGGAAAAAGAGAGTAATTTAGGAGACTGCACCAGCAATCCTATTTATGATTTAATGGTGCTCTTAACATTGTATATGCAGACTACACATTTACGGCTGGGTTCCGATATGTATCAACAGGAAGAAGGCTTAGCGATGGGTTCGGCGATTTGTCAAGTTATTTCCAATATATACATGGAATTTTTCGAAGACCTAGCGTAAAGCTCATCATCGTTGAAACAATCAGTTTGATTGAGATATTAGGATCTTTATGCTTCAGCCAAGTTGATGAACTGGTCTTTTTCGATCAGGTGAACTCAATGAGACCATCGATACAGTCTACGATGGATAAAAGAAAGAAACAACAGACATCTATTTTTAGATGTATTGGTAGCCTGGTACAGAAAGTGGTTATAATACAGCAGACATATTCAAGACTTTACTTACTATATAATTCAGACCATCCTTCCTGCGTAAAAATGGGTTCGTCAGCTCTCTGAGAAAAGACCATCAGTTATCAGCAGTGACCCCAACACAGATAAAGAAGAGATAAAAAAAAATAATCCAGGAGTTACAGAAGCTATCCAAACTGCTGCATTGCCAGGTAACAAAAAGGTTGGAGACATCCAAAGTTTCTACAATAACGTACAGGTCACATAGTAGTTATAATACCAATCGAAATTTGCTAACTATAGTGAATCCTCCATGAAAGAAAAAAATCTGACCAGTTACTGTATTTACGTTACTCCGAGTAAATACGGGTAAGTCTACACAGGAGAGACTGATTAGTCTATCAGAGCTCGACTTGACAAACATAAAAAACCGTATATCTCGGAATTTTTGAGATGAGGTATTATCATTATTTCCATTATTATTCGGACCATCCTCATCTTTGCTGTTTTTCATACTAATTAACACCAGTTGTCCACATGGACACATAGCGCAGTGGTTACAGCATCAGACAAATTACTGTTGAGTAATCTGATGGTACTAGGTTCGATCCTAGTGTGAGACAGTATAACTATACTACTAACACTGAAAGAGGGGAGTATGGTCGATATAAATAAAGGGTTCGGTTCGTTACTTCCCAAAAATCTCCCAGATGTTACCCGACGAAGGCCGTAGAGTGCAAGGGCCGAAACTTTGTATGAAAAACAACGAAGAGGATGGTCCGAATAGAAATAATAAAAAACCGTAATCAAAAGTGAAGTTGAAAAATTTGGGATGGCTGACCATATTTGGAGAGCAAAAGGCAAAGAAGTTCGTATAATCGACAAGGATCGCTTATGGAGCAAAATCAAGTTGGTAGCCCATAAATACGTATCGACCGAAAGTCAGACAAGCGCAGAGTTCAACCGGATATGGCTTCCACTACTCAACAGGAACAAAGTATAGAAATCCAGGTTTCACAAGGAAAGAAATCTTACTTGTAGCGAGGATACTATTGGAAATCTCTCTTCACCACCATCATATTCAGATATTACGCTTGAAGAAAGCCATAGAATGAATCGGTCTGAACGTTGTGTCAACATCACAGATAACAAGAAGTTAAACTATTTTATTTTTGAATAAAATTGTCGGTACTTTTTCATTACAGGACGAAATTTTGACCAAATTTTTCATTTCAGATTCCAGAGAAGAAAAAATCATTTTCATGAGATTATTCCCAACCACCTTTATCAATTTGGTGATTTATCTCACTCATACATTCAGGTTTCCATTGATTTTTTTTTCACGTTTTATAGATTAATCCCTTGAGGAATAATTTCTATTTACCTTTTTTTTTATAATAGTACTGGAAGGTCCGTATTAAAGACTTGGAGATTTTGAAAAAAAAAAAAAAAAATGAAAATTAAATACAATATTTCCCTCTTTGGTATAATTATAAACTAGGCCTTTTATTCAGGGTTGCCAGTAAGAGCAAAAATGGGAAATGAATCAAACTTTCTCTCCGAGACTTATCCAACACAGGCATTGGAAATCGAGCTAGTTTTGGGGTAGACGTTCAATACCAGCCTTGGATAGTGAGTGATACAGAGCTTGAGGTTGGTATTGAAGTTGCTCGATTTCCAAATTCGACATTATTCACATGCCTAGGTAAGTTTCTGAGATGAAGTTCGGATTATTTCCCTTTGTTGCTGAATCTGACAATCTTGTTTTGATTTGAAAAGAGAAAAAAAATCACTGTATTTTGAAGTTTATCAAAATGACTGACGCAGTCGGCCGATCTTTTGTTGCAAAAAGATATATATCCATCATCTCAATCCCCGCTCTTCTCTAACCCTGTATCAATTGTTATAACATTGGACTGAATATTCTAAAGTCTTAATGCAACAGAATAGCTAAATAGTTATAACATTGGACTGAAAACGGTAAGGTCTTGATGCATTGTAATTGCTGATGGGTATAATATTGATTTAGGAATGATGACGTCCAATTGCATCGGAATACTTCATGCGCAGAATATTGGACTAAGAATGATAACATCCAACTGAGTCAGAATAGCTCAGTGGTTATATTAATAAGAATTAAAATATTACGTATTTTATTTCAAATATTACTTATTTCATTGTTATGAATAAATAAAATTATTACTGATAATAATTTGAAGGGGTGAGGAGAAAAGGTTGTTAGGTAGTTAAATAAAACGGTAGGAAGATTGGGGAAGAAAGAATGTTGGTAGTACTTTGAGGGTAAATGCATAGGAAAAAAATTAGGTAGTTTGATAAGGGAACAGGAAAGAGCAGAAAATACAGGTGATAGGAATAATTTTGCACATGAAACCAATCTATATTTGTACAGCATCATGTATTGATAAAAAAGTTTGGAAGGAATAAAGGAGAAAATAAGAAGAAACAAGCATAAGGTGAGAGAATAACAGAGACATGAGATAATGGATAATCTTAGTTGTCAACACTCGTGAATTTTCCATAGGTTCAGCTTATGATTGTTATTACTGTTACTATCATTATTGCAATATTTAATATCCATATTATAATCACTATTACATATCTATTGATACAGCGATTTGGATTAAAATTATTCTTATCTTTTTTATTATCCAATTTTTCTGCCTATTGTTATGGCGTTTTTATCAATATTGAATTACAGAAACCACGATTACCGACCCAACAGAATAATCTGCAAGGTGACAGAACATTCTTCTCTTTTCACTCGGATGTCATTCTGACATTCTGCTTAGGTTTAGTGTTTATGGACTCTGTTTATTTAGTGTCAGGACACTCCAGACACACTATTTGTCCAAGAACCCTGAAAATCCGCTTTAGTACGCCATTAGACATCTTCTGAAAATCTTTTTAAATTACTGAAAATCATTTCAAAATCCTTTCCAGAAGTTTTTTTTTTTAGTTTCCTTTTAATTTTTAATCTTGTGTCAGCGCAACCGGACACACCATTTGGTCTAGATTCTTGCAAATGCACATAAGTGCACTCTGTAAATAGTTCCTAAAAAGTGTCTTTAGATGTTCGTGAAGAATGCTTTTCTTGTAAAGAAACGAAATTTGGTAAGTACAAATACCCCCCTCTTCAAATGAAGTAATATCACTAGATGCAAATAAATACACGCCCCTTCCTGTTTTCCAGCTGGTGAAATCAGGTCAAAAAGTTGACAGTTTTCGATCATCTATTTTCATTAGATAGAGTATAGTAAACCAGAATTTCTCAAAATAATAGTTCCCCCCCACACACACACACACCCGGACTCCATGAAAATTATCTGGGCAGCAGAAATATTTTAAAATCTTTTTTCAAAGATTAATATCTTGTGGGGGTTTGGGAGAAATGCTTCTATTTTCGTGAAAAAAATGTAGGGATTCTTTTTATTGTATTATTGTGTCAACGCTATCAAGCTTCTACGGTGATTTATTTAATGGTTAGTGTGGCATGTCTTTTCATTTTCATAACTGTCATAATCATAAGAAACATCATCATCATTATAATCATTTACGACATCACAATCCCCGGACTAATTTTCATTAACATTATTAATAATGGCGTTGGTGGTAGCTGTCGTAACAGTCGCAATGGCAGTAACTTTTATTTGTCTCTCCGATTCATCGTCAACGTTATTATCATTTGTTTTTACGGCATTTTTGTCTTTTCGTATAAAGTGACAATCTCATTAATTTAGAATCAGTTTAATCCGACGGCTTTGGCAATCAGTGCAAAATGGCTCGGAAATAGATTTTGCTGGAACATGTCACCCCGACACATCCGAGGATGTTCTACCGATAATCTTTCCAACTCTCCGTCATCTACCGCCCTTCACTTACCCGAAAGCCGGCATGTAGCCTCTCCCGTCATTCCTACTTACCAACCCTTCCGCTCGCCACGTTTCTTCTCCTTCCTAAACCCTTGACCCAGCCCCCCTCCCATCGTAATAATTCATTAATCTTTGAGATCCTTTTGATGAGAATGGCGCGCCAGAATTAACAAGGATTTTGCTCTACTTGATTATAATTGCCGTTGCAATAAAAACAGATTAAAGAGTCTTCGGATACGTGATGGAGGCCAGTGCTCCTGGATTTGGAAGGAAGAGGCTGAGGGACAATTTTCGGGATCAGTTCTGAAGGAGAAGGACGACTTTTATGTGAGTTTCTTTCCTCCGAAGAGATTTCACCCAGCATATCCAGCCAGCCGTACCTCCATCTGTCTTCTTTTTCCTTCTGTCTCTTCGTACCCCCATAACCCCCCTTTTTTTATCTTCATCTTCAAATGATGGCCATTTTTACACGGTGTCTGATGATAAGAAGCCTACGCGTGTGTCATTTGCAGGGCAGATAAAAATTTTCTGAATTTTTTTCGCAGTCTGAATCTATGTGTATGCATGTGTTTATATATTATTGGTTAAGCATACATCATTAAGAATTATGTGCATGTACAGTTTATTGTTTATGTCCGTGCCTGCGTGTGTTTGATTTTAATAGGCTTAGCTTAGTTTGATACAACGCCACTGGAGCAGTATACTCAGTGAGGATCAAACACACTCCAGTTGGAATGATCAGTGTGACTACCTTGCTGACCACTGTTCCACGACGAAACGTTCGGCGAGTATCTGCTAAGCTCATCTTTTCCTTGTTTCAGGCAAAAGGCATGGGTCATTCAGTAAGGATCAATCTCATTACAAATGTTCTGCGAGGTGCACGCGTTAACCAACACCCTTGGATAGGCTTTACATATATATATATATATATATATATATATATATATATATATATATATATATATATATATATATATATATATATATATGAAATGATGTATCATCATTACATGGTTGATTTATCATTCGGCTAAGACAACGTAAATAGAACAAACAATTAAAGAAAACGGGACTGCTGTAGGAATCGAACTTTTGGCCGATAGGATAGCTGCTTCAACGTAGCGTTGCTCTCACTATTGCAGCAGCACCATTTCCTTTAATTGTTTATCGATTTATGTCGTCGAGGACAAGTGATATATAAACTGTTTAATGATGGGAAATCACCTCAAATAAGTGTTTTCGTATAATATAACGCAATTTATCATTATATATATACATATATATATATACACACACACACATATATATATATATAGTGTGTGTGCGAGTGTACTTATATATATATATATGTGTGTGTGTGTGTGTGTGTGTGTGTGTCTGAGTGTCTGTTCGCTCATATATATATATATACGTATGTTTGTCTATATGTGCTTATATGTAGAGAGAGAGGGGAGGATGAGAGAGATTCTTTGGAAATCTATACATTTTGAAAAAGTTAATTGTTTATAAATGTCTTTATTTATCATTTTGTTTTTTATGTTTATTTTCATACCTTTATGTAATAGGATTGCAGCAAATACAACAAAGGTAAATCAATATGCCCGCAGAAATACGTATTTTTCTCTCTGCCTCTATCTCTGTCATTGTTTCTGTCTCTCTGTCAATGTATCTTCAGGATCTCATATTTTTCATCAGAGAATCTTTGTAGCGATAGAAGCAAAAGAAAAAAAAAAGAGAAAAACTGGCTGAACATTCTAATTCGTCCCGAATCCCTATGCTCTTCCACGACTAAATATCCTGCTTTATTTTGGACGTTAAATTTTGGAACATAAAATTTTCAACTTTTCGAAGGAGCCGTGAATTTATTGCTAATTGCGTTCTTATTTTAAGGTTTTCCCAATAAGCATATGTAAATATAAATTTGTATATGCAAACACCCTGTATTTTCTGATGTCTGAAACATATTTCGCTCAAAGCATATTACTAAGTTAATAGAGGATGTGCATCGGTTCTGTGTCCATAAATAAAGATAGTACGTTACATTTAAATTTCAATAAGTCTATTTTCTGAGTATAACCTTCTGCAATTTACACATGTGTTTTATTCTAAAAGAATGTGAAGGCATTACATCTTTTACGATGCTCCAGAATTCTTCGATTCTGCTTCAACCGTATTCCAAGAATTAGAAAATACTTATTCAATACGTAACTTTGTCCGTTGGAGATAGTGAGAGGTCTCTGTCTCTCTCTGTCTCTCTCTGTCTCTCTGTCTCTCGTCAGTGCTGGGGCCAGCGTTCGAGTCTAGGTAAAAAACCAAGATTTTAAAAGATTTTTAAAGCAGGCAACCTCTCCATTCAGTAGAACACACTCTGCCTACCCGTATTTCTCACCCCCTTTAAACCCTTTGATACATTGAGGTAAGCTGGGAAATAAGGTTATTTATGAAGTGTCTGTTGATATGATTAAAATAAAACTAATATGGATCTTTAACTGATATACGACGTCTTCCCGACTTCCACAGTCACCTTTTCTTTCTGTACATATAAGTCCATGTAATTCACTCATGTAAATATTTGTTCGCTTCTTAGTATTATTATTGTTTCTGGTATTTGTTCTAATTTAATGGATCTTATAACAAGAATCAACTTCATAGATCTTACGAAATATTTGGTCTTTTTGGTGGATCTAATTGTCCTTTTTTTTTTTATTGCTGGGTTGTTTTTATCCATATTTTTGGGAGACCGATTTGCCTCTTTGTTTATTTCTAAAATATTGTAGGAAAAAACAGAACAAGAAAAAACGCTCTGAGGTTAGAATAAAAAAACAATAAGCCATATAAATGACACTGGAATAATAAATGTTGGCATTGTTTTTGAAGACGCTTGTTCCATCGCAAATATTGTCACGCCTCTCTCCTCTCTTGTTTCCCACCCTTTAAATCCAATCCTACGCCCTAACCTCCTTTTTATTTCGCCCGTTTTCGACATTCACTTTATTACAGTCATTGTTATTATCCTAATTATGCTGTTTGTGGTGGAAGGAAAGAGAGATTGATAAAAAAAAGGTAGGTTGGGGAGGGGCAAAGGCAGCGTAGAGAGGGGAGAAGGGAGAGATTTGCGAGAAAAGAGATGAGTAAAACATGTAGGATAATTGGGCCCTTCACCATGCACAGATTGTTAGCCAGATCGTCCCGAACTCTTGTACTATTGCAGTGAGTGACTTGACTGGGTGCCCCGTGATTGCAGACTTGTACTGTAATAAGCAAAGTTTAGTACATATCAATACTAAAATCTGCATCATGGCTGAGATAATTGTATATATCGGACAGTAATTTCAATACCTGTTTCCGTTTGCCAAAGCAAGTCACACGTTTATGAAATATTTCGAAGCGAAGTCTTATGAAATAGTTGAATGCAAAGCTATTTCGATGGCTGAGATAGATTTATAATTGAAATATTTCATCAATGCAAGATGTAGATAGATTTTGCATCGAAATATGTCATTAACATGTGACAATCAACTGCAGGCTGAGGCCAGTATAAAAAAGTGCCACCCAAAAAACAGAATTCTCTCAGCCACAAAGCAAAACTTAATATTGATATTTACTGATAAAGAAATGAAGTAGCTATATGACTTACATTAAATGATGTCTACTGAGTGTTCCCGTAACGTCCATGTCAGCCACACTCCTGAGAATACAGGATGCGAATTCAAATCTTGTTGTCGGTGATTTCTTCATTTCGGATTCAAGCTGCTTACTTAATGATCGTAGAATGTAAAAATAACCTGAACGTAGCGATAAAAAGGATAATAAAATAAGATGAAAGTAAAGTCACTCAAAATCCAATTAAGACAATGATTCATTAAAGAAATGAAGGCTATTATGTCTACTACTGCTGTGAGCGAACGAACAATATGGAGCGATGTACGAAGGATAAAGAAGAACCCAGCCACGTGATTATACTTGAATGATGTTTCCAGATTTGTTATTGTGGCCCAATCATGATTGCAGTGGCCAACCAAAAGAATAAAGTAGATGTCAAAATAAAGCAGAAGAAAGGAAAGAGAGGTTAAATGGAAGAGACGGATAACTGAAGCGAGGGCGGGAATGGGAGAATAAAGACCCTATTAGAACCTAAACCTGAGATTTCAAGAGATCATTTTTGGCGTTAGTAATTCGCACGTTAAAGCTGGCCATATGATTCAATTCTTCCGTATTCCTGTAACTTAGTATATGGTTTTCGGCACCAATATTTTCACGGGTGTGTTTTGGACGAGCTCATCCCTATCCAGGTTTCCCCTATCTTACTCCTAATCCTACATTCTAATCTCTCTTCAATTTAAAAAATAATCGTTAATTGCTTGCTCTAGGGAGAGGGAAAGAAGAAGCTAAAAAGACAACCGGAGAATGGGGACTGACAAAATAATTAATTCTTTGACAATTGTGTAATTCCTAGCAGCACGTTTGTACGCCAAGCCAATCAATATGCTTTGCAAGCCTTTTTTTAATTTTATTCTTACCATCTACGAACTAGATTCATCCTATTTTTAACTTGACAAACTTGTTGTTTAGCGTCTTTTATTTATGGGAGAATCTACCTAATATCTATCGATTGAGAGAGAAAAAAAAGAAAAAAGCTTGCTCTGGGGGTGGGAGGGAAAGAAAAAAGTAGAAAGGCAATAGGAGAGTGGGAGTGATGGCTGATTTGCCAAGGGACAGATAGAATGGTAAACTCTGTGCTAAATGTGCAATTCCTGGCGGGTTCTGTGTATGCAAAATCAGTCAACCTGTTTGCCCCACAAGTCAAGTTCAAACTTGTTATCGCTATTAATTCTGAATTACACTTACGAAATCTTAACTTATACTAAGTAAACATTTCATAGATAGACGCAAGGAAAACTTTCCAAAGGGTGTGATTCGGATCTGGACTCCAATTGGCACCCATTGCTGGCTCGTATCAGCCAGTAGAAGGACACTCAAACATACGGCTTGCTCCTATCCGTGCAACCCTAAGTTGTAAATCTTCGGTTTAAAGGGTGGGGTTGGCAAGTCGACTTCACCTTAAAAGTCCATTACTCAAACAGAACCCTACCTCTTACTGCTATGGGAAACTCCGTAAAATCTTTGTTCTCGAAGACATTCATTCATTCATATATAGATACCTATCAGAAATGACAGGGTTATCTATCTACAGATTCTTAGTAAGGAGCCGAACCTTTATATATATATTTTGAGAGAGAGTAAAAAGAGAGAGGAAGCCATGTGTTTTGGAACAAAGTCTTTTAGATAACTGGTCAAATAAGATTACGCTAAGGATACAAACATTGTTACAAGTTACATTCATTGTTAGAAATTCATTAAGTCATCAAATTCCTTTTCAGAAACAACTGCACATAATATGAAATTGATATGAAGTTTTAGTGCATTTCAAATAAAGTGTTTGGGGCTGACTAATTTGGATAACACTAACCGTCTGAATAATTATCCATGCGTATAATAAACAAGCTTGTGTGTGTGTGTTAGATGATAGCAGGCTTTGCTTTATGAAGGGGTTACCCACCATTTCCATGTCGGCAACGTTGTTTTTCAATGTGTGCATATCTCTTGTATTGGCGCTATGTGTCCGCATTGATGCAATTCCCTCGATACGGAGAACCTGTTATAATTTCAGACCGGTTTCACATTGAAAATGAGAGTCCATTTATATGAAAAGAAATTAATCCATGTTTTTTTTTCTTTTGTCTCTCTTTCATCAAAGTACACGGGTTGTTCCCTCAAAAGATCAGACGGTGCTGATGATTGTTGCAGCTAGATACAACATTTTCAATTTTGCATCTTACACAAACATGTGCAAAATCCAATTCTTAGTTGACTTTGAGAGATACAATATTACCATCTAATCCCACGAGGAGTTAGTGGACAATAGACTCCTTACTACTACCAATCTATTCTTTCCCTCTCTAGTCTATCTAACATCTGTGTCCCCGTCCTTTTGTAAATGCATGACCCCCTAACACACACACAAAAGTTCACACATATATTTATCTGTCTGTTGCTCATAACATACACAAATGCATATACCTAAGTTCAGACATCCTTCCGTGGAGCACCAATCTTCATCCTCGACTGTCACAGTTCATTAAAGCATAGTAAACTCATAACAGCCAGATCATCTTCTAATAACCCTTTTGAAGTACCTCCTGGAACAGGGGCTGTGGAAAGGTCAGCCCACTCAATCTCCCTTGGTCAAATGCCCTCACCTGTTTCTTAGCTTGGGTAAAACAGAGAATAGGAAAACACACACAAACACGTAAAAATATTGAATTAGTGCCTTATCTTCCGATGCTCAAGAGAACCTAAGAATCACACAATTTCCTGACGTATGTATAAAGCAGGGAATTAGAGAGCAAAAGCATAACAATATAATAGAAAATCTGTTATTTGCTATACTGTTTGGGTCTAACCAAGAGAGAATGAAAAAGAAACTATAATATCTGAGGGAGAACGAGGAGATGAAACCAGATGCAGATGAAATTGGTAAAGAGGAGGGATATATTGGTAACACAGGATCAATTAAATGCTGCTGATTTGAAATTAATTCTAAAATCTTATTTTTCTCCTTTCTTTTTTTTATTGGCCTGTCTTATTTTTTCTTTAGGCGCAAAGTTGTTGTTCGGCTTTTTTCAAAAAATACTGTTGCCCTTTTAATGCTTCTTTATTATTTATCTTGTTGTAGGCCATGACCGCCAAAATCGTGAATATGAATTTTACGAGCACTATAACTGATGGAGAAATCGGAATCTATCTGCAAGCAATGGAAAATAGTGACGGTGTCTAGAGTGAGAGATGGGGTAGTAGCTGACCGATGAATGCAGAGATAAGAATTCGAAAAGGTTTGGCAAGGAAAGTAATGGGTTGGGGACTGGTTCGGACCTAATTTGAAATGAGAAAATAAAGAAAAAAAAGGGTGGTATAGGAAATAAAATTGGAGGAAGGGGGAAGGGACGGAAAAGGAGGAGAAGGGGTGATTTAAGAGAAGGAAATAAAGAGAAGAGGGAGTGATGGATAATGAGAAGGAAGAGAGTGAATGTACGAAGAAGTGGTACACTATGTTAATATGTGTTGAAAGAGAAAGAAATGACAATTGAAGAAACAGACAAGGAAGTGAAAAAAAAGAGAACAGTGAATAAGAGATCAGAGGAAACAGATTAAAAAAGCAGTAAAAACAAAAAAGATAAGAGCAACAATAAAATGAAGAGAAATTTGACCAGAAAAGAAAAAAGGAGTTATAAAATAAAGATACGTGACAGGATCGAAACTCCACACCCATGCTTACGCACGCATGCATGCGCATGCACATGCACACACACACACACACAAACATATATATATATATATATATATATATATATATATATATATATATATCAAGCGTTGCCCGGGGAAAATATCTTGGTCAGATAACACTAGGAAGCAAATGATATTTCATTGAGATTTCATGGATCTAAATAAGAGGTGAAGAGGGCGTACCTCCTCATCGGTTATGCCAACACACACTCCAGGGCAGACTCACACAGACCAGCATGCAACTCCGGGCAACTCTCCGGGTGCCTTCTTGAAAACTTGGACATTCATTTTTCTCAAAACTGATTCATTTGATCATGGGTATTCGTAGTTTGCAAGGCAGACAATCATATTTTAACTGTATCCATATTTTATTATTTCATCTGGGTATTGATTAGGGCTAGAGGTAGGAATAGAGTTTTTACCTCAAGAAAAACATCTTTTATAGTCAGTTTACGGTTAGATTCCTTAAAAATCCTACCAAGCTGACATCAGCACAGAGAAAAAGAGAAATTTGCATCAATGGTCACCAACGACAAATTGAAAGTAAGTTTAGCTTTATTGCCACATTGTAAATAGAATCCCACTCCTATAAAACCTCAAATATTCATTTGTAAAATTAGACCTTATAATGTTTGCTGTAGGTGAATTGTGTCCTGCTGATTTCGGACACGCCTTTGTTTTTCTTCAAACACACACACACACACACACACACACACACACACACACACACACACACACACACAAACACTTTCGTACTTTATATAATATAGATAATGTCAAAATTACACTGGTGCTGACTGAGGGGAAAATCTACATTCGCTGTTTTACTATGACGAATGGAAAGTGACGGTCCAGTTCAGCATTATAACTACGTTGGGAATGTACCCAACTTCGAAAAGCTGAATTCTCTTCCATAGGAATAGAGCACTCTGGTGGATGAGGAATTTCTGTGTAATTAGATTTATCGCTTAAATTCTGCCTTACTAACCGTCCAGTTCCATAGTCCAGAGGCGAGCTGTAGGAGACTGCAAACAAAAGTTAGTATAACTCTAATAGTAATAAAATACAATTCACAGAAAGTTATGAAATAAAATTCATATGAGGCAAGAAGTTAGTGTAGACGTAAAATAATGGCTTGGATTATGGTTGTAGACTAAAGAATCCCAGAATATTTCATTTAACCCCTTCCCGTAGTTGACATAACTTATTTTGACATTGATGCATTCCTTACTTTATTCACTTTACTGTGTTCAACTTCCACACATCAAGCCGAACGATGAATGTTCTTTGAAAGCGGTATGAAGCGTTGTTGTGGGAAAAATAGCCATCTTGACAATAGCATCAACAACTGATGCATCTTACAGCTGTTTTGATCAGACGTAGAGTTTACAATATTCTAACATTTTAATTTCATTCCTATGGTGAATCCATGGCTTGAAACCAACACAAACATTACTATGCAATTGCATTCAAGCTCAATGTCATCAAGTATGCGTATAAACCTGTCAATATACCCTTAAAAAACGCTAGAATAATTTTCAATAAATTTTTGATGAAATGTACTAAAATTTTTTCTCTCTAAAAAAATTTCCAAGTAGAACTAGATGTCGACTTATACGAAAGGGCCGCCAATTGGCTGAAAAATACGGTATATAGTTTTACGGATCTAACTGTCGTCCTAGCTGATGAAAAACAAAAACAAAATTCTAGACATATTTTTTTACTGAGCATAAACGTAGACCCCAAGATCGACAGTGATATATATGCTGACTTTAGAAATATGAAGAAATGGATATACAATCCAATAGGAATAATTATTGAAACTCCATTTGAAATGATTATCCGCTTTTACATGGTAAATATTGCAGTGAACATGTAGCAGATCGCATTACCGACGACTGATTAGCTCAATGGTAAGGGCAATGCTGCGTTGAGGCAGCTTCCTTATTGATCACAGGTTCGATCCGATTCCTGTGCTGATCTCATTCTCTTCAATTTTTTTATTCCATTAACGCTGTCTAGGCCGAATGATACATCCACCACGTAATAACTGGGGGATCATTTCAAATAGAGTTTCAAAGTAATATGGAGCAATACTTTAGTACTTAATGATATAGATATACGTATACATTATAGCAGGTAAAACATTGCAGAGGGTTCTTAACGGAAAGTGAAACGAAATTTCCATTGAAAATAAATCGGGTAGGTAAATAAATGGTTGGAAAGAAGGGCTTTGGAATAAAAAAAATCTCTCGGAATCTTTTAGCAATAAAAACTATGCCTATAATGAAAGAGTTGCTTGCCGAGAAATAATGGAGTGATGAAACCAAAATAAAACCAAAAAAAAAAAGAGGTGGAAAACAAATGAATACTCACAAGCTGGAAATCGTTAAATATAAACAAGGGAGCTTGCCAAAAGGAATGAGACAGAAAACAAAAAAGAAAACAAACGGACATGACAGAAAAATTTGAATTTCAATTTTAATTCTACAAAGTAGGAAACGTAAAACTCCATTCAATGACTCAGCACATCGCTTTTATATAATTCTACATCATTGCCTTTATCAATTTCGTTGTGAAATAAAAACAAATGCTATTATATATTCTTATCGCAGCATTGACTTGAGAGTAAAGAAAAAAAAAAGGGTACTTATAACTTACCTAGAGTAAATGCAAATAAGCAGTGAGTGTTTTGTTTCTTCCAAACTAAACAATAGCATTGACATGAGATGCCAATGGCAAGGAACCATTGACATTTTCAATTATTTGATAATTTATATTTATTAATTTTGAGTTTTTGATGCCCACATTGGAGGGTAGAAACTTTATTCTGTCAACCTTTATGCAAAAGAGGATAGATCAATAAACCTGTAGATTGAAATAATTATTAGTTTTTTTAAATTCTAAATTATCAATGAATATCACCCGATATATGTGATAAATTAAAAAGTGTTGGATTAAATGCATTGATAATTTCATATTTATATTCTACAGAATGTGATAATCATAATGACATTTATGTAGGAGATATATTTTACTCGGCACCGAGGTTACCCAGTTGCAAATCAAGCGATCTCAGATCATTTAAATAAATAAAGAATGCTCATTTCTCTATTCATCTATTACTGCATTATATATATATATATATATATATATATATATATATATATATATATATATATATATATATATATATATATATATATATATATATATATAAAGCTCTTGAATATCTATCCATGTTTATATATATAAAATGGGGGAATGGATACAATTGAATCAAAGATATAATATATGTATGAGTCTGTATGTGTATATTTATATCAAGTAAAGATATTCGAAAATCAGCTTGGCGTGCTAAAACGCACACTATTTTTTTCCTGCATAAGTGAAGCTTCCGTGGTTCAATTCTCCCCTATTACTGTTAAACATGCAATGCCATCGATTATTACCCTATGAAAGCTCAGTAACTCTTTGTTCATAAATCAAGTGTTTTAGGGCGCTGGTATACCAGATAATACAACCTTATCAGATAACTACATCCAAAACTGAATGAAAAATTAAGGCTTATATTGAAATATGTATCGGAAGATTTTCCAATTGATCAATTTTTAAAACAATAAATGTTAATTCTGAAATAGTGATCTTGAAATATCTTCGGTCGTTTTTATTCAAATGGCCTTTTCAGTTGGGAAATAGATTTTCCATCGACAGCAAAAGGTAGGATCTAATTCTGTCAACCTAAACAAAACACTTTTCATCCAAAATAATTTCCTCTTGTTCCAACGCTGAGTGCAATAACAAAGAGAGTTCAGCATATTAAATCTTATGTATTATTATTTTTTTAATGAGATGTTAATAATAAAGCTAAATGTTTGTGGGAAAATCTACTTCATTGTTTTATGACATTTTTTCCCTATGTTTTGATTATAAAAGTAACGATTTCAACAAGGCTGTAATTGTTTCAAGAATTGTTTTGTATTATATATATCGTCGATGAGTCCTTTTTCATTGCCTTTAATCAGTGAGTCTATTTAGTTGTCAAAACTTAAAAATCTAAAATCAATTCTCAGCATACTCTCTTGTATTGCTTTTGGGGAAGTGCTGCACTTAAAGAAAGGCCTTGTACTGAAGACGAGGGAAATGCCCATAAAAAATACTTATTTTGAGTCGTAATCAAGTTTTCATAAATTTAAAACATATAATAACCTAGCATAGTAGACATATTATCAACTTATTCGAAGGAATGGTGCTACAGAATATTAAAAAAGACGTGTATCAGGTGGAACAGGAGTTGAAACAAAAGACAACAGCCATAAGTACCTGTTTATATCTGTACGAAAAAAGGAATTTGGAAGCTACAAAAATTATGATTTATTTCCTGCGAAATATGTTGACGAATGCTTTCCATTCAGCTTTGTCAATTCGAAAAAAATGAGCATTAATTTGGTTATAAAAGAAAAAACAAATATATTTGTATTTTCTCTCTTGATGGTATTTTTGGCTGTTATATGAACACGGACAAAACCTCCAAGAAAGCAAATGGCATCACCGAGAATCTTTACTCTACTGTGCTATTACCTAGTGTATATCGACTTGCATGCAAATGGGATAGTTTTCAATAAAAAACACTATTATTGAATCTTTTTATGAAATCCCCGAATAAAAAAAGAAGTAAAACGAAAAATATCACCGTTAGCAAGCTTTCTGTAGAGAAAGTTCGACTTTCAAGAACAAGAAAATCCAATCAGTCCTAAGAAGAAGAGTCTTCAATCAATGCATCTTCCCAATAGTCTCCTATGGAGCTGAAACATGGAACTCAACCAAAAGATTAACCCTCTAGTATGCAACATGCACATGAGAGACTCATACTCTATCTCACATGGATAGATCATACGGAAACACAGTACATTAAAGAAAAGGCAAGGGTCTGAGATATCAGGAAACAGAAGAATTCAAATGATAACGGGCTGGACATGTTGCAAGAATTTCAGACAACAACTGGATATCATGACTCATAACATTTATCCCTAGAAATCAAATCGAAAGTGTTGCCGGCAGAAAGTTAGATGGTGTGACGAGATAGACAAGAGGTCTGGCAAATCTTGGGGATGGTAACGACGTCTAACGACGGACGCTAAAGGACTGATGATTACGATTGTTATATCCATCGACATTTCCGGCTGACTCTCCTTTGTCGTACACCTTTATATTATCATATGACACGGTAAACACACGTACATCAGTGTGTGTATGCACGTGCAGGTTTGGATGTCATCGTTACCAACAAAAAAAATATAGGAACTTGACATGAAATGATGTCAGGCAGAATTGAATTTTACTCCTTCAACAGAAAGGAGCAAACTGTTCCCGAAGGAAGAAACGTGTTGCAGTTGAATAGAGAGCATTTCCGATTCTTGGCCAGCAGTACTAAAAAGATTTCAAACCTTGGGGAATGACAAAAGTAGTATGAAGGAAAATATTTAAAATCTGCCGATTATAATTAAAGAAGCCACAGAGATGGTAGGCGAAACAAATGAAAACAATAACACGGGGAAATAGTCAAATACAACTTAAAAATTAGTCAAAAAGTGGAGAAATATGGAAATAAAGACGAAAAAAGAAAATATACACAAAATGAGACAAGAAAAAATGAAGAAAAAATGGTGAGGATAGTGAAGGCTACCAGAAAATGGGAGAGTCGCGTTTTCGAGTCGCGGATCACACCAGCAACAACATATGCTTGCATCAAAAGATTTTTAAGGCGATATTAACATGAGTCAGGAGAAGATTAATAATAACTGAAGAATATCATGAAAACGAGTACACGTAATAAAAAAAAAAAGGAAAAAATATCATCGACAAACACTTTGATTGGGAATAGTGATACTCCAAACGTAATAACAAACGAAGTAATGTTTGTGCTCCGAAATATGGAAAGCAAAAAAGACCCTGTTGTATTTGTATGTATATATATATATATATATATATATATATATATATATATATATATATATATATATATATATATATATATATATATATATATATATATATATATATATATATATATATATATATATATATATATATATATATATATATATATATATATATATATATATATATACATACATTATGGTTCGTTTTATGGTAATTTATTCTATAGAATTTCCATAAAACATTGTTATATCGACTCTACATAAAGTATCGTACTCAGTTGGAATAAAGAAATTACGAAAGAATGCAGAGGATTTGTTGGATATATTTTTCATTATCTGTCCCCCCTCTCTCTATCTATGCCTATCTCTCTCTCTCATATGTATGTATATGTATATATATATATATATATATATATATATATATATATATATATATATATATATATATATACATATAAATATATATTGTGTAGATAGATAGATCGTATCTAATGAATTTATAATCTCATCATTCGTTTTCGTAACGAGATCAAAAAATGAGAATCGAGTTTCAAAAAGCATTTTCTAAAATCGATTTCAACTCTAAATATCATCGAAGGATAATCCTGTATATCTCTTGAATATTAAATGTTCTCAATCATTGATCAATCCTGTTTACGTGAATTTGCTCCACTTGCTCCACTTGAACACCGCTTTTCTCCTCTTCCCCGCCTCATTTTCATTTTCATTTTGATCCGATTCTAAGCGCACAGCTCCATCTAATGATTATGTTTTCTTCTTGCTTGGATAAGAATTGCACCAATAATCCGAGCCAATACATACTTCTAATTTCATAAACATCTAGCAAGCTGACATACAGCTGTAAATCTGATCTATGATTGTTTGAAAAATAGAATTAAATAAGACGCAGAGGAAAAATGCAAAAGGAAAATAAATCAGTAAATTTTGATCATTTTTCTTACTTATTGTCAGAATCTATTCAGGCTGATATATTTTCTTTCTAATCAAACGTCAACCTATTTTTCTGTCGGTATTTTAATTTTTTGCTAGCTTTCCCATGTTAGTTAGTTTGTCTTTGACAGGAGATTTTAAAAAATATTTTTATTCTAATTGTTTTATGACTTTTAATATTCATATTATGAGTTCATAAAGACCGTATTTCCTATTGCTTGTTTCTGCAAATACTAAGGATATTTGTGAAAGAGAGAATGATTCAAAGAAATGATGTCACAGTTCGATTAAATGAAGGAATTGGAACTAATCACATTACAATCCAACGAAAAATGTACGGTTTAATTGATAGCTACCCGGTTCGATTATTTTCGATTCTCTATGATTGAATAAAATTGAATTACAAAATATTCATCTCATGGACACTGGAAAAACCTTTTTCTTTTCTATCATAGTTATGTGAAAAAATGTTTTTGAAGTATGTTCTGGAGAAATGTATCAACCATTCTCATCTTATCGTAATTTGCCAAATAAAATCTATCTGTATGTGACAGCCTACCGCAAAAAAGAACATACCCCTATGTAAATGTATTTATGTAACTTGTGAACATGGGAAAGTGTTTCCGTCGAATTAGTTGTTGAAATTCACACCTGAAATGTTTTATGGGGTATCAATTTACAATGTAACTTCATGATAACATAGACGTATTTTTTCTGTCTGTCTTTTCTGTTTAATCCACTAACTGTCCACTGGAGGCAGCTGTAAAATAGACCATTCGCAGAGCGAGTAGGGACTCTTATATCGTTCATAAATAGGGAGAATCAAAAAGGAAGGCAGTTGATATGTCTTTATCGTTTATAGAGTGAGACTGTGTTTAAGAGGGAAAATAACTTTGTTTATTTTCTGTTAATCGTACATGCATGTACATTTTCCGAGATCTTAAAAATTCTTCGAGTCACAAATACCACTTTTAAAAAAAATTGAACTGAACGTTACCTGATTTCCATTCATCTATTCATTTGATTGTTTTGAGGGCAGCAATTGGCCGTAGTCTAGTCCAGTGGTTCCCGACTTTTTTTAAAGCCATCCCCAACTTTTGTCAATAAGATTACTAGTTTCCACCCTCTAATAATGTGATTTGCCAAAAATACCAAAAATGGAGACTATAACCAAATGTGAAATAATCCTAATAAAAGGTACGGTTACATTGGTTGTACAGTTACATACCATCTTGCATCACACATCCCCAATATTATTAGGTCAAAAGTATTCACCATGACTTTTATCTCTATCTTATAGCCTCATTCCCCTCCTTGAACTACGTAAATTGTCCCTTGTAGAGAATCCAGCGTCAGTTGGGAAGTACTGGTTTAATCTATAGAAATAAGTAACAAATGCATGAAATTTGACTGCTCTTCCAAAATGAGATTCTATGTAATTTTGGGTCTTCCTTAAGATCTGACAGTGGCGCAACGGAAGATCTGATGGCTTTGAAAGTAGATACCTTTCCTTGATAGAGAATTCAATTCTTCCTTGGTGCGTCTTACATGTTTTCCTCAACCTGAATTTCGTTAATGATTTTGCTATGTACGATCACACTTCAGCAATATATTCTGGTTGATGAATGAGACAAAAGAATCTAAATAGTTACAGACGATATACAGAACCTTATATAAATACATATTTGTTTTGTGCATGTGAAGGGATCCGACAGAATATTGATAAAAGTTACGATTAGAAGGTGAAGAGAAAAACTTGTGAGGAAGTAAGTGTCGCATTTCAATTTTAAAAAAATCACTCCGTGGCATGTTTCAAGGCTTTCTGACGGGTGCCAGTCATCCTTTTCATAGAAAAAATTATCGTAGTTCACAGGAAACTTCTTCGTGATCGCAGCAAGATGGCCGGTAACCGTCAAAATGCATCGAAACATGCCGAAACATTTGTTTGGTGGCATCCCAATGAAACATGAAACGATGAACACCCAGTGAAGTCATTTTTCAGGATGGTGATTCATCTTGCCCCAGAGCAAAGACTGTAAAGCCTCTCTTTGGGGAAATCATGACATTGCCAGCCAAGACCTCGATCTGATTGAGAATTTATAGTGAAAAATTATTTTTTCAAATAGCCCATGACTATGCACGATCCTGAAAAGCTGATCCGTCAACTGCTATTAAAGAAACTTGGAAGCAATCGACGAAGAATGTAATTTTCATCTGTGAATATTCTACCTAAAAAATACAGTCCATTATAAATGTTGGGAGGGGGGTATATTTCACGAGGCCAGAATATCGAGCTCCAAAAAGAAAATTTGTTTTGTATCGTATTTATTTGTATCATATTTGTTCATTTGCTGCAAAGTACAAAAGATGGGTGAACATTCGCTTCGTGGGTTGATTATATATTTTTTCCCCGGAGTAACACTCACACACGCACAAGCACGTACATATATGTACTCAAACACTCACGTATACACATGTGCACACACACACATCTCTCTCTCTCTCTCTCTCTCTATATATATATATATATATATATATATGATAAATTGCGTTGTATTATATTGAAACACTTTTTTGAAATGATATCCCGTCATTACATGGTTAATGTATCAATTGAACAAACAAAGGAAATGGGGCTGTTGCAGGAGTTGAACCTGCGAACACTAGGGTATCCTTTATATATATATATATATATATATATATATATATATATATATATATATATCGTAATAATTAAATGTATGTATATGTATTTGAGAAAAATCGGGAAATTGGAGAATGTATTTGGAAACATATTCGTTCATCTCACCTGTATTCATTGAGCTTAATTAATGCCACCAGCATCTGTTGTATGTTTCAAGAATTCTATTTGCAAAGGAAGGAAGGGAAGAAAGAACTGAAAAAAAATGTAAAACTAACAAAAAAGATGGAAATCAAGTCAGAAGGATGAAGGAAATGTATATAAATTTGCATCAAACCGGAAATTCCGTACCTCAGTCTTGCAAGGCAATCAATCTGAATTTGAATGCATTGAAATGTATCAAGTATTTCATCCGATTATATTTCTGAGAAGTGTTTGATAAACTGGAGTGGAGTTCACAATTTGATGTTCAAATAAGAAATGAAACAAGATCAAATAAAGCATCTGAAGGATTCTTAAAGATCTGTGTTCACGTGTTTCGGTCTCCCACTCAAAATTCTATTACTCACCAGAATTGATCGCGAGTAATTTCCTAGAGTAAAAGGTCAATCTGTTAAGCGCCAGCTGTGTGAGATGCATTTTCCTCTTTATTTGCTTTTTTGACATTTTTCGCCGCATGTTAAGTTACAAACCAATATCAAGTTTATCTGAAAACCTGAAGCGCTTACTCTTCATCTATTCCTAGCTTTTACCAGCTTTCGGTGTAATACGATGTCTTGCCTATCACCACATTTTCATGACCAAGTGTTTGATGGTAGGAAAATAAAACAACGTGTTCACATCATTTATTTCCTCTAATCCAATCAGTTGATTCTTGTTTCGTATCGGAATATCTCATTGAAACAGATATTTTTTTGTTTTATACGTCTTGCAAATTTACGTTCAGAAGTCAGGACTTCCGTTTTAGAGACTTTAAATCTAAACTGTTGACAAAACTTTCTTCATGGGTTTCTTCAGTTTTCTTGTTGGCCTGACTGGTCGGCTCTGTATATATGACGCTTAGAGACCGCACCAATGGAACTAGAGCGCTTATAATTTCAACATTACTTCTTATGATATCCAGAAAAAAATGTTTCTGGTTTTGTTCTTGAAAATAGGTTTTTAGTATGTATGCGAGGTGGCTATTTGCAAGGTAACTTTATGCTATACTTAGTATGTGCACGGCAGTATTTACTTTTGAAAATGTTGTAAGAGATCCTACAAGAAGGGGAGCGTTGTAACTTATCCATTCATCTACCATTTTCTAATTTTTTAATTGATCACCCCAATGTGGTATGCTACCAAAGACATTGGACATGTGACGGGTTCTATTGAATGATTTTCGTCTTGCTTATGCTTTTTGAACAACCGTAATTGCCATATCATAAGATGCATGATTTACAAGGTTACTCGAGGGACTACCACTCACTACAGGTCATCCAAACCTCAGAGTTGTCCATTCTGAGCTTTGGTAGGCAGCCACCTAGTCATAATACCAGTGCATTGAACTGGGTGTCAAATTTGCATATTTTTCCACGTGCTTCTCATATGTCAACAAGTACAGCAATTTTCCTTTAACCCTTCCGAGTTTTTTTCTCCAAATATAGGATGATTCGATTTTGTACACATGCATTCATCTATCTATCTATCTATCTATCTATCAATCTATCAATGTCTCTCTCTGTCTCCCCATCTTTCCCTCTCTCTCTCTTTACACACACACACACACACACACACACACACATATATATATATATATATATATATATATATATATAGAGAGAGAGAGAGAGAGAGAGAGAGAGAGAGAAAGATGTGTGTGTTCATATACAAAAAAGTGGCAAAATTAATCGTTTCGTATACTTTTGGAGTAATCTTAATGTACGGTCTCAATGATCAAGCAACATAAACATTCTTTACATTGATATCTAAAAGCATTATTTAGAGTTTGAATTGAATTACGTTATCTACTTGCACATTAAAATTTCCAAATCTGATCTTATCTCTGAACTTTCTAAATGATTTTATCATGAAGTTAATAATAACAATAACAATGGAATCAGAATTACGCATTTCTAAGTACCGATTCCCAGAGAACAGATAAAATTCAACAGATTATTTAAAAAATAACAAATGAAAATGTAACTTGAAAATATATTGCTTTATATTTACATAATTTACTTTTGTTGCTACTTCACATAATTTTATAAAGAAGCAAGGAAGTATAACAGGATTTTTTTGTATGCATAAACGTACGTATAGATGTATTCATTTCTGCATTTACACACAAACATATTCTTCATTGATAATTCGACAATACTAGAAATTTACATGAAAAAGCACAATAAAAAATTGAGAATTTCTTACGCATACTAAACTCTTAGGAACATATGTAGAAGCAGAGAGGTTGAGTATAAAAAATATACAAAAAGACCCTTGCCACACACACACACAAATTTCTCATACAGGTTTCCCCTTTATCTGATAGTAGAGCATTCCCATAAAAATCCCGAATCGGAAAAAAATTAAGAAACAATTAACCATTAATTTACATCTGTAAAATTTGTGAGGATTCCTAGACACCAAAATGGTAATGAGGGTATGATAGACTAGTCTTCGGGTGTTGGGATGGTAAAGGAGAATAGGGTGTAAGAGGAGACGCACGCTGCGTCTATAACTGTTGGCTGCAAAAACTAACTCTAAATGCTCTTTCCGATTTTCGCCTTTTTCAGTAAAAGTTTTTAAAAAATGGAATAAAGCAAACTTTCGAAGTGTATGAGATATCTATATTAGATTTTTTCTCTTGCTTTCATTCATACTTAGGTTAATGCACGCTCTTTCTTTCTCTCTCTCTCTCTCTCTCTCTCTCTCTCTCAATCTCTCTCTCTCTCTTTCTCTCTCTCTCACACACACACACAAATGTGTAGGAACGTATCTATGTGAACTTGACACGCGCATGACAGGGAATAAATATATTAATAAGTATAATATAAAAATCTTTGTATGAGTTAGTATTTTCGTTTCATACATATCTAGGTGTATACATTATTTATTCATACGTATGTAATGCCTATAGATATAACTACAAATCATCAGCGGTCTTTTAGCGTCCATCGTTGGACATAGGCCTTCCCCGGTATTTGTCAGACCTGCCATGGGCGTCGCAGAGCCAATATTTCCTGAACTTGTCTAGTTCGTAACACCATTTTATATTTTGCCGGTCACAGTTTCGCATTCGATCTTTGGGAATCAATGCTGTAAGTCATGAAGTCCAACGGATGTCTGACATTCTTGCAATATAACCAACCCATTGCCATTAGAGTTTTTGTAATTGTCCTCTAATATCTCTGTTTATCTCTCTGATATACTGTACTGTTTTATGATCTCTATGTTTGATGTTAAGCAATATTCTTGCCTGTGTACGTGGCATGGTTATCGGTTTGAGGGACAATCTTTTAGTTAATTTCTATGTTTCAGCTCCATAGGTGACTATCGAGAAGGTGAATTGGTTGTAAATCCTTCTTTCAAGACTAATGGGATTTTCTTTATCCTGAATGTTGAGTTTTCTTTCGGGGGTTTCATGTAGATTTGTGGTCTTATGTCCGTGTAATGTAGAAAATATTCAGGTTTTGAATCCTCTGACTATAGAAGTATTGTGGTCTATTTTTTTTAGTTCTCTTTCTCGATATCAGTAGTTGAGTTTTGTCCTCAACATGTTTGTTTTTACTGAAATTCAAGTGAAGACCAACTTTCTTGCTGTTTTCATCCAGTTCGTCTAGCATTACTTGGAGATCATGGAGGTTTTCAACAAAATATGTGGGTTTTGATATCTCTCTCTCTCTCTCTCTCTCTCTATATATATATATATATATATATATTGTACGTGTGTGTGCGTGTGTGTGCGTGTGTGTGTGTGTATGTATTTGTGTGTGTATGTGTGTGTCCACTATATGTATACATAATACTTATATATGTATGTACAATAACCATTTGTAAAATGATTACATTTATGCATATATACATGTGTCTTTCTCATGCATGTATCAGTTTTAATGTATATTTTCCCTCTACTCGCTTTCCATGTTCTTGAGGGTAAATGTCTTTTAGTGAAGAAAGTAAAGTGCCTGGATACTTCTCTGATTTTCGATCTGTTCCCGAGGAAGTAATATGATTATGCCAACAATGAGATAATGTACAAAATTGGAAGTTGAAAGAATTAAAACCGGTTCCATTTTTCAATGGTAATGCATTTCATCTACAAAAGTCGGGAAGGGGACAAGGGGGTGACTTGGCAGGGAATGGGTGGATCTTTGTACATGTAGATTGGTAGATTGAAATACCAGCGAGATGGAGGAACATAATAGATAGCAAAAGTAGTTATGTTCGGTGTTTGCTTATAAATTGTTGGAGGTTGAGACGTGCAATGTAGAAAATATTCAGGTTTTGAATCCCCGGAGTATAGAAGTATAGTGGTCGGGATTAAAGATTTTAAGAATTCGTCAATATAGAGACGTACTTGCCCTCTCCTGCATTTGCAAACATTAACCCACACGTGCAACATAATTTATATATACATAAAACTATAAGCCAGCTTAAAAGCCCATTCTCTCTGTAAAATAAACCCCAATATACACAACGATGCTCCTGCATGCGCATAGATAGACTCAACTTTGAATTTGCGAGCTCAAGCAAGTACGAGAATTTATCATTAATCAAAAGCATTTAGACTATATCAAGCGTCCCTAACATACAGAAAAACACGCTTGAAAGCAAACATCAACATTTTAGAATAAACATCAAATTTAAGAATGTATAAAGATTTTCTTTAATTTAAAATCATGATTATAAAGGACTTACTTAGGACTCGTTGCACACTCATAAAACCCGAAAACAAGGGATGCAAAATGATACACTTATTTGCATAAACTTTAACCAAAGTAGTTGTGCATGTTGATATATACAAAAGGACTCATAAACAGACGATTGATGGTGTATGCATATAACTGGTTTTCATATGTACACACCAGGACACAAAGATAAATATACTCTCTCTCTGTTTCCCTCCGCCTTCCTTTCTATCTATCTATATCACTAGGCAGATCTTTTATCTTACTCCCGCACACATACAGGAAAAGTTAATAGAAATAGCGGAATCTGGATAACTCTCGTGAATCCATTTGGGCAAATCTTTGAGAAACTGGAATTCTCTATTGGAATGGAGGATTAAATATCTTGAAGAGAATTACCTTGTAAAAGCATAAGAATTTGAAGAGAAATGGATAAATGCGAGGTCGGTGGGCGGATTGGTAGGTCTAAGTTACAATAAACGGAAACTCTGTCTTGAAATTTGTGAGAAAAGGAGAGAGTTGAATCTGCTGAAAGGGGGAATTAAAAGTGAAGAAAAATGAGAAACAAAGAGGGAGAGGAAGTGGAAACAATCGGAAAAGAAGAAGAAGAAGAAGAAGAAGAAGAAGAAGAAGAAGAAGAAGAAGAAGAAGAAGAAGAAGAAGAAGAAGAAGAAGAAGAAGAAGAAGAAGAAGACATTAAGAATGAAAACTATAGGATCTAAAAGTTGAAAAAAAAAAGATGAATGTCGGGGTAATGGAAGAGAATTCCTCATTCCTTATCATTTTGATCACTAGCAACAATATCAGACGGATAATAGCACGAAATAAAGTTGCAGAAAAGATAACTTTAGATATCGCTCTCCTTCACCCTTTTTTTAATGTATACACATACATTATCAAGTTAATATACATACATACAGACACACAAACACACAAACACAAACACATGCGCCTACATGCAGACATATGTATATACATATATTTATGTGTGTGTGTGTGTTGGAGTATTATATATATATATATATATATACATATATATATATATATATATATATATATATATATATATATATATATATATATATATATATATATATATATATATATATATATGTATATATAATATCAATGATATCACTTAATTTGAAATTGATGATTACGCGGAAGATCTAATTTTCAAGGGAAGTGCAGTTGTTTTTGGAATGCCAAAATAACGTTTATGCTTTTTTTTCAAACTGAAATAATGACGTTCAATAATTTGTCAAGAATTACTTTGTCATAGTTTGGGAAATCGTCAAGTCATTCTTTTCATAAGCGAAATCCACGTAAAAAACCTGATTTGGTTAAGTTTGAATACTGCGTCCAAATGGATTTTTTTCGAGTAATTAGATTTATACTAAAAATCATCTACCAATCTTGATAAATAGATCTACCATAACATGTGTCGGGTGTTGTCTCTAACCTTATATATATATATATATATATATATATATATATACACACACACACACACACACATATATATATATATATATATATATATATATATTTGGATCCTTCAGGTGAATGATTCGATTTATTCGGATCCCTACTTATAAATTCGTTATATTACTCTGAAACTTGATTTCAGATGACGTCCCGTTATAACAGGGTGAATGAATCATTAAGTCTAGACGCCGAAAACAGATAAACAATTAAAGAAAATGGGTCTGCGAGCGATGGGCAGCCGCTTCCACGTAGTGTCGCTCTCACACTTGAGCTAAATATCCAGTTTTTTGCTCCAAATTCTCATTTTGTTTATTCACAGTCCATATCTACACTATTTGTTTCTCAACTCAGTCAATTACATCATTAAGAAATGGATCTATAATGAGATGGAAATAACAATAAACGTATTATATCGCTTTGAAACTATTTTGAATAACTTCTTGTTATCTCATGGTGAACGCATCATTTGGCATAGACAGCATAAAAAGAATGAACACTTCAAGAAAATGGGGCTGCCGGAGGAATCTGCTGAAAAACAGTGTCAACTTCAGGCAGGACTAAGAAATATTACAAAATAGCTATTTTCCTTGCGTGTAAACATTTGTAATTAAACTTTTTATTGTCTAATTTTGCCATTGTACTAATAGTACATTCAATTTTTTTTATTTTGCAACAAGCCATTATAAAGGCAGCAAAAACCCTGTCTTTGACCCTGTACATCCAAACTCCACGACCTTTAATGACTCCAGATGCACAAAGATTTCCCGATATAAATTAAGGGGAATTGCTTCTTTACTTTACGCCATTCCCTCTTACGAAAGACTTTCACTGGAACGCTCAACTTTTGGACAACGGGGAAAAACTTTAAATCCGAGATTATTTTACAGGGCTTGACCAGTTAATTGCAATTTAAAACGCTGATATCTGCACTAGAGCAATACTTAACACAAGGTCTCAATATCGGGATCCACATATTTTTGCATGAAGGATATGTTCAGATATTGCCCAATTCCATTGGATTTTTTCCAAGCTTCCGGGCGTGCCTCTTATGATAACTTTTTTTTAGTGCAATGGAGATCCTAGGATACGGGTCTACAATAGTTAAACTTTTAGAATTATTGTTAGTTTCTAAGAATGGAATCAGGAGTAAAAAGTATGCCAGTGAGATTCCAAAGCATTTTCATTACATCGGTCTTTTCAAAATATTATTCTACATTAAATCTCTTTTAATTCACCAATTGTCTGTCCGTTCGTCCGTAGAAACCCACACAACACGACCCCATAAAATTTTATGTCTGTACAAATACGACCCCGCAACAGTTTTTTTTTTTTTTTTTTTTCAAATTAGTTTTGAAAATCACCTCCACGACAAAATATGTTTTGGGGTAGGTTTACATGAACATTCATGTTTAAATTGAGACATTTCTGCTGAATCCACTGGGCGCTGATGAAAAATTTCTCAGTTGCAGAGTACTTGGAGGCTTTGTATCATTCAGAAATAAGAGGGAAGAGTTAGAGGGAGATATCGATTGATGATCGGGGATGCTTATTCTTGCTAACAGTAGGTGCTTTGATGTCGTTCATAGAAAAATAATGACTCTTTTGTGTACGTAAATTTCATGTTTTTTCCGATATAGTAAAAACAAATCACAAATATAAATTTTTAAAAACAAGTTAAATGAAACACTATCTGATTTCCATCTAATTAATATAATCTAAGTAATTTGTTTCTTTTTACGGCAATTAACCGGGTATCCAGCAAATAATTATAAAATGGCATCGGCTTATGTTTTTTAAAAATGCTATAAAAGAATTGAAATGTATCCCTTAAGCATCAAGGCTGATTTTGTATGTGTTTTTATCAAAGCAAGATAGATATATAGATATAATTTAATTTAATTTATATTACGGACAATTCATCTATTCATGACTCTCTGTTTGCATGTAAAAGAGAGAAATTGTGAAAGATTCCAGTCAGTAAAAAGCGTTCTGGAGCAAGGAAATGGTATCAAATCTGACAGATCAAGAAGAGATAGGAAGTTTTGTGGGGGAAGGTTTTAAAAACGTGATGAATATAAGTTTTACAATAATTATCTAAGCTACCTATTCATTTTCATTCTTGTATTAAAATTATATTTACTCTAGGAAAGAGATCTACAGCCTATGGGTTCCATGAAACTAGCATCACTTTAAGCATAAAGCTTGTTAATCTAATTCAATACGTAAGCTTGAATTCCCGTGTTTCAAACCATAAATGTCTATGAAAACGTACCTGTGATTGTTTGCAAAACTTTTAATTCTTCAGTTTTGAGTGAAATTGGATTTTCATTGAAATCATGGATTGCAACGTAAAAGATACTCTTGATCGTTAATGATTCAGTGAAGAATGCGTAACAGTTATCTAATACCAATAGTTGAATTCAATTCTGATGTTATACATAGCTATATCAATAAGTACGCATCTTGATGATAAAAAAGCACTTATATTGCAAAACAAAGATTATTTTCTCAGCATAATATCATTCCTTGTTAATTTACTTTGTTAATTTGCTCCATTTTCGTAAGTATTTACTCAGCTTTTCTAATGATTGCATAATGTCACATGTGGGGTACCAAGTAAAGATTGAACTCACTACACATTAATAATAGTCTACTTGACTAGCTTGCCAACAATTGACTCACAACAATGTCCCCCCAAACCCTAAGATTACTCACTAATATATATACTAAGAAATTGTCGGGTGCAAGGAAACAGGATTGGGATACACCGAGAGGATCGAACTCACTGCTCTAGGAAATTAAGACTACGAGGCAAGTTCCTTAACCATTGCGACAGCCCACACCTCTTAGCTAGATATTGGTTTCATGAATTTGATATGTACATAGATTGATATACGGTTTTGATATAAGTGTTCGCTACTGAATATTGATAAATATATCCAAGATTTACCATGTCGAGAAATCACGGGTTAAACCTTGGCTGATTTCTTGAAAGGGTGCTATATATATATATATATATATATATATATATATATATATATATATATATATATATATATATATATATATATATATATATATAAAATGAAGGACAGAGACAGACAACAGACGGACGGACAGACAGAGAGAGGCATAATGGCATGCCTTTGTGTGACCCAAAACAATGTAGCATCCTTAATGGAATACTGGAAATGAAATGGTAGATCACCGAGAAAGTTTCATACTCTAACGTGTTTTTCAATTGTCGTAGAGACCCAGGATAAAAAAGAATACACACAAAAAAAATTGTAAATACATTTTAATGGCCAAAATTTAATTGACGTTGCTGATTAGTAGTGGCGATTGCATTAATGCACTGTCATTCGAATAATTTGCCAAAAGATTCTGATTCAAGCCCGGAAGGGTCGGCGTTTTTCAAGTTGAATAAGAAGAAATAAAATGTTCCCATCTTTTCCAAATGTAGTGGAAGGATTTATCTCTGTCCCCCGTCTCACCTTATTGGCTATGTAGGAACTAACAGCAATGGTATTTTTTAAAAGCCAAGCACTCACGCACACGAATTGGCATGCGTGCTCGCGCATACATACACATGTGTGTGTGTGTGTGTATATGTGTGTGTGCGTGTGTGTGTGTGTATGTGGGTGTGCGTGTGTGTGTGCGTGTGTGTGTATGTGTGTGTGCGTGTGTGTGTGTGTGTGTGTGTGTAGAAAGAGAGAGAGGAATTTAAGCGGAGAGAAAAAGAAGAATAGGGAAAAAAAAATATAGTGAAGAAGGTAAAAAAGTAAAAGAGGGAAAATTATCAATTGTTGCAGGATCAAATTTATCCGATGAAGGAAATGGCAGAAAAGATTGAAGTAGATACGGTGAAAAGAAGAATGAACAGTTTGATAATGTCGGAAAGTCAGCCTAGGGGAGCAATACTTAGAATAACAACAAGGAAGGGTTGAAAACAAGAGATGAGACGGTGGATATAAAGATAAAGGAAAACTTTGAAGAGAAAAATAGAAGGAAGAACAGGAAGATAAGATAAGAGAGAAGATAAGAATCGAGCAAAAAAAGAAAAATTATTAAAAGGAAAATATTTTATTAAACGGTAAAAAAGGAAGGGAAGAAAAAAGAAAGAACTGAAAAAATCGGAGGATGATTTCTACAAAAATGAAAATAAAAATACTCCTTTTTATTTGCTTGATTTCCTAGCAAGGTAATCACATCCCTTTTGTTAAAAGCTGTCACCCGACCACACACTATCATTCGGATTGTTTCTTTGTCTTTTTTCCCCCGTTAATTTCCTTTCATTTTCTTTACGGTTGCAACGTCGCGGAATTTGTTTTGTCCACTCATCATTCCGATGTCAGTAATTATTATTAAAGCTTTCTATCTTTCTAATCAATGTACTTCTCTTAACAGAACCGTTGCTGAAGAGGGAAGAGGGCTATTTGAAAACTCATCCGGACCCTGAACAGGGTCTCCTCTGAAGCTTTATATATAGTAGTTCTCCTACTGTATTTTCACTGACAAATGTTACTGTATGTTGGATGTCTCTGAATTTCATTTCTGGCAGGTTAATCAAGAATGGGCAACGAAGTCAACCAGCCTCCTTTGCTCTTCTTTCGTCTCTTTTGTTTCAACCTTAAGAAGTTTTGGCAAAAAACGGAGGGGAAAGGCCTTTTCAATTTTATCGTGCTGTTAGAAATCGTCAACCAGAACTATCTTTAGTTCTTGAACGTATCTGGCTGACTGGCTGGCTGGCTGGCTGGCAAGGTATGTATCACGCATACAGGCCGCGCCAATGGAGCTAGAAGGTTGAAATTTACATTTGCTCCTTATTTCATACCGTTTTGCCTTTAATGACGGGGGATTCAGTTTGCAATGTAGGCTTATGTTAAATTGACCACTTAGTTTGCATCCACCTGTTCTTGAAAATTCAGACTTCCTTAGTGATTACTGCCCAACAAAAGGCGGGGGGGGGGAGTAATTTCTTGATCACCCCCAATGGCATGCTGCCAAAAGAAGTTGGTCGCGTGACGGTTTCTATTAACTTAGTCACTGTTTGTGTAGTTTCCTATTCTTTCTTTAATACTTCTGTATCCATATTTCTTTCTTCGTCTCATTCATTCCTTGCTTTTTTAAATCAATTTCTTCTTCTTTCTCAGCCTCAGTTTCTCTTCGACTTTTTCTTCTTTTCCTCTGCTCTTATTGTTTGTCTAGTTTCTCTTCTCCCTTCAACACTTTCATCTTTATAATCCTTTTTTTTTCTTTTCTTCTGGTATTTCTTCTGGCTTTCTTTGGTTCTTTTTTCTTTCTTTCTCGTTATTATTTCGCCCATTTCTTTTTCTCAGCCCTCTTTGATTTTCCTCCATTTTGTTTTTTTTCCCCCAATATTTTTGCTAGGTACTTGTCATATGTCCTGAATTTATCATAATTCATTTTGGCGGAATCTTTGATTTTGATGAGGTCTCAGAAGTCAAATAAAAAAATAAAGGAGGCACACGATTGAGATAAAGTAAAATAAAATGCCCGCAGGCCGATTCCGAAAGATAAAAAAAAGAAAGAGAATAAACTATTCGACCAAAGGTGATCTTGATATGGTCCACTGGTTCTAATCAGATAATACAACGGTTTTATCTAAGTTGCATGATAATTTCATTCCGCTCGCCATGTTACTAGACAAGGGGCGATACAAAAAAGTTAGTTATCGCCTGTTTCTTTGATTAGTCCATTCTTCCTCTGTTGACCTCATTATTAAACAAATGAATAACACACAAAAATGGAGAAATAGCAAAGACTGATTTTGTTTTTTTCATTCTATTCTTGTATTTCAGAGAAAAAATACGATGCAAAGAAGAGCTGGAATCGGGTAGGCAGACAGAAAGAAATAATTGAAAGATTGTCGATATTTGAGTCAGAATTACATTTGTCAGTATATTATGGCCTCACAGTATATTAGTTAATTCACTGATCTCTCCTGTATTATTCGCTTTCTGTGTTTTACCTTTGGGTATAATTAAATTGATGAAATCTCGTCTAACAACTTCTCAAATCAATTTCCACTTCCACTGATTGCATCAAACTTTTTCCCGGAGCAAATTACAAAAAAAAAAGTTAATTGAATGTTCTTGAAAGATTAGCACAAAATATCATTAATTAGAAATCATATAGATTACTAGTATCATATGACAGGCGTGCTTTCCACAGATATGTATTTATAGCAAGGAAAATTAATACTGCCAAAAAAATTAGCTGCGGAAGTAAAGAATGTGATTCATTCAAGAAACATGTTAATTTTCAACCAACCATGATGCTATTTTAAATATGATTTGGTCTTGACTTTGTCGAGAGATAATTAGAGGCAAACAATAACATACATGAACACTTACACACATATACGCAAGCATAGGTGAGTGTGCAATTCTTCATTGATATTGTTGACTGTATAATTTATTCATTTGAATAAATTAAGTGCTGGTAGTTTATGAAAACGTGTGATTGTCTACATTATCCAAAGTAAGTTTTAGACAAAAGCAAGAAGATATTGAACAATATAAAGACAAAATAACTGAAAATATAATGTATGACATTAATTTAAAGAGAAAAAAAAATCAACGCTTAACAAGTAACTTGGAATGTCTAGATTTCTTGAACTCTTGAACAATACGAAGCCTGTTAATTTGACATATTAAGAACACTAAGTTAGAAAAAAATCGATAATTGAATGTTTTTTGAAAAGGGATATTCAGTAATCAGTCTGATGATTTTAAATAATATTGTGATCTGTCAAAGTAAAATTTTTATGCGAAAATTATAGTTGAAAATAAGTCCATTATACTTCTAAGAATCAACCTTCACACTAGAACAAGAGCATTGCAATCAGTGGGACATTTTAAATATAATGAAATTACTGTCTACGCAAAATTTCAATAGTTCTTGAGAAAATCAGTTAATATTTGTTCGAAAGGAAGAACGCGTTTTAGTTCTATTGGTTTGGGGCTTAGATATAAGCTTATCAATTAAATAAACTTGCGCGTGCCAAGTTTTCAAGAAAGACAATGTCTCCAGCAGATTTTTCTCATTCAAATGACTTTATGAATAGACATTTTATCTAAATGGAGGTAAATGGAGATAAGATTAGATTTTTCATCAGGTTCTTCATAAGCGACACTAGCTACAATGTTACTTAACTCCAATGATCATAAAGTTAACATTTGATAATCTTGATTCAGATGAGGCACAAAGCTACCAAAGCTTATTTCCTGCCGAACGGAGGAACAATTATTGGAATAGCCAATGTTTTCCAGGATATATATAATACCAGATATTACAACACATGGAAAATGGTACATAGTTACCCATCTTATCATTCACCTCTGTTTATATGAAATCACTACATGGAAAATCATCTGAAGGAGAGGAATCGGCTAGAAACATTTCCGTCTTAAGAACTTGGTGGTTCACGCAAGTTTATTAAATTGATATAATTTTCTAATATATTTCTTTTTACCCTCTGAAACAAAGAGAAGCAAATAATGTACACTATTTACATATGAAAATTGAACCTCAAAACGAAAAATATTCTGCTGCAAAGAAAAAAAATAATAATAATGAATCCCTTAATTTGCTTCGTCTTCTGTAAAAACGATGTGCTTATCCTACTGCATGCCAAAATGAAAAGGTTTGCTTTTTTGATAATTATTTCCTGAAAACGTTTTTCATGATTGCAAAAAATTTAATCAACAAAACAGACAAAATCAAGTATTTTTGTTTAACTGATAAAAAAGTGATTTTAATCTAAAATTAGCTCCTGCTAATGTCAAATGATCTTTGAGGGCAATACGATCGAATTTAATACTATCGAATTTGACTTTATCAAACCAACCGGATCTGAACACCTGGACTGGACAGAAACGTAAACGTGTATGTGTAGCAAATCCTAAGGATTTAAGGAGTGAGGATATATATATATATATATATATATATATATATATATATATATATATATATATATATATATATATATATTACACACACACACTCACATATATATATATATATATACATACATACCTATATATATATATATATATATATATATATATATATATATATATATATATATATATATATTCTCAGTTTTTCATATATCATGGCTTCTTAGTTTTCACGACAGTCTGTTCCATGCCTTTTTATTATATTCAAATAAGTTTTTCAAGTTTCATTTAAATACATTTTCACGTACCTCATGTTTTAATTACTTTTAAGAAGTTCGAATGCTGATTTTAGATTTAGCATTTTTTTTTGTTTTTTTTTTCTTATTCTTATTAGTCATTGAAGTTAGTATTTTCACATTTTACACTTTTTTGTAGTAATTTACTTACAGGTCTGCATTTTGATATCAATTCTATTCTTCTGTTCAGAAGTTCATCAGTTACTTCCAAGTACATTAGTCTAAGTTTCTCTTCCAAGCAAAGTGTAATATACTTAAACATGACCATGCCGACTTCAAAACAGGTTATACTTGAACGTAAGATCAAAATAATGATATGATAATATTGGACAAAATTTTTACAATTTGAAAAAAAAACGATACAGATCTTTCTTTCAAAATATTCTATGAAACATTTGAAAAATCCTTGATAAATATATTCCACCTAGACAAAATAGCAAAAAGGGATTCAAATACAGACATAAACTATGGATTACTGATGGAATTATAACAAATGAAACCAAAAAGAAAAAACCTTTTACGCAGCGAATTCAAAAAACTCCGTAATACAATTAGAGATCTTATTTAAAAAAGAAAATTTGATTACTTTAAGAAATACTTCCGAAAAATTCAAATGATATTTTTTCAAATTTTTGGAAAGAAATCAATCAGACAATTCATTTTAAATCAAAGTCATAAGACTATCAAGTATGGGTGAAAATGATGTACCAATAAATCAACCAATTCAGATTTCAAATAATTCTAATGATTATTTATTTGATGTTGCCGAAAACATTCAAAATAAACAAAAATACTTGGGTGATTAGAACTTTGAAACGTACTTGAAAAACCCTCCACGGAACTCTATAGCAATTATCCTAGTTATTGGAGAAGAAATTTAGAATAGTATCTCACCATTTAAAAGTAAGAAATTTTCAGTCCCATTCACTATGAGATCGGTCATTCTAAATTTCTTGAAAATCTTATTGCCATGATGGAAAACAATTCTCTAAAATATTAAACTTTTCTGACAAGAATACATCCAAGCAATTTTTGAATAGTTCAAATAATTCCTATATCTAAAAAAAAAGACAAAGATTATAGACCCCAACTATTGACATACTTGTCTTTTTTATAATATGTATATCTTTATATAATTTTCAAGATAAATATAATTGTTACTATGAACTGCAAGATGGATTTTGTTCAAAGTTTTCTTTTGATTGAAAATTCTTAGAAAAAAAAGTTTAAATTTTGATCCTACATATCCCTAAATGCTTATTAGCCAATATTTTAATAATGATAAAACAGAATTAACCTTTACTGAAAACCGTCAGAGAAATAACTTGAAAATGTTAAAACTGAAATTGATGACCAAATTCTACTCAAATTAAATATCTTGGTGTATGTCTCGATGAATTTCTCAATAGCTCTGCCCATTGGTTAGAACTAGAAATCAAGCAGACGGTATTATGAAATGCTTTATAATATTCGACCTTATCCCAATGTACATGAACATTATTCTTTTTATTATGCTCTATTCTCTTTTTCCTCGTAAGGATGTTAGAAATGCAGCATTATGATCCAAACTATACAAAAGACAATTGATACTTTTCAAAATTTAGTAATACAATTCTCAGCTCAAAATGATTATATTATTACCAAGAACAATCGAAATATTGATGAAAATGTATTGAGATTCATGTGACACCTTACTCCCTTAAAATCATTAAACTGAAAGATAACATAACTATTAAATTGTTCACTAATGCATGATTTTATTAGTGAAAACATTCCTGACAATTTTATTCATTTTTTTCACTCTATAAATACTAAAAAGTTATCGAAAGGATCTCTATTCATGTCACATATTTTCACGGAAAAATATGGGAAAAATTCAATCAAACATAAAGATACACTAGTTTGAAATAATACCTTGAAGGTTTTCCAAAAAAAATAAGTAGAATTTAACTAGAAGTAGCTGCAAAATAATTATTAAAGAATAACTTATAAATACAATTCGCTATAATTATGAATACGTGGATACAACACCTGACAATATTATTCATAATCATAGTTCACGCCCTTACTTCTGTTTTCGAATGTGTGGATTCATTGTTCGTTTTGCAGTTTGTTTGTTATTTGATATACTTTTGTATTTCCACGATATATTATGCAATATTATTTACTTGAAAAAAACAAAAACTTTTCTTTATATTGCTTCATTTAGAATTGCTACTTTGATAAATCTGAAAAGTGAAGCATCTTACTATAATAAACTTAATTCAAATACTACTATTTTTGTATTGCCTACTTACAAATATTGTAAGTAAATCATCAAAATGTTGAAGAAAAACAAAAACAAAAAAATCAATAATCACGTGTCAAAGTATGTTTTGAGAAATATTGCAATTTAATAGTAACGCGAAAAAAATATGTAGAAATTGGTGGATTATCACGATTCTTTCTTTATCTTTTCTTATCCTAGCGAACGAGTGGAAGAAACGAAGCTTGTGTATAAATATAAGCCTTGTTTAAAGAAAGAAATGATTTTTAAAAATATTCAAGCAAATAGAATAATTTCCAACGGGTGATAAAAACAAAAAAAAACAACAAAAAAAAAACCAACAACCCCCCCCCCCCCAACACTGGTTCAGTTAAAATCATAATCGTTAACTTCATTTCATGACCTAATGGCAGCTGTAGCCAAATCTTGAATTAGAACTTGTATGATTTTAAAGAAAAAATAATATCGTATGAGCCATTTTAAAGATACATTTCGTTGCTTTGTAATAAAAATAAACTTCAACATGCGTCGAAAAAAGTCTGAAACTCTCAATCTATATTATATGTTTGATGAGAAAGAAAATCGTAAAAATTAGGGCTTGTATACAATAGCAAACGAGTGAAGCATACTTGTCTTGGGAAAGGTTAGCCCATATAAATAGATATAAAAATAGGCCCCTACTCCCCAATGATCGGTTGGAATTTTAATCAATACTGCATACTCTCATTATTTGGAAGGATTTCAGAACATGATGAGGCACTGATTCACTTCTGCAGCTCTGACTTTCGGCATAAGTGATAGTAAATTGTGAAGTTTTGCGTCTTTCATTCAACATTAAAAAACTGTGCAAAACCAAAAAGTAATTTCTAAAATTTAAAAACGGGAATATATGAAAAAAGCTGCATAGCGATAATCTGCTGTAACCATGATGAATATTGATACATGTAAATATCATACAGATTGAGAAGCTTTCACCGTAGTTCACTCAGTGTTAAAAACCGTGCCCAAATTTATCCCACCCAAATTCTAAGAAAGCTGAGGGGCTGATTTCGAAATAGTAATGCGTTGCCCTTATGGAGTCGCCAGGATGTTTTAGCCAAAGAGCTCCAAAAACATCAGCAAAATCCAAGGGAAAATTTGAAAATCTGGTGAAAAAACGCAGGAACCTCAAGCCACCACCAACAACAATGGAAAATATAGAGGCAACACAGTTGAGCAAAGCCATCCAAAAGAAACGAAGATGAGAGAAGATACACGACAGTCGCCATTGAAAGCATTTCTAAAAAAGCTAGGGGATTCAAAACTATTGGAAAATCCCTCATCACAGGAAGCAATTAACTAGTGTGCTCGAAGCAAACGGGAAACAGACAACTGTTAGGGACTGAATGGTCGAACGTGCCCAGGAATTTTACAAAAACCTCTATTCCACCAAACAAAGGACGCAGAAAAATGAATAGAGAATGCGAGCCGTGAGTAATCAATTCGAGGATTTCCCAGAAGTCACCTCCGCAGGAAGTGAAGCAAGCCATCTAGTAAACAAAGAGAGAAAAGGGCTCTGGGCCCGATAACATCACCATCGATTTACTCAAAAAAACTGGAAAAGTCATCATTATGAAACTAGTCATCCTATTCAACTTATGCCTCAAACAAAGTGAAGCCCTAGAAGAGTGGAACACTGCAATCATAATGCTGTTGTACAGAAAGAAAAAAAAAACGGAATACATCAACAACTACAGGCCAGTAAGCCTACTCAACTACATCTAAAAGGTCTCCACAAAAGTGATCACTGACCAAATCACCAAAACGCTAGATGAAAACTAATCACGGTAACAAGCTGGCTTTTCAGAAAAGATTCTCGTCCATCAACCATCTTTATTCAGTAAAACCGGCTAAAAGAGAAAACAACAGAATATAGAATACCACCAGCAGTAGCATTTGTTTACTTTAAATACGTCATCAATTCAGTGGAAATCCCCAGAGCCATTGATTCATTTATACCATAACTCCAGCGTACTGCAACATATCTATCGACACTGCAATGACTCTGAGCCCTTTCAAGTAGGAAAAAAGAGTTAGACAAGGTGATATCAGCTCACCCAAACTCTTCATAACCTACCTTGAGATGATCCTCCGAAACCTACTTTGGGGACAAATAATTTCTACGTTGCACGGACATTAGACAATGAATCTCCAAGAAATCTTCGAAAGAACAAGGAATCAAGTGAAGAATCACATGAGGTTGGTAAGCTTTCAGCAGAGCTAGCTCATCCAAAAAGAATGAAAAAAACCCATTCATCCTAAAAAAGGGGTACACAATCAATGTATCCTACCGATAGATTAACCCTCAAACTGAGAACCATGCAACGTTCACATGCGACTATCATGTTCAGCCTCCCATGGAGAGATCATGAGACAGCACAGTATATCAGAAAAAAGTCAAGAGTCCGAAACATCATAGAAACTGTTAGAAAACTCAAATGGCAATGAGCTGGACATGTTGCAAGAATTTCTATTTCTACTTTTTTAGTAGGAAAAATTGTGTTTAATTGATGATGGTCCAACAAGACAGGAATTTCTCAGTTCCCTGTACTTTGAATTTTTTCTTGTGCCACGAAGATTGAAACAAACTGTTTAAGTTTTACTCTCAAACAAACATGATTAGGTTTTGGTACGAGCGAGTCATTTGCAACCTTGTGAAATACAACATCCCAAGCTTTATGAAAATATTTCATATTGAAATGTAATTATATTATACTGTGTGTGCAAATATAAGGGAATTACTGCTTGTGAGGAATTTAACTTATTTTGAACCCTCATTGTCAATTTTTGTATCAATCTAAGATTCTAAGACTAATTTGTTATTGTTCGTTTTGTGAGAAAATATACATTGTATTTTATTCTATTCTATTCTATGTGGTGTATTTTATATGGTTCTGCTTGATCATTTTCAATGTGATGGTTTGCGTCTTATCTTCCTTTTCTATCCAACACACTAACACACACACACACACACACACACACACACACACACACACACACATATATATATATATATATATATATATATATATATATGTATATATGTATATATATATATATATATATGTATATATATATATATATATATGTATATATATATATATATATATATATATATATATATATATATATATATATATATATATACATATATATATATATATATATATATATATATATATTCTCCTGGATATTCCATGATGGTTGATCAACGTCTTTGGTTCATTTTCTTCCGTGAAATGTGAAAAATACTAAGTCAATTATCGAAATATTACTCGCTTCGTACTTTTAATACAGACTGGCCAGTCATAATATGATTGAAGATCTGATAAATTCGATGCTTGAAAATGTGAAAAAAATGTATAGAATTGTGAGTTTTATTAAATTTTCAATTTGTGTGATGAATTATTAAATTCTCTTTTTCATTGAAATAAATGTCTGATTGCATGTTTGTAATGTGTGCGCACACGTATGTGTGAACACTCTGCTAAACATATTGTCATTATAACCTTCCCCAAAAGATTTCATGCCTTTAAATTCGATTTTGAATAGTTGCAAATAGGTATAGAAATAGAGTTAAAAACGATGAATTTTATCATTTTTTAATTTCCAAGTATATTCATTTCTTTTTTACCTAACTATGAACGCACGAAATTCGTGTACCTAAATCATCTCATATCCGTCAGAATTCATCTGAATTATAATCTAAGCTTCGTAGTAAATAACATGAAAATATTTGCACATTCCCCTGGACAAGTCTATAATAATTTCATCATATCTGTAGTCTTCCTCTCTCTGACATTCAAAATAGATTTAATTGTTGCAAAGCAAACTGCCAAACGACCTCTTGTTGCGTTTTCCTCTGTGTATTTTCTCTCTTTGGTTCTCTCTCTCAATCACTGTATCCGTAGTTTCGTATTTTTACTCTTCCTGTTAAGTAACTGACAGAGATCAACATAGTCGATCCTTTGTTTTTTCTTAATTTTTGGTCGGATAGATTTCAGAAGTACACTCATCATACTAGCATCTTGTACTTTCTGTTACGGTCTTAAATGGCTTCCCAGGCATTTGTATAACATGGTCGTGAATACCTCTGTGGTTCCTTAGGTTCTTAGAGTTAATGTTGTTATTGTTGTAGTTGTTCTTATAGATGTTCTTGGAGTCGCAGTTGAGATTATTATCAGCAGATATCTTCATGTAAAGACATCGGTATGGTAGTTTCTTCCAGATTGTATCAACCAGCTGATATAACGACAGCCAAAAATGTATAGGATTCAGAAATTCCACCTTGTTGTTCCGAAAGATGTCTGTCTGACGACTCCATTACCCCCGTATCATCCATCTGACGACTCCATCATCCCCATGTCGTCCCTTTGACATAACTTACATTCTTTTTTTTTTTAGCTTAATGTATATCTTTATTTCCTTATACTCTCTCTTTATCTTTTTACCATTCTTCTTCTTTCTTAGCTTTTTTCTTTTCGTTTTCTCCTTTTCTCCGCTCCGATTCTTACGGTCTGGTCTCATTTCATATCTACTCTCTCATTTTGATATTTGTTCACTTCCTCTCATGTTATGCCCTTTATTTTTAACGACTTGATTTTGAATTTGTCCCTCTACAAACGTTGTAGATTGATGCAGTTTTCTATTTTTGCTCTCATGTTTTTAATTCTGCATTCCACTCTCTTTTTCTTACTTGCTCCGAACTTACCATTTTTATACACCTCACGTCCGTTCTCTCTCCCTCTCGCTCTGTTTGTTTCACTCTTTTCCTCACTCGATAGTTTTGTTTTTCTTTTCTTTTTTCCTGCTTTCAATCCTCCCTCCTGCTTTCTTTTTTCTCCCTCCTATCGTGCTACACTCTTCAATATTTCATTATTGGCCTCTTTCAGTCTTTTTTTTTTTTTTGTCCTTTTCTCTCTTCATTCCTTTGTTCAATCGTGCTTTTTTTTACATGTATCTTTTTCTCCCTTTTTTCCTAGTTCTTAAGTCTTCTTTTATTTTGGCATTTGATGACTATCAATTCAAGTTGACACGTGTTTGTATTTAATCTTATGTGGTGACAAACTATCACCATCATCATAATCATAATCATAATGATCATGATCATTATCATGATAATGATGATGATGATCATCATCATCATCATCGTCACCTTGCAATGAAATAGAAAAAAAAACTTTCTTTTGAAGAATCGATAAATGCTAGTAACACCTATGACAACGTTAAAGAAAGTATATTGAAAGACCGTAAAAACAGCCGAGAAATTGGGGACATTATAATCAAATGACCCTCCTTTGGGAGACTGAAATACAAAAGTTACTGTTTTACATGTTGTATTGGAATACAAGTTGGCTCACTATTGGATATCTATCTAAAAGAATTCTGACATCCATGTCGTTTGAAACAATTTGCACATTTTACTTCCATTTATTCATTTGGTTTTTCATGTTTAAAATCATACGAGGTGTGTCCATAAAAAAATCGAACTTTCAAAAGAGAGCGCCAATGGGACATTTTAGTGTGCTCTACTTGGTTTGCTATCTAGGAGTAATTGTGTATTTGAAAGAAAATGCATCCATCTACGTTGGTTAGTGTTTTAACTACACGTGCATTTTGGGGTCGTCTTTTCCCAAGTTAAACAATTAAAGTTTTAGAAGTCCTTCGATTCGTGGAAATCATAACCTAACTGTCTGTGAAGTTCCGAAGATGGATAAATCTGTAAAAGTTAGTGCAACAGGATTTAAAAAAAAAAAGATGGATGATGTATCGTGTTGCATTCTACTCATCTGTCAGCAGATTTTGCGCCAACACGATACGTAATCATCATTTCTTTAAAAAAAAATGTTTAACGAACTTTTACAGATTCAGAAAATTCTCTTCGGAAAATTCACAGACAATTAGACGACGATTTCCACGGAACACATCACACACCTCATCAATGTGATCTTCCACTGTCGCCTAGACTTGGCATTATCTTTGGTGAAAGTTTTTTGAACAAAATTTCACACAAACACATCACTCTTTTAGAATCTTCATTGTTCAACTCGAGTAAATAAAACCCAGCACAGTGAAAACACCTTCAATTTTTTTTTTCCAAAACAAAAGTGCGAAGTCATTGGTACAAAGCATTTCAGTCAGGGCAAGCTAAGACGTTTCATTGGCACGCTGTTTTAAAAGTTGAGTTGTTTTTTGAATGTCATCGTATATGTACATAAAACTCGGTCAAGAGCATACTTAAAAACTATAGGAATACAATGATTCAAAAACATATTGTAAAGGAGCTACGGTTTATAGCTAGGAAGAGACCGATTCAAGCATACTGAGCTACTTCTATTAGACTAGGAATTATCCATATCTAAAATTA
>OY735203.1:31725295-31752795 GCA_963457665.1 Thysanoteuthis rhombus
CATGTTCTTTAGCATACCTTGTATGTAAATAGAGGAAAAATAAAATTGTTATCAAGAGAAGAATATGGCAAATTATAAGCATTTAAGCAAGTCTTAAAATCTGAATATATATATGTGTGTGTAAGTGTGTGTACGTATGTGAGTGCATGTATTCAGAATCTTACATACATATATATCCACTAGAAGCAATCAATTGACGCATTGACACAAACATATTCATATACATACCCAACACCTGACACGATCACAGATAAGTGCAATCTCACTATCTAATGTAGTCCCAATACTTTGTTTTCATTTCCTCTTGCGTCAGTTTGATTCTGACTGCAGACCGGTCCATCTGATGTCAAAATCCTATCAGTTCCGACCGAATGTACACAGAATTACAATCCAGGCGCAACTAATCATTCCACATGCATCAGAACCGAAACAAATGGAATATCAACAGGGCCGCTGCTTCAGTAGAAAATATCACCTCTTTAATTTTAATGTTAAAGGCACTTACATTCACTTGAAGCCCAATCTATAATAAATTACATATACCTAACATGTGCGGATATCTAGTGCATATTTATCAACTCATCATGTACACATATCTCTTTGCCTGATTGTCAGTGTAAATACATTATTTACAATAGAAATGCGAATGTATCGAATATATAATGCTGGTGTAAGCATGGAATTCATGTCCAATGTTCTTGTCTTTGTGACCGCTTAACAGTGCGTTTAACTTCTGTTCATACACGTTTGACACTACAGGGCTATTTATTTTATTCATTCGAATTGGTATATTATGTTCAATATACACACATGTATGTGCGTATATCTATCTATATATGTGTGTGTGTGTGTGAGTGGTTGTTAATATATATATATATATATATATATATATATATATATATATATATATATATATATATATATAATGGCTTGGCTTGGCTCTGTGATCGAAAATCCAAGATTGTTTTCCATGTCTTTTGAGACGGCCACTGTACTTGTCATAAGTATTTGAACAAACAGTCATCTTTGCTTGTAATCACTTGGTTTTGAGTGTTGAAATCCGAAACATTGCATATGGAAAACCTAACTTTATTGCAGTTAATATCACAAAGCATGCACTCTTGTCATGTTTTATGGTTCTGAATGCTGTATTTCTAGAAAATAATTTTTGATTCGATCAAATTCTTGGGTGAAAAAAGCAAAAAATAATTTTATCAATCCTTCCAAGATCTTGTTCAAAATCGATCAAGGGGATTGAAAAGACGAGTGCACATCCATATGGGGAAGAGTGGTAAAATTTGTAAGTTTATATGGATCCCTGCCTGCTTGAAATCATCAATGGTTCCTGCAATCTTAGGAAATACAATTGAATAAGCGTTTGGAAGAATAGTTTACCTTCTCCATTTTTTGCTATGCATTATACAACCGTCAGGCCCCCTGAATCTCATGTTTCTACCCTGTATGTAGGGTTTGTATCTTGTCTTAGACACGAATATCTCAACTGCATACTGAACTCGATCACCGATCATCTCCACAACTAAGCTGATCAGACTTAGTATTTTTTTCTCTTGGAATTTGGTTGACTTTCGATATGCTCTGTTATACCATTGCCTATGAGCCAACTTTCATCTCTATGCAAATTTGTTCAAGGTCTTTTTCAAATTCTATTGAACTAATAGATGAATGAACATTATAAAGCATTCTGTGATAGGAGAGAGAAATGGGCAGGGATAAACACACGAAAATAAAATGAACTAGCAAAAAATAAAAACCGTTGAAAATATGAGAGATAGATTGTAAATACTTTAGAGTTATATGAAGAAGCAACGCATAAAAAGAAGGAAATTGAAACAAAGGCAAGAAAAGGAGAAATGACGATCTCTTAGAAAAAACGTAGATAAATAAATCAAATTGACTGTAAGAGTATTCAGAAAAAAATGAGAAACACAGAAAAGAAATAAGTACAGAAATAGTTGGAAAAAATAAGATTAAGAAAGACCTGCTATACATATGCAAGATAATACGTAATTATCATAATACGGGGCAGATCAATCAGTCTGTAGCTGAGCACGTACTTATAAACAAATTTTGATATGAAATCTTCACTGTATAACACGTGTTGGACGTGATTAGTATTCGCAACTAAATAAAGTGCATTGGCAAAAAATATTATATTAAAAGATAAATATTTGTTGTGTTATTAGTACTTCTAGGTGTATAGGTATAAGTTTCTAAAGTGAGAAGCTTCCATTCCAGCGAATTCTGGTGAGAAAATTGGTTTGTTTATGTATATATATATATATATATATATATATATATATATATATATATATATATATATATATATATAAAGCTACCTTAGATACACAGTAAATATATATTTTTCAACAAAATCGCTCTCCTTGTCAATGCACTTAACACTTTCCTCCATAGATCACATGAAGAAAACGTTGTACGATGAAATTTTTTGATCAAAATTAAAGTGATTAATTTACCAGGTCGGAGATTTTATTGATTCAGCCCAATGGAAAATTCTGGTCAACGCACTTGTTCATTTAAATTATACAACTAAATCTAATTTTCATTTTGTTTTTAAATATTTTGAATATCATATTTTAAATATTTCAAATATTTAAATACGTAATAATTTCAATGAATTTAAATATTTGATTATTGAAATATTTCAAATATTATAACCATCAACCTAAGAGAAACCCCAATAAGTAAAATATCATATAGGAATATCGAAAGCGCCCTTCAAATGCAGATTAGCCAACCCATATCATCCTTTACTAATGGAAAATACAAAAATACAAAAATAGTACATCGTTATCTACACATTACTCGAAAATGCGCCAAAAAAAAAAAAAAAATTTAAATCAATTGTAAAATGGAAAATATTAAAACTGACCTACGTATGACAAAATATTGAAACCCCATGCCATCTATGCCTAAATGAGAAATTTGAGATGCCAAATAGAAGAAAAAAACTTAGAACAGATTTATTAAACAGGCAAAATGAAATAGCGTTAAAATGCTGGCACCGCTCAAAATTTTTATTAACAAATATGACTTATTAACCCAAACATAATTGCACTAACAACAACTAACATAGATATTTTATTCACAAAGCCATCTCAAAGAACCACCCAATTAACTTAATCTACTTCCTCTTGTTTAAGCTAATTAAGAATCACACAACACACCATGACCATTAAAGATCCTAGCATGGAGAAATAAATCTGAAATATTTAAGTAAAAAATATAACAATATTCTTATATAGAACACACAGAATCAACAACCATTACTGATAACTCCAACAACCGTACCATACTTCCTGATATGTAATTTATAACCATCAGCCAAAAGACAAACGACAAATCAAACGGACCAAAAATCAAAACAAAAGAGAAACGGACGGTTTAATTGCTGCCCCCCAAATAAGTACAACAATAGATAGATGGAAATCATTTAGCGTTTATATAATTTGCTTGTAAAATTCATTTAATACCATCCTTTACACTATAATGAAGAAAGGGGGCTAATGTAATAAAAGAGGGTAATATCAAGAAAGGAGCTATGAAGGGCAAAATTGAAAAAAATTGTTGATATAGGGCTAATTTCTAAATAAAGGGGCATTATGTAAAAACAGTGTACCCTGGTGTTAAGAAATTGTTGGAAATTTAAAAGTAGAGGTATCATTTTAAAAATGGGGGTAATGATAAGGGGGATGAGAGTAAATTAAAGAAAAAGGGGGCCATTGCTAAAAGGGATATAGTGTTAAAAAGAAGAATTAATGCTAAAAAATTGGGCGAAATTAAACAAAAAAACGTTAGTGGCTTGATGATTGAAAGGAGAAGGGATAATTTTTAGAAAAAGGGGAGGAAGGGTTCCTCCTTGATGTTGATCAATAAAAGAGTAAGAAGCTCACATTTCGATTTTTGAAAAGTGAAAGGAAAATCATATAATCGATTTTGTGCTCTGACGTGAGAAAATGTCCCGTAGGATATTGGACCCAAAAAGTGGAGAAAAAAATTATTTCTCCATTCTGACCCGTAACAATAAAAAAAAACAAAGGTCTTTCGGATTTCGTCCCCTAAAAGTTAAAAATAATTGCCCATCGATTCTGACCCCTACAATTAAAAAAAATCTTCTGCTCGATTTTGAACTTAAAAGTAAAAAAAAAATGGCCCTAGTATTTTGACTCCTAAAAAAGGAAAAAATTACCCCCTCCCTGAATTTCACCACTGAAAGTGAAAAAATTCCGCCTTTGATTTGGATCCTAAAAATCAAAGTTCCCTCTATGTGATTGACATAATCCCTGATCCCTTAATCTCGTGTTTTTGGAAAATTTACCTCAACAGTTCCACCAAAACATGCATCAATAAAATTCCCACTATTCAAGGTATCCATGTACAACCAATAATCATCGTGATATAGGATTTGTTAAGACATATTTTGCTTTTTTTCTAAATGAAGAACGCAACTTCCGTCACATTTCTATTTCTAAGACTTGAGAAAAAAGAATAAAAGCTATCCTTCCAAAAAGTGATAATCATTTTCACCATTAATGATTAATCATGTACATAGATATTCCTGAATTGAACAACCCTGAAAAAAATATTTCGAAGGTTAGTTTTCAAAAAGTAATTCGCTAGAAATTCTTCCCGGGTATCAAAAACGCACCAACAGAAAATTCCATAGCTTTATGTCAGGTAGTTTTTGCTGCAGGTGAGTACAAACATACAGACAGATAGACGGGCAGACTTTTGGCGAATCATAATAAGATACGTAGAATTTTACAAGTATATGGCTAATAACTAGAAAAAAATAACATTTAGAATCAAAATTAAACCAACTCCAGTGATTAAGCTCTTCAGACTTTCCTCTTTTCACGTAAATGGACTTGCTATCACCGAGTCAATATTTAACCAAGACACAAATTCATAAGTGGTATATTTTTCTTCCCAGTGCAGTAGCTCTGATGTTTTAAATAAGCTGTTCAAATTTATATCTAATGTTTTAGACTATTTGGTTAATCTCCCAAAGAGTTTAGAAATATTTTGTTTTGGAATTTTCAAGAACAAATAGTTAAAGCCACAGTGACATTCTGGTTCTCCTTTTATTCTTGTGAGAGTTTTGCTTTCGTTTTTATTTTTTCTCAGCTTGGAACTGTCAGGTCGGATTCGACGAACGTTGCCTCCGTCTAAAGTCCCTTGCCGTGCAACTGTCGCTTGACTAACTATTTTGATATGCAAGTAGATGTGTCACTTGAAACGTTATCAGTTGAATCATCGATTTTTCTATCTTATAAGCTCGTCAGTGTCGCATTACTGCCAAGAGGAGTGACTGTGATCAATTTGGCTTAATTCTAGGTTCGTCAGGACGATTTCTTTGGAAAACAGCTCAACTACAACATAACTAGTAAATCGGAGATCAATTTGGCAAATTAGTAAATAATAAACAGTGGTGAAATAAGTTGTTATATTGTTTTAAATTAAAAGCAGGTCGATCTCTTGGAAATGTTATGATTCCCATGATGCCTACGTTATGATATAAAGCGCCTGGCGTAGTATGATTGTTTGCAAGGTAATCTCGCAAAGAACCGCTTGAACAGTTGAGGATAGCTGACGAGATATCTCGAGAGAAATTTCTTCGTTCCTGGAGGGGATGATGGGATATTGCTCAAGAAATATCTTTGTCTTATCTTTTTACTGTGGCAGTGATACGGATAGTGATACTAGACAACGTGTACATGGTGATTAAAAAAGCAAAGCAGTGATTATCGAGTAGTGATTGCGGCGATATTTAGCCACATGAGATTGTCTCGTTTCCAAACATGTAATTTCAAGTTTTTGTTGATAGTTCTATCTTTGCAGCTATGTCAACAGTCATATTGGAATCGTTGTTAACCTATTTAGTGGGTAAAAGAAAGAGAGTTTCTTAATCTTACCACAGTAGTGCTATCGTATTAAATGAATAGTTAAATGAATGTAATTACCGAACTTCGTTCTTCTTACATTATTAATAATTTTATGGCAGGGGAAAGAGACCGACCAATACATGAAAAAACTTTCTTACCTTTATGAGAGGCTCTAGAATCGAATATTTAATAATTCATTCACTATAATGGCCAGTTCTGTTTTTTTTCCCCATGCTTGATTCATATATTATCAATTTTTTCCGGTTTTCTTTTATAAGAGTTGTATTTTTTTTCGATTTCTTTTTGCATCTCTTTCTCAAGATTTTTTTCACCAGTATTCATCTCGACTTTTTTTTCTTATCAAACACTTCATATATTTTTTCTCTGTTCTTTGTCTCTCTTTGGTCGTAGCTCTTCTCTCTGATTTCTCTCTCTCTCTCTCTCTCTCTCTCTCTCTCTCTCTCTCTCTCTCTTCAATTTCTCCTCCCTTGTTTTGTCCCGTTGACATAGTTCTAAACTTTTATTTCTATTTTTTCTGGTCTTTTGGCCAAAACTTGAAATAATTATTTATGGGAAATAAAAGTCTGAAAGAGATGTCACTTATTAGAGTACTACTGAAGGAGTCGTTGTATTCTATTGCAGCCTCTTTCGATGCCTTTTTTACCCTCGACTTGTATTCCATTGTTTACCTGTTTCACTCTGTCCTTGATCTTTTTTACCCTTCCTTATTTCTTCATATTTCATTTACTTTCCTTTTTTTATCCTCCTCCACAATTTCCTGCATCTTGTGATTATTTGGTCTTTGAACCACATACGTGTCTATCTCCTTGATCAAGACGATGAAAACAATTTATTATGGGACACTCATCTTAAATTTGCGGTCGAAATTGTTGAAAATAAGGGTCCTTTCGACTACCAAAGTTTACTACGATCATTTTGCATCCCAAATAATGCAAATTTTTATGTAAGATTATTTTCAGCTTGAGCTTTTACAAAAAATCCCGAGATTCGTTGCTCTGTGTTGCAGATATTACGGCGTGTTTCGCACCCTTCAAACCCCCAAGTACAATGGGGAAGTATTATCTGTTTGTACAATTTAAAGAACTTTCTACATAATCAAAAGAAATAATTTTAATAATTTCTATCCGAAATTATTAACAATCGTAATGTAAATGGATCATAGAAATGATTTTGTTTATAATTCATGGTGAGTAGTGGAAATCAAATACAATTTACAGCTTGAGTCGAAAAAATTAATGCCAGCGTTTAAAGTCCTGAAATCAACAGTAATAAAGGATAGGAAATATATTCCAAGCAAATTATTTCAGGTAACATGAAAAAAAAACTTTGTTTTATCTTTTCAGATTACAGACTGATATAGAAACAAGCATGTACAAAATATAGCACTCAAGTGGAGAATACAACACAAAGTTTTCCTTTTATTTGCATTGACATATTCAATATTTGAAATCAGCAACCAGAACTGCCACCGTAACTGTCAACATAGGTTTCTTCAGTTTTGAGGTCAGTCTGTCAGGCTAGCTATGTATGTATGTATGTATGTATGTATGTATGTATGTATGTATGGCTCGACTGACATGGAGTGATAGGGCCTAAATTCTAAACATTCATTGCTTTAAATGTCTAGATATTGTTTTGTTTTTTCTAAAATTTCCTCCCAAAATAGATTTTTAGTTGGCGGTTCAATTTGCAATCTAAGTTCATTTTAAATCCATCCCTTAATTTGTGTTCTACAGTATTTACGCTTGTTTTTTTTTTTAAAATCCAGACCTTACCGATCACTGCCAAACAAAAGGCTAGAGAAGTATCTAATTAATTGATCATCCCTTTTTCCAATTTTTAAATTGATCAACAGATCATCTCAACACGCAATGCTGTCAAAAGACGCTGCTTACGTGACGGTTTCCTATTGAGTTACCGAACATGTTTCTTTTTCTCTTGAGGTAATCCGTCGGTTTTTTTTAATGATTATTCGGTCGGTTCTGATTCTGTATACGATTGTTCCATTACTTGTTTCAAACGAGGTTATTTTCGGGAATTCGTTTCAATATTACTTTGATTCTTTATTCATGGACGCTTTATGAGCTTTTCTTTCTTTTTTTCCATCTTATCATTGTTTTTATCTTTACTTACCATGCAGTTGTATGTACCTGATGAAGATTGATGTTAATGTTCGTCATGGCCAGGCTTATCACTCACATGTGGGAGCTCCTCGAATTTAGCCACAAACCAAAATTGGCTTAGTTCAACAAATACCTGCTTACATTATATAAGAAGCATATCCATTGTTTTTCTATGAAAAAAAAACTCTTGAATTACTCATCTGACAATAGTAATTTAATTCCTAGTAACAGTCTCTTATGAAGCATAAAACATAGCTTTTGGAATATAATTGAAATTTTTCTGATGATACTACCATTCACCAATATCCCCAGAAAAATGTATTAATACATTTGAATGAAGAACATGTTCTCATATTTGAATTTGCTTTATTTATTTTTTCTAATACATGCGAAATTATAGAGTTTCAGCATTATTTGTGAAGTTTCTGAAACTATAATTTTATAATTTCGGTAATTCCACTCTATTAATACAAAGCTGGAATGTCCAAAGAATATTCAGGAAGATTTCAACTTTTGAATTGTCAAGATTTGTTTTTATATCATTATAGATTCAGCCGTATTTTAAATAACTTCTCTTCAGATAAACGTTTCTTCAAGACGTGTCTTGCTTAATTTTTCAGATAACCATTTTTCCGGGGCGTATCTTGCTTGCTATTTCTGGTATTTTGCAGAATAGTTGGTTGATAAAATAACAAAGTTGACATTGAAGCAGAACTCCCGTCATTAAAAGTTACAACTTTACAATTTATTGATATGCGAATATGATGGCTTGTCTGAGTAAACTTATAAATAAATGCCTTTTCTCTGAATGGTTGAACAAGATTAGTCTTTCGAAAAAATATGAGAATAAAAACAATTACTTCTACCTGTTAAAATCATATGATACTTTAAACAAAATAATGTAATCATGAGCTTTTAGCATTGTCTTTAAAGTGAGAATATAGAATTAGAAACATTTAGGAAAATAAGTACAAATTCCATGTGGTTGATATTAAATGAATATACAGTGCCTACAAAATGATCTTATAAAATATATTTTCAACCAAGTTTATTCAAAGGAGAAGATCGATATTAATCAATTGGTCGGTAATGTAAACGTCGGCTGCTAAGTAATGATAACTATCATGTTTTATATTTCACTTATGGAAATTTCGTGACGTGTGTTATGCTTTACAATACAATTATAAATAAAGTATTGTTCATTCTCTGTGACTTTCTATTCTGAATCAACTAACATTAAAACAAGCCATGCAACTAATATTTACAACTAATTTTCATTTGCTCAAAATATAGCATTCAAATGAATTTAAAATATATGGCTCATTTGAATGAGAAGCCTATTTGGTTGCAAAATGCAGCTTGTAGATATATTTTTCTATTACTTCAAAGAAGGAAAAGTAGAATTAAACAATGAAAATAAATTTTGAATAGAAAACGTTTTAATTTTCTCCTTTGTATTCTTCAACATATTTCATGTCCTTTGTCCTTTAGGCAAATTTTTAAAATATAGAAATCAAGCTTGTCCGATTGTCTCGATATTCGACTGTGTCTTATATCTCCTTTGTGTTGCTTTTAATTCAACGCAGTGTAAGAAAGAGGCAGTTCATCTTAATTATTAACGCCTTTCGACTGTCAACACAACGGAATATCTATCAATTCCGCTGAGGAAAATGTGATCGACAAACGTGTTAATAATTTTACCAGGCTTGTTTTCGACGGAACTAGTGCCACCTACATTTGGAGGTTTGTGCCATAAGCTTTTGTGACATGCATTATCTATAAATAGTATGAATTTTAGATATCTATTCTTTCATGATGAAAAATATTTTTGGGGGCTCATTACTTGAATGGAATAAGTAATAGATATTAATCATGAATATGTTCTGTTCTAATAGGATTGTTAATCATATTGATTCAGTTACTGATTAAAATTAGAATAAATTCATTACAAATATTGATTCTTCATCGTTGATCCCCATAACATCAAATAATTATAGCTATTACAACTTATCGTATTTTGTTTGCTAAAAAATCTTTCTAAAAAAGTTAGCTGAGGACATTTCGGCAACTCATGCGAAATTGTCTTATCGGGATTGTTACCTAGAGTTATGGTTACAGTCCAGGTTAGAGGTTAGGGTCAGTCAGTCAGTCAGTCAGGGGAAAACGTCAGTTTGAGTTGGAAGAGCTTTCAACTTACATTTATTGAGCAATGCAGGAAAACGGAGAGCTGTAATTGCCATAAACAATTACTGAAATGGGAACTAACACAAGATGACCCCACATATACACTGACCGTCTTGGCTTCAACAGAGGTTTAATTGTTTCTATTTTGAGGATCCGGGAGTTGGGTAAAGGTAATCATCACAAAAACCGGAATCAGTAAACCGAGTTTATTCTGCTGAAGTTGTTTAGGGCTGTTAATGCCTTTAGGAAAGGCATGAATCCACTTCTCCTTCCACATTATGTCATCGATATAGATCTTGACAGAATGTATCGTCACATCCCTGGCATGTCATGATAGTTGATGGTGGAAAGATAAATAACTTACCTGCTCAAATATACTGTAACTCCTTTACTCAACATTGATTGGCATCAATCATATTTTCATGCAATCAAACAGACGATGTATTCTAAAGACAATTTTAATGCTCTTTTTACAATATATCAACTTGTGGATATTTATACTTAGTGTATGCATGGGTGTGTAGAGGATATCCTGCAAAATGTGTACACATATATCATCCAATGACTTTATGAAGTTTTAGGGGTAAATTAAATACGAAAAATAACTGACAAAATGCTTTACAAAAAAAAAAAAAATCCTTATACCATGTTTGAGTTAAGAAACATACCAGATATCAAGAACCAAAAAGTGTACACATTTTTGAGACACCTTGAATTTTCTTTAAAAATTTATAATTTTATAATAATGAATGAAATTTGCCATAAAAATTAAATACAAAACCATTATAGGTTTTCTCTTTAATTATGTATCATGCTAAGCGTTCAAAATCTCTCTCATATATATATATATATATATATATATATATATATATATATATATATATATTGCATTTATGCTGCAAATTTTCATGAATAAAAGGATTTTCCCTTTTTTCTCAATAAACCTCGTCTCTTTTCGTATAAGTGAATGTAGGTCAGTGGTTGGTGTATGTAAAAACTGTTCAAAAGATTTCGATCGTGTCTTTTTGGTTAATTGGTTTAGCTGTTACTAAGACCCAAGACTTAGAACAATAAAAAAACCTCTGATTAAAGATGCTAGTTAATTTTAAATGGCAATTCACGAATGTCTGCAATACAGCATTTGTTCCATTTGATGACATCACGCACGAGCCAATACGAAAGTTCTTCTCTTGGAGGAATGAATCAATCAGTTGAATTAATGCATTCAAATTTCATATACTCTGATTGAAAGAGATCTAATTCGGCTTTGGGTTTTTTTATTTCATAATAAACGTTTTAAATATCTGTGGCCTTTTTTGCAATTGAAATTGAATGGTATTCATGTATTCTCAACAAGTATTTGAGGTATATTAGTGAGAGATACAATGATACCCAACAGTTTGTTTTCGACATTATAGGAACAGATTGTATTCCTTGTCTTTACGCCTTTGATATATATATATATATATATATATATATATATATATATATATATGTGTGTGTGTGTGTGTGTGTGTGTGTGTGTGTGTGTGTGTTGCCTTGTTGCCTTGTTATCTCTTTTGGTCTGTGGTCTTTCATTTGACTATTTAGCTTACCAATGGCGCAGCATGGGTGCGCTTAGATATGGTGAGACATGGGATAAAAAATAGCTTGGGTTAACCCCGCTCGATTGCGATAGTCCTTGAAGATTTTGGCTCAATTGATAGAGGTTATGTGCCGAGAGATTGCCGTTGACACCGCCTATGCCGGGAAGTCCGGAGCTGCTCGACAGAGACGGACTGTTAACGTCCATGCCTGGGTTCTGCTTCTTCCATTTAGTTCGTCGATTCTGAAACCAAATTTTCACCTGAGTTTCCGTCAAACTTAGCGAAAGCGCAAGATTAAGCCGCTCGCAAACCGATAGGTATCGGGTCGTCTTGAATTTGTTCTCCAGAGCAACCAACTGTTCATAGGTGAAAGCTGTCCGAGCTCGTCTGATTTTCCCACCACCACTATTAGCACTACTGCCACCACCACCACCACCACTACTACTACTTCCACCACTAGATGAAACAGTCACACTCCCTCCTCCACTATTTCCATTGCTTCCACTTTCACCATTTGGACAGCAGCCACCACTACTACTACTGTTGATTTTAGTATCGTCACCATATTGAGAACTAATACTTCCGGTTCCGATGATGATGCTGCTCACTTTTCTGCCACCAGTTATCAAGTTAATGCCACTTGCGTCGTCCCTGGCAGCGGACTCCAGATCCTCCGGTTGTAGCTCAGAATTGAGATCGTGGTCGCCATCCTCAAAATTGTCATCGCTGCTATCGCCACCATCGATATCTCGCGCGTCCGGCAGGCAGACAGTTGACTGAAACCGTTCTGTAAGACAAAAACAATAATAGAGATTTAAAAAAGAATATTCAATCAAACTATTAAACTAACTGATTATTGGGTGACACACGGTTCGATAAAATTTGCTGATTCATAACAATAAGCTTACAATGTTTCAAACCTAAACTTGACAAGTACAAAGAGTGTAGCGGGAAAAAGCTGGGGACAACCATCGTTATTGTCGTCTTCTTTTTCTCAAATGGATAATTTTGTTAATCTTGGACATATTCCAGTAGAATTATGTATGTGGGCTTGTAGAAAGATTCTACCCGGGGGATGCTGAATTATGGCCAATCAAATTGTTTGCTTACATTTTAAGAGCAAAAACGTTGCTTACAATTGGGAAGCTTTCTCAAATCTTGATCTGTTTCGTTGAAATATGACAATAATGTTAACGAAACCCCAGGAATGGGGAAAATGGACTGTTACTGTCGATCCAATGGCTTGTTTGTATTTTTTTATGTGTATAACCGTACGATAACTGGCCATAATACCAAACTTTGGAACAGCTGAAAATATTATCATGAAAAGAAAGTTAACAGACCTAATAAACAACTAATTGCTATCCCCTCTCTCCCTCTATTTCAATAATCCTGACATAAGGATTTCAGAAAATTGTTTATTGTTAAGATTCAAGTATACGTTGACTCTATATCACGACAAAACAGAAAAAAGCAAGAAAAAAGATTAATATATTTGATACATTCTGATTTATACTCTATGTATCAACCGCTTGTTTTAAACTCTTGTTTTTTTTTTTCTTCATCTTTGAAATGTGTATTTTAAGATTCTCCCAGGCAAGAGGCTGATATGATGTCTAATAGGTTCATTACCTCTCTATTCTATCTATTGCAACTTGAACCCAGAAAACGAAAGAATAGAAAATTAATCTCTGAAGTAAACAACGTACGGAGACAAATGAACCTTTTTTTTTCCAGTTTTGATTCGTTGAATTCAGGAAAATTATTAGAAAAATTCAAATTATTTTCCGGACGTAAACGGCAAAATTTGAAATTATATGTTTTCATATTTGCACTGAATATCAATTTCGCTCTGTAATATTCTCTGTTGACAGAGCATTCTAGTCCAAACACTTATGAAATCAATCAAGTCATCTGTCATCATCGTAACTAGGGAAAACATCAAAATATATCCCCTCAATCTCCAGCTCATCGTCCGTGTAGAATTGATTATCCTCACCCACAGTCTCTGAAATCTTGTCTGCGTAATCAGCTTCCTCCTCAAGACTTCTGACCACACCCTTGGTCAGTGACTCGATGAAAGGAAGAGGAGGGATGGTTCCTACCTTCCAGACCCTCTCACCTCTTGTCCACCGTCTTCTCCCATTGCACCCTCTGCTCGCAGGGTTCGGATGTTCTGCAGTCTTGTTGCAGGCGACTCTTAAATTGGTTCACTCTACATGGGGTATGAGAAAAACCTGGGGGAAGGCAGGAGTTGAATGTGTACTTTGAAGTTTGTATTCAGAAGAACGTAGATGGGGGCAGAGAGTATGGGTGTAATTGTGAGGAGTAAAAGATGGTGGTTAAAGAGATAGACTTTGATGATCATTCTAATGATGATGATGATGACAATGACGAGTTTGGAAAGCAAAAGCATTATTGAAACGTCAAAATAAAGGTTTCCTGACTGAGAAAATGACGGGACTAACAGTTGATATCTAATAAGGAAACATTTTTGATTATTCAGCATTTTTTGCTGTTTTTGTCTGAAAATAAAGAGAAGATATGTTTAGATATTGACAAAAAACACTTCCCTGGTTTTACTAGGTTCGAAATAGGAGTAATAATGAAAATGTAAACAAACCAAATTGGACACTATTTTAGTGTCCAATTTTAACGCTACCAAGAAGAGTTTTGTAATAGACAATTGGATTAAGAAAAACAAATAACAGAAAAAAATCTTTGATACCCAGGGTATTTAACACAACATATCACCATGTTCTACTACATTCTTTTGCCCTTTTGCCTTTTTTTGTTCCGGAAAAGAGTAAATATTTGTTTAAATCTTTACAATAATCAATTTTATGGTCAAAATCATTAGGAAAAATGTATTCATCTCTCTCTATATAACCTTTTCTCATGATAATCTAACAGTACAACTTTTGTCATACATTGAACGCCTATTTAAATGTCCTACAAAGTTGGCATTCATTAATCGTGAGGAATGAGAAAAGGGAATGAAGATCCAACTCAACACGTTTGCATATCCATTTCAGTAAACTTTTCTCTAGTTGGGGGTCGAGTGACAACACTGTTACAACATTATATATGAGAGAGAGAGAGAGAAGGGAGGGAGAAAAAGAGGGATAGTTTGTGTGCTTATTTGTGTATGAGTGTGTGCGCGCGAACACAGTAAGAAATCAACATATCCTTTTCTATCAATTTATTGGCTCTCACCCACTCGCTTCTTGGTTCATTGGAGTAAATCTTATGTAAATGGGTTTTTCAATGTCTTGAGAGATCATGCAGTGAAGGTTGGAGATCTCATGTAATAAAAACATTGAAGGTAAAGTTAAGGAAGTATTGAATAACAAGATGAATATCTGGCGGCTGAACCTTTTTTTTGCAATGATACTAAAAGGGATGATTGAAAAAATAAAAAAAAACAAACCAATACCATTCACAAACCCTTTGTCTCTACATTGACCAAATGATTCTAAAATAAGTAAGGAAAAGAGGGAAAAGTGTTGCAATGAAGTGATTTGGCAATGAAAAAGCATGCAACATGATCTGACATAGCTGGATACTCGAATGCCTCAGGATAATCAAGATTTGTGGTGAGATTCATACCCAACTCAGTGAAAAACTGGGAAGTAGTGGACGGTTACAGGAGAAAACTTAGTAGAGGTAAGTATAAAGTCAAGAATCCCTCATGTGTACCTTCAGTCCCTACTGTTGTTTGTGCGAACCATGATACCACTAAACAGATTATTGGAAAACAGCAAAAGATACCAATTCTTCAAAATCATATGTAGAGGTCAACATCTCCATGCACATCGACGATGTATTAAAAAAAAGACAAATCAGGAGAGGGCTCGAAATGTTGTTCAACAAAGGTAAAGAGTTCAGCGATTACATTGTGATGGTGTTCAGGTTAGAAAAATTCTCGCTAGTGGTAATTCACAGGGGAATGCTCACAGTGGTTAGCAATGGTGAAGGTAGTAGGAAAACAGCAAAAGCAAGATGGAGTGAAAAAGATAGGAATTTTTCTGGTAAGACATGGCATTGATTAGCACAATTAGGATCATCATCGGAAGAGATGGGAAAAGTCTTTGTCCAGTATTGGACTTACGACACCTGCTGCTGCTAATGATGATGATAAGGGGGAGGAGGAGGAAGATGATTATTAATCTGCTTTTGAATACATATGCTAATGCTAAAAGATGGGTGCATTTACAGATATCGAGGATATCAATCTGGACCATTTATATTGAAACTACGTCTTAACGAATTCCGGTTGGTCATGTTGCAAGAATTTCAGATAACCGTTGGACATCACGACATTGATTCCCAGAAATTGCATGCAAAACTGCGGCTGGTAGAGTATAAAATTTTGAGATGAACTGGACATGAGAGTATTAGCACTGCGACGCCTATGAGAGCGAGGTCTTGTAAATCTTGGGGAAGGTCCATATCCCACGACGGACGCTAAAAGGCTGCTGATGATGATTATGATGCTGATGATAATATGCATAGATGATCACTTATCTTGACTATTCTGACTCAAACCTATGATAATGGAACATTTAGTGAGGATGGCACACATTACAAAAGAATATGATTCACAAGATAAGCTCACTTACCAACACGCTATTGTAGTTGCATGAGTGAAATTCCAGGGATGCACTCACTAAGTATAACCTTTGCATATGTTCTTGGCGGAGAAACACCGACTAATAATCTAAATTATCGAATAGTTTGTAATAAAATCCCACTAAGATACACTGATCATAATATGTACCAGACTTTACATGATATAAGACGCACTTTTTTTTAATGTGACCATAAGAATTTATTAGCGTCTTACGCGATGAAAGTCGGGCGAGTTTTCTTGCTTTCTTCATTGAGTTCGTTTCGAATTATTTGGAGATCATGAAGGTTTTCTGACAACAGGATGATGCCATCAACTAATCTGAGGTTACGTAGGCATTTGCCGTCTATTCTGATTTCTTGATTTTCTCCAGTCTAGGTTTCGAAAGATCACCTCGAGGCAGACTGTGAACAGTTTGAGTGGGCTGGTATCACCTTGTCTTACCCCTTTTTAGAGCTGAAAAGGGTCTTTATGAAGCCTGATAAAGGAACTGCAGTGTCGGTAGATATGATCGAAGACTCTGACATATACAGGGTCTACACCTTGTTGTACGATGACAATAATGGATTTCCACAGTCGAAGGCCGTCTTGAGGTAGACAAACGTTTCAGTGAGTGACATTTTATATTCTGCTGTTCTCTCGTTCAGTTGATTTACCGAACAGCGATGGTCAATGGTCGAGTAGCTTTTCCTAGGGACAGCTTGTTTGTTCACATGGTTTGTTACCATCTATCGTTTCCATGATTGGCTTGATGACCATTTTGGTAGAAAAATTATAGATGCAGTTGTGTAGGCTTATTGGCTAATAGTTTTTTAGGTCATTCGGGCTCCCCTTTTTTATACAGCAGCATTATAATTGCAGTGTTCCAATCTTCTGGGACTTGACATTGTTTGAGACTTAAATTGAATAGAATAGCTAGTTTCCTAGTTATGACTATAATAGCATTTTTGAGTAGATCGATAATTGCAAAATTATCAGCTTGTGGATTTTCGTAGAAGTTGCAATACTTGCAAAATTTTGAAATGATAATTCAACTCAGAAACGCAAAGTTGAAACAAAATAATACCGATATTTACGTAGCTGAGTTTAGTACAGTTCCAGAGTACAAAGATGGAGCGAACTTATAACAGTAATGATGGCCACCTTGCTAGCCGTTGCTGAACAGTGAGGCAAAGTTATTGTTCAAGCCCATCTTCATCTGACAAATATGTAAAGTAGTAGAAGACCCAATGAAGATCGAATTCCCTTCTCTAGTGAATTTTTACCAGGCTGTGAAATGATTTTGTCATTTATCCTACTACAATAGGCGTCCAAACAGACCTATAGTAGGAATAAAGGCGCATATAAATGAATGTATATATGAATATCTGCATGTGAGTTGTGTGTGTGTGTGTTTGCGTGTGTTTAAGCCCGATTTGAGCGTTTCAAAATAGCACCTTTTTGATTAACATACTGGCCATTACTATCCAAAAAATCGAATAATTTGCCTTAACATATGAATAAAACTTTTTGGAGAACTATAAGTTTCGATTACTTCCCAAATTTGATCAATGCAGCACTTTTCAAGAAGTAAATAAACCGTGTTATTTGGGGATATACATATATATATATATTTATATATATATGTGTGTGTGTGTGTGTGTGTGTGTGTGCGTGCGTGCGTACGTGCGTGCATCAGTAAATCATACATAAAACAGGAGCATATATCTGTGACAAAACTTTTTTTTTCATTTCATCATGTTGCGTTGATAGTAGGCTAGTACCTACTCCTCATCTAAATAAAGTGACAGAATTATTATAGCTGTTTATATATGTGGTGAGTAGATGTTGTAGGGTCTGTTATCTATTGTTTTCTACTCACTGACTGACCCGAAAAAGGTTTGAACACAGGTAAGAATAGTCATTTGATGTGGTGCATTACACAGATGAGGAATTCTCAGTGATGTGTTAGTTGGTTGATATGTTTGCGTGTGTCTGTGTTTGCAAGTTAGTGAGTACCTATATGTGTGTGCGTGTGAGTGTAAGTAAAAGTGAAATATTTTATGTGTGTGTGCGTGCAAGTGACTTTAGCAGTGATCATACATTCTCAGGGTCGTTTTTGGTTATTGACGGCTTTTTGAACCGATAAGAAGGTTATTTGGTACAATGTCTTATATGCAAGTGTATGTGTGTTACTTTGTGTATGTTTGTGTGTATGCAAGTAGATTTTTAGTGAATGTAAGTGTACGCGTACGCAAGTGACGGTATTAGTTTTTATATTCAACTTACGTTATATCAATGGCTTTCGTTGGTAGAGTTGATGTTATAAAAATACAACTCAGAATTACAAATGAATTTCAAAACAATGCATAAGAAATATCGAAGTTCTAAACATCCCAAAAGGCATTCTCGTTTAAGGTAGACCGGTGGTGTACAACATTTTGATGCCTGTATAATTTTTGTTGATGAATATATTTTTTGTGGTGCAATGTGTTCTTTCCCGAATCGGGGGATGGGGATTGGTTTTGTTCGAATGGTTGCATTTACTGTGGAACCCTTTCGGTGATCAGGTATTAGAGTAAATCACCAATTTGTCTCTGTGATTATCCAATATTCCGGTGTTTCTGTTGGGTAAGTATTTCTCCATTTATTTATGATCATAAATTTAGCATCTCTGTCGAAATCAGGGTCTGCAAAGTAGAAGTGCTATTTGACCGGTAGCAGCTTGCTGTGGTTTAATTTTCTTATTCTATGTTTATAACTGTTTAATATCAAATTGTGATTCAGCCTTCTTTATGTATCGCATATTGCAGAGGATACATTCTAGGTGATAGATGACATTTATGTTTGTGCAGTTCCAATTGTGGCAAATCTTGAAAGTCTTTCAATTCCTAATACGAGTAAACGTGTCTGTGAATAGTAAGTTATTGCAACAAAAATTGTTTTTCCTCCTGTTAGGTTGACAAAATCCGACAGTTTTTATCATATGTGTTTTTTGAATAACTGATATTCATTATGGCATTACTACTCGACATGTATTTGTGGTATTAGGGTCGACGATAGGAGAGGTAAACTGGTTCTTATGAAAATTGTCATAGTTCTGGTTTCAGTTAAAGGATATTCCAGTGTTGTTGAATTATTTAAGTCAATAGGGGATAATGTTGAATGTCGTTATAAGTGGTTTACATTTCGATCTATCTTTGATAGCTCGTATTAGGGTGTCATTTCTTGGAAATCGCTCGCTCGATTAATATGATCTCTCAACGAATTGGGTCGATCGTGTAGTTTTCGTTGTGTGCGGATATGTGAGTAAGGGAGGTTGTTTTGGTATTTTGAATGTATGGATATAAAACTGAGATTTTTGTGGATGACAGTGGGTTTAGTGTAGTTAGCAATTTTCTGTCTAAATTAAGGAGTCCAAAAATGCTATAGACTGCATCGAAGCCTAGAAGTCAAATTCAATAAAGACATGTTGAAAGACGAGTTTATATGTATTTGTGCGTGTGTGTGTTGTGTGCGTGTGTGAGTGTGTGAGCGCGTGTGTGTGTCTCTGTGGGATGATTCAATATCAGTACCGTAAAGTTCCAGTGATATTTTCTGATGAAAGTATTCTTTATCAGGAAGATCTCACTTAAACTTGAATTTATTGCAGTCTTTCAATAGAAAAACAGTGCCAAAAGTGAATTTAAAATCTATCAAAGTACCAAATGAAAAAAATCAATTTCGGCCAATATGCAAACTCTGCACAAGTTGTTAGGTACTTGAACATTCTCTTAGATCTTGACAAAACAAGAAATACGGAGATGAGTTCATAAATAGTATATGACGAAAGAAACGTAAGAAACATTTCCTTTACAGTTTGTGACATCAGAAACATAGTGACCGTCCAAGTATAGTTCCTGACAAAAAGAACATAAACCATTCCCTATGCAATTCCTGAAAAAACAAACATACAAACACTTCCTGAACAGTTCTTGAAAGACAATCTTAAGGACTATTTTCCATACAGTCCATGAGAAAATGAACATAATACTTTTCTATACAGTTCTGTAGGTTTTTCATAGTGATAAGAACAGTTCCTATACAGTTCCTGGCCGAATGATCATAAGAACAGTTCCTATTTAATTACTGTGCGGGTCCTGACAAAATGAACGTAAGTACAGTTTCTATTCAATTCCTTATAGAATGAAGCTAATGGAAATTCGTATACAGAGAGAATGGTTCCTATAGTATTCCCTAAAAAAAAAAACAACATAAGAACTGTTTCTGGCAATGCTAACATAGCATCTGTTTCTGTACAGTTCTAATGCAGATCCTTACAAAATGAGCGTCAGAATCGTTGCTCTTCGGTTCCTGACAAAAAGATCATAAAAACCGTTCCTACAAAGTTCATCTATGGTTCTTGACAAAACGAAACATAAGAACATGCAGCGAAGGGCAATCTCTGTGTATGTTAATCATAGTGTTAAAACCTTTCTTTTTCTGCTAAACGTATATATTTAAAGGATGTTTATATCTTCCTGACAGATTAGAAAATTGATTTAACATTGCTGCCATTGCATCTGTGGTAGGAGAACGCTGCTGTTGCATTATCCCTTCCATCGTTTGTCTTTTTCTACATCACTCTCGCATGTCTCTTTGTTCAGCTACAACGATCCATTCGCTTCACGTCGTATTACGGCTCGCATCTGCATTGTATTTCCTTCTCTCTTTCCGTATATTGTGTGATGAGCGCGTGTATTTTGCAAGGTTTCGTTTTTCGTTTCAGTTTGGTTTTTAGCCACTTCCTCGCAGCTTCAGAAACAATGACGCAGATCAGAGATGACAGAAAGATGGCGGGTGATTAGAAGCTTTGAAAAAACGGCTGAACATTCAAATAAAGAACAAAAGTAGAAAACACCAGAGATCAGAGAAAGCTCGTTTTTTTCGGTTTTGTGAGATGTTCAACTATTATTGGTATTATCATGTTTATTATCATCACTGTCATCATTATCGATTCTGTTACTATTAGTAATATCAGTATTATCGCCTTTTTTTCTGTAAATCATTCTGATTTTATCTTGAAGATTATCGCAACGGTTTTTTCTTGTAGTTGTTTGAGGGTATTTGCATCTATTTGTATTTTACAGTTATTATTATCATTATTGATTCAATTATTATCATAATTATCCTACTCACAAATCATTACGATTGTTATTGTAGTTATTACGGTTGGTCCAATTGTCTTCATCCTTATTTCTAATTTCAAAAAACATTTTAATCAAAACTCGGAATACGAAGTAGAACAAGATGGTTATTTCACTTCAGTTTTGTATGAGTCAGTAATAGTTAATATTTTTCGAGTATTTTTTATAATAATTATTGCTATTAGTAGTGGCATCATAATCATTGTTACTGTTCCTACATTGTTATTATAAACCTTTCTTTCAACAATAATTTGGATCGTTCAGTTATGGAAAAGTTGATTTAGTGATCCATTTGTCCAATAATAAAAAAAACCCAGTTTTATAAGCTAATACAGGAAAGTTCTACAATCATTGAATAGATATCTATGAAAATCTAGGTTTCTCGACCTTTTTTTTTTCTCCTAGGCACTCTTTTCACCAACGACGTGTTATTCTCTCGATTCGAGATGGTCTCACTCAAAAAGTACCGACACTAATATGCATATAGTAAAAGAAATCTTTTTCCTCTAATTTAACTAGTCTTTAAGTGACAAAAGATAGTAATCCAATAATCCAATAGTTTTAATCTAGCGATCTGCAATCACAGCGCCCTACCCTTTGGGTCGCATCTGGAGGCTGAGTGTCAGTAAGTATCCTCAGATCTCCAGCCCTCCTTTCATCGTCCTCACATATCACAGTAGAGCAGTGGGTTGTACCGTTTCAATCTTCCCCCGCCTCACTAACATATGCCTTTAAGGTCGTCCCATATTTCCAGTACACTCTTCAGTATTCGCACCGATCCATTCGTGCTTTAGTCTGCATACTCCCAATCTTTCCTCCTATCTCCAGCTCCTGTCTTCAATGTCTTTGGCACAGCTCCGAGTGTCCCTACTATTATCGATACTACGCAGACTTTTTAAGCTCTATTGTCTAATCTTTGCTAGTCTTAATGTTTTGTAAGCTCTTCATTTTCTTCCTTATTCACTCTTTGTTCACCAGGCACAACCTCATCTATCATTTGACAGATTCTCTTGTCCTTGTCTACGTCTACCATGTACGGTCTTTCACTTGGATTTGGTGGTCTGTTTTGATGTCAAAGTCCCAGAGTAACTTGTGACCTCTATTTTCTATCTCCATTTTGTGCTAATACCATTTATCTGAACGATCGAATCCCTTTCGTTTGTATAGTTATCGGTGTATAACAGTTGCAACCCTGTCGTATCTGTTCTTGTACTCCTCTGGGCTGGTTTACTACTATTCATCCAGATGTTCATTCTCTATCAATTTCACCTCGGGGTTTGTTGGAACAGTGGCATATACTAGCACACAGATTTCCTTTGTTCACGATGACTACATAAGGTCTCCTTGTCGGAACAAGGTAATCCATTTGTTTTTTAAAGTTCCATGGCATCTTGCTTTTGAACAGATAATTCCTTCGGAGAGCTTTTGGTTTGTGCTAATAACATTGATATGTGTGATCGAATTCAAGTCTTTTCCCATAATGCCGTTCCTACCCTGTCATGTTCGTTCACACTAGTAGTTACTGACTACTTACACGGGAGATCTTGTAACAGCAAGTATCTTTAATATTCCATCAATCGTCTTAGTATTCTAGCTACAATAGTGCTGCTGTTTCAATCTCCCGTCAGATTCCCGGTCCTTGCAACTTCTTACTTCTTCCTTTTCAAGCACTCCAGGGAGTGGCACGATATTCGCCGCCATGTTCCACAACATTGACAGTTCTCTCATGATATTTCCACATTCTTCCAATTTTTCTCCCTGTTCGGATTGAACTGTGAAATCTGATAATATCTGACAATTTTTCTTTTTGCACACAATGACTATATCTGGACTTTTGGCCTCAATTGTGTTATCCGTTTGAGTCAAAGTCCAAGAGAATTTTATTTGTATTTGCTGAGTTTGTCACACCGATAGTGACTGGTGGCCTTCACCGGAGATCAGTTGACAACAAGGCTTTTCGATACTTCAGGACTCTCCTCGGCATTCTTGGTGATTTTTGACGTGCTGCTTTGTTGATGGCAGCAGTTTTAACCCTGTTTTCCATTTCTCCTGATATCTTTATTAAATCCTTCGGAACTGTTGCTAGGGTTCCCAACACGATGGGAACTACTGCCATTTCTATGATCTATATTTTTTTTAGCGCTCTGAAATGGTGACGTTGATATTATTATTATTATTATTATTATTATTATTATTATTATTATTATTGTTATTATTATTATTATTATTATTGTTATTATCATTATTATTATTCCCCTCTTCTTCTGTTTTCGATGTGTCTCCAGCAATCTTATCACTTCACTTCCCCCACTTTAACCGCCGTAATAATGCCTTTTACATGTCCCTCCCCTTGAATAATACATGTTTCTTCGATTGCTTCTATCCTTTCATTTGTTCTGTTTGCCGTATTAGCGGAAATATGCTTATTTTCCTTGGCAAATCTCTTCGTAAATCTCAAATATCGTTTTTCATTTTCTTTTACTTCATTACCTCACTTGTTCTTGGTTTTCATTTGTCATGTAGTTAGCTCTTTTCATTATTATTTTTTTCTTTTTTGCGCTTTCGCATATTTTCGTTTCTATTTGAACGGAACCGATTCGTCACGCTGTGTTCGTTGTCGCTTTTAATGCTTGTTTTTAATTTCTTAATCCGCCGTTCGTGACTACTTACACTTTTCTCCTTATCATGTACGCTAATAGCAGATCGGGATTAACTAATGATCATCTCATCTCTGATGAGTCTTGACACATCAATGAAGAGGTGAAGGGGGAGGTGATTGGCCCAATTATAAAAAAAAAAAAGACGGTCCGTCTTTTTGCTTGCCATCAAGTCCGCAACGCATCGAGATTAAAGAATAACTCAAAGCTTTCCAAAAAGAGGAGGTTTACGCGGCCACATATATACATTCGCACTCCTCACAAAGGTTGACGGTTTTAATCAGAATTCATAATAATCCTCAGCCTTTTAGCGTATCTGTTGTTGGGCGTAAAACTTCGCCAAGATTTGCCAAAACCCTCTATCACGAGCGTCACGGAGCCGGCACTTTCTGGACTTGTCTAGTTCACCACGCCATCTTATCTTTTGACGTTCAAAGTTTCGCATATGATCTCTAAGGATCCGTGTTGTGAGTTGTTATGTGTAGTGGTTGTCTGACATCGTAACATGACCAGCCCATTGCCATTTGAGTTTTCTAATTGATTCTATGATGATATATCTCACTCCTTGTTTTCTTCAATATACTGTGCTGTCTTGTGATCGTTCTATCTTATTCAGAGCATGGTTCTTGCGCCCTTTGCATGTTTCTCAGCTTGAGGGTCAATCTTTTGGTTATATTTCCTGTTTAAATACCATCGGTGATTATCGGGCGGATGAACTGGTTGTAGACCCTTTGTTTTTAGAACTAATGGGATTTCTTTTTTTTTTAAGGTTGCTCTCGAGAGAGAGCTTGCTAACTTTGTGATTCTTTGCTTGATTTCTTCTTCTTTTGGCGGTTCCATGGAGATTTGTTGTCCTTGGGAAATGCAGTGTTCCACTTTCTGTAGTTCTGTTGTGCCATCGACAAACATGTTGTACATGAAATTTGTTTTACTGAAGTTCAAGTGGAGACCGACTTTCTTGTTTTCTTCACTCAGTTCATCTGCCATTAATTGGATATCATGATTCTTGAAGATTCTCATCAAAATGGATCATGTTGTCAGCAAACTTCAGATTACTTTGGTATTCGCTGTCTGATTCCTTCTCATCCAATCCAACTTTCGGGAGATCAAGAAAATAAATAAATAAATCCCCCATTTCGACCTCACCCAATTAAGAATTGTGGAGTCACTAACATAATGTAGGTACAAAAAAAAAAAATCTTAAAAAAAACGAACAAATAATCCCCATAGACAGTTTTTCATTGTCCTCATCTTGGTTTATCTTTCGAATACAATGCTTCAGCCGTTGTATGCTTCGGCCGTCTTCATGTGATTAATGGATGTATTTTCGATTTTTTTTATCACCAGGACGGGAAAATGCCCGTTTCGTCAGTTATATAGAGACGTTCGCATTCCATTATCAACCATTCATCACCTGAAGACGGCTAAAGGGTACGACGGGTGAAACGTTGTGTTCGAAAAAATGAAGAAAAAAGATATTTGCATAATGATTTTTTCTCATAAAAAAATTCAGCCAGAAAATAATCCCTAATAATTATAAAAGAAAACTTTAAATGTTTGTTTGTTTTTTTTTCATATAAGTGAATAGTTCCTCCAAACATGTTGGATAGTAAAGCTGATTGTAACGGAAGAAACCACATAACTTGTATGAAAAATTATTCATCATCATCAGTATTTTAATGTTCGTCGTTGTACATAGACTTTTCCCTGGATTCGCCACAGTTCTCTATCGTGGGTGTCTTAGAGCCAGTATTTTCTGAATTTGTCTAGCTCGTCTCTCCGTTTAATACTCTCCCGGAAACGGTTGTGCATGTGATCTTTGGGGATCCATGTCGTCACGATGTCTTATCGGTTGTTTGCCATTCTTGCAACATGGCCAGCCCATTACCAGTTGATTTTTTAAAAAATGGATTTACTGATGTCCCAGATTCCTATCTTCTCCCGGATGTACTGTGCTGTCTTGTAATCTCTCCATGTGAGGTTCAGCATCATTCTTTTATGTGCGCGTTGCATGGTTCTCAGTTTGTGGGTCTGTCTCTTGATGAGGTTCCATGTTTCAGCTCTAGTCTCACACTTCAGTCCAAGTACACACAAGCACGTACATACGCACATACACATGCACAGATATCTACACACAAAAAATATATTCTTAAACATGAAAAATGCTCAATCCCTCACTGACAGACGGGATACATTTAATCACTGCGATATACACACAAATATATTCACGGTAAACTGTGTGATGCAGTTTTATACAAACCTGCGGAAAGTTTAAAAGAAAGATCGATTGAAATGTTGGCGAATAAGATATAAAGAGAAAACAGATTAACAAATCACGTCGAGCGAAATCACAAAATTAACAAATCTAAAAAGGGATTTACAATCGAATTATCAAAGAAAGTCAAATTACAAATTGAATTTGGCAACAAAAAGAACGACGAAAAAAGATGAAGTTAGATTGGCGGATGTTGCTTATTGAATTTCGCCCAGTTCAAATATGTAACACGCCTCGGGTGCTGCGGTCGACACTGCTTCTATTTCAGGATTTATTCACCATCTTCATAATTTTCATCATCATCGTTGAATCGATGGTGTCCATTCGTTTTGTTGTTTGGAAAAGCAAGTTCCCCCAAAGTCTCCAGCACTTTCTTAAGTACTCACGTAGATCTCAGTACTAGAGTGGTTAGGACCAGATCAACCATCCATCAAATGCCTTAATTTTCTACTCATCCTCGCGCACTGCAGCTTCTTCAGGAACTGTCTCGGCATGTTTCCATATATTTCGTGCACTGATCAGAGGGAGAGCTGTAATCACGATTCAACAAAAAAACTAGATTTTTTTTGCATCTTATGGTTTGTCCAAAACATGTTACTCTTTATTTTCAAGTTTATGGTTTGCGTCCATTCCACATATCAAGATTATCAAACCGATTTTTTCCGAATTTCCTATTCCACTGTGCTTGTTCCTTTTAGACCAGTTTGCTGCATTCATTAATGATGGACTTTACATTTGCTTTTTCCATTGTTTTGTCAATTTTTGCTTCGACATAATTGGTACTACATTGGAATGATTATACACCATGCTTGTTTCCCTTCTTAGATGTTCTCTGCTCAGCTATGTCCATGTGTTTCTCTCACGTTATTTCAATTCTTTTTATTCCGCATAGAGTTGCGTGCTCCCATTTCCTCACCATTCATTGGATTCCAGAT
>OY735203.1:31757795-31852795 GCA_963457665.1 Thysanoteuthis rhombus
CAATCACATACATGAATGACCATCTACGACTGTCTCCACGAGCATGGGTGTGCAAGCCAGAAGACTGCAACCGCAAAATTAGGTTTGGACCCGAAAAAGAGGAAATAAAGCTGGTAGATTTTCAACTTTATTGTTACACTTGTATATACATAGGATCCATGATATACCCAGTCATGTTTCGAATTCCATGGGAAGCACAGTTTGCCATTTCATTAAGATAGGATTTCACATGTTTACATTAATAATGTACTGAGTCTGTGAAAATGAATGCTGAAGGGGTAGCATTGATGAATCAAGTCAAAGTTACAAATTCAAAGGTTTGGAAGAAGACAGTAGATACGATATATACCCTGAATTTTTCTTAACGAAGTTTGATTTCTTTAGAACTTTCAAAATATACATGATCCCTTTCTACAAAAGTCTTAAATTATGTATGCATTCTTATACAGAGTCATGATCATAGCCTGAGAAAAATGAACGTAAACATTTCATTCGTTATATGTGTCATGACCCAGTGAAACATGCCAAATAGCTGGGACATGACTTTTTGCTAAGCTGCCATACGAAATACAAAGTCATTTTTCCGAGCATTTAATTGCCACAAGTGAGTGAATCACGATTTGGTCGATACTTGCTATAGTCAAACTCCGGTCCAAACTAGGAATTTTGTCAAACTCCCGTTCGATCTTGTTTTCTACCTGGACAGAAACAACTGGAACAACATGAACGACAAAAACAATCCTCGCCACATTAAAAGGAGTAAATATTTACATTCCACCACCGTAATCTGAAATAATTACCACCTGATTGGAAGTCATGTCTCATACCGACAGAGCTAAAATGACAAGTCCCACATAGCCATCAAAATTTATGCCAGAAATACGCAAGTGTAGATTTAATTCTACTGAATAGATTTACATAATATATTTTTTATATTTCTATTATTATTCGGACTATCTTCATCTTGGTTGTTTTTCATACAACGTTACCGCCATTTTACTCTACGGCCTTTATCAGGTATCATCTGGTAGGTGTGTCCATGTGGACAACCTGAGCTCAATTTTAGGAGCCTTAAACCTCGAGTGACAGTTTTGTTTTTTTTTGGTATTTGATGTTACTGTTTTCTGTCTTTCATTATTAGAGGTTCCCATATGGAATCCATTTCAATGCTAGGATTACTGAGGCAGTTTTTCTTGCCCAGCATATGGGCCGACTCTTTCAATTTTCGAATCTTCCAGTGTTCTTCCTGATCAATTATGAAATAATAATTGATCAGGAAGAACACTGTAAAAAAAACTGCCACCGAGGTTTAATGCTCCTAAAAATTAGCATCAGTTGTCCACATGCTCACATAGCGTAGTGGTTACAGAGTCAGACAAAATTACTGCAAGTAATCTGACGGTTCTAGGTTCAATCCCAGGAATAATAAAATTTCTAATGCTAAGAGTGGAGTGCGGTCAAGATATCGAGGGTTCGGTTCGTTATTTCATCACACCAACCAGATGATACCTGATGAAGGCCTTAGAGTACAAAGAAAAAAATGAAAAACAACCAAGATGAGGATAGTCCGAATAATGATAGAAATGATATTAATATCTTATCTCAAAAATTCAGAGACATAACATTTTTTATAGTTCTCTGTATATTATACATTCAATAAAAATCATCTTTAGTCAGAATTGATGTAGGAGTGGAGTTTGAACCAACGGCAGCTAGGCTTGTACAATTATATTTTTTCTTGAAGGTTTTGGTAAAAAGGCACACGAGGAATCAGCTGTTCAATGAAACAAAGGAAGATTATTTCAAAATGGCTAAATCCGGTTAATCGTCTTCGGATATCGCCCGTGTGCTGGATTTGAATGATCACAATGCCCGCAAAATAATTGCAAAGCATCATGAGACCGATACCATGCAAAACGTAAAGTGCTGTGACCAATCAAGGAAGGTTAGCGGATATTTTGACCGGATGATAAAAATTATCTCAATGTGAACCCGCTTAAAAAAAGCTTCCGAAGTTATAAAAGAGATTCGGAATGGCAAAGAGTCTTGCAAAGCAACGGCAACATGAAACTGGGTGAGGCGGTTGCAATGTGGCTAGGAAGCCATTTATCAGTTCTGACATTCGCAAAAAAAGTTCTAGCCAAAAAAATCACGGATTGGATTGTCGGAGATTAGAGCCGTATTTTGTGGTCTGACGAGCCAAAATTCAACCTGATTCAATCAGGTATGTTCTTGGGATATCATCCAACGCTAGCATGTTGAATTTTGACATGGCAGACCACAGATCATATCTCAATTTCTTCCAATTCGTATAATCTGTTTAGAAGAGTTCAATCTCTTATGATGTATTTATATTCAGCAAGATCCATGAAAGAAATCTGCAGTCCGACACACTTACTGGCAGAATTTTATCTTGGAATTTTCGTTGCATAATATCCGATCTAAGTGAAAATTTCAAGAAGCGTGGGATCAAGTGCATCGGAAATATTTGCTTTCGCTTTATTTTTCGGCTACGGATTTAGTGAGACGGACAAGTGATGGTCCTCAAAGATAACAGAATTTAGCCATACATCTGTTAGAGATTCTGCATCCTTCACTCTTTCTCACGTCTGCTCATTCACTACTATAATGACTACGGCGAGATTCACAGCTTTGTCCAGTGGATAACAGGGGGCGGAGGGTAGGGGAAGAGTTGAGTAGGAGCAAAAGGAGAAAAAAAAATGAATTGTTCAGCACACATCGCCTAATTACAGACTGATGCCCTCATAAGATCAATGCAGCACAGCGGGTAATCAGAAACGGAACATTCGTTTCACCGCCTTTGTTTTCTTTTCGCCGCTTCTCAACTTCCGTTTTCCCAATCTTATCAAACATCAGTAATTCCGTTTTTATTGTTGTCTTTTATTGTTGCAGGTGACATTAACTGTCATTGTGATAGCGGTTGACATGGTTATCATTGTCATTGTCTTGCATCTTAGCTATCATCAGACAAGGTTGAATTGTTCAAAATAGAAGTGTCATTATTACCAACACCACAATACAAAACTGTTTAGTACAGTGGAAGTCCAAAAATCCCAATGCCAGTAATCTAAACCACCCGAGAAATGGGACTTTTTCACAACTCTCAATGTAAAAAAAAATATATAACGGAAATTTCTTCGCGAAAATAAAAGGATACTTTTATTTGGCGTTTTGTAACTTGTGTAATATCTTCGGTTTTCATTTGTTGACTGTTTTCTTCTTTCACGATGCTCAATTTCAAACGTTGTTTCAAACATTACACGCCCATTTTTGTGATGGGAAATGTTCGTTTACATTTTAGTCAATTGTTGACTTCATTTTTCTTTAAAACTGCTCGTTTTGATGCGTGAAACTTGGTGTATTTGCTAATGAATAAACTGTTATGACTTACCTGTTCTCTTTCATTACTCCTCAAATCTGAATATTAAAAGTACTGCGAAAATACACAAAACCTGTAATTACAGAGAGACCCAATCCCTAAATTTTTGGACTCCTACTGTAGTCGATTCGTTGAACATTTTCAGCTGAAAAATGTACGGTTGTTATAGTGGAAAAAGCTTTAAATGTTGTTATGGAGCAAAAGACCATCAAGCTGAGATCATACTATAATTTTGATCATGTTCATAATCTCCCACAGGGTTTTTCGGACGATTTAAACCTTTCTTATTGTTTACGTTGCTTCATTGATCAATTCTGCAACTTTTAGGGAGTATAACATCCATATTAGGTGGAAGTGAATAGAAATACAGATAGTCCACCAGAAGAGAGCTGTAGAATAGATTACTATCACCATCATCGGATAATGCAAGTAAAGAAAGTCGCAGAATAGATCGGTGAAACAACATAAACAACAAGGTGTTCAATCGTCCGAATAAAAAGCCTCATCGAATGACCTTTTTCAAAACTATAGAATCTATTATGTTTTTCGAACCAAACACACACAATGAGACACACATTCATCCGCACTTACAAACATACAAGCACGTACACATGCAACAAAAAGAGTGACTCACTTTTCTTGGCAACCGATAACCAGAATATGAAAAAACAACATTGGATAGAAGCAATATGAGTGTTTCAAAAAATAGGTTCTTGTCAAATGATAAAGAACTGTACGAGAAATGATTGGCTGAACTTATCAGTCATTATTTAGAATACCAAAAGAGACATCACAACAAATTGCACCACAGAAGTCTAACGTAGCACTGTGCTCGATGATGTTAATCGTAAATCAGATGGCTGAATTATTCATTCACGAAAATTAACCACAACCATCATCCAGTTCTTCTTTTGGGCAACTTTACACGGGAACAAAGTCAGAACAACTGAAATTCTTGGAGCAAATTGATCAAGTTGACAAAATATTTGATTGTTCAATCAAAGTCGGTGGATCACTACTGAGCCCCACTCACTTGACAGGAAACGCCTTCCAAGAATATGCAAATGAATTTATGTACAAAAAAAATCAAATAGTAACTGGAGAATGTCAAAGGGGTTGACATTGTCTGAGATCGGTAAGCGAAATTCATAACAAAAGAGTCGAATATAAAATCAAAGTATCAAGATCTTCGAAAATACGACAGAAAACCTATTTTGAAGATTTTTTGAGAAATTCTCCGAGCAAAGATGAGTTTAATAAGCTTATCAGCCGTACAGTTTACAAGAAGGACCAACACATTTACATTACTCAACACAAATCTGTGGTAGATAATGAATAAAATCTTGACATGAAGCTGATGTGCAAATCTTTGAAACATGCACTGCACTTCAGGCACAAAACATCGACATGAACTTTGGTCATAGATGTCCTGGTTCTACTCATTTGACATTGCTATAACATTCATGACATATTTCCAGAGATGGACGTACAGGTAGATTTTAGAACTCAAACGGATAGGGAAATGTATGATGCAAGAGCGATCTGCGCAAAACTTGGCAGAAACGAGTCAATAGCACTTCGTGTTTTCCACGGCTTCACTGGGACTCGCATACAGAATTTAGAGAGAAAGGAGTCTCGCCTTGGGAGACTTTTGAAGAAGTAACAGCCTTACTATTGATTGTGAAAACCTCTTTCTATCCAGTTACAGCTCAAGTTGTTCATTTCAAAACATTTCAGTTGTTTTCAAAATGTATTCCCCATATAAACGTTTCTTACTTCATTTTCACAACACAATTACCGTACATTTGTGATGTGGCATCGTCAAATATATATCATTACATCTTCGTGACCTCGTAAGGGATAATACATGTGAGTTTTCTTGTAGGATGCAATCACCAAGCATGTGGAGAGAACAGCCTATAAATATGGCATCTGGACATGATGTATACAGCCACAATCGACCAATTCATTTCCTAGAGACTGGGACTGGATGAATGACTAAGGAAGTTACGTGCCTGAGGAGAATGACTTCTAATCTCACCAAACATTCCTGAGAAAGGGTTAGCACAGTTTCAAAGCTGGATTTCGGCTCACAGAATTATACATTTGCAAATGTGAACTGCAAGTTTATCGGAACTTTATCGGACCAGAAGTTCACTTGTTTGATTTTGTAAAACATGTAATGTCAAAGGTGCTGTATATTTCTTTAAGGACTTTCGGGAATAAAAATGTATATATAATATGCAATATCTTACTTTGAAGCAGAGGAGGTTGATTTAAAGGTATAATCGCACTATTTTTGTAATTGTCTCGGAGTTTTGGTCTTGTTTTAAACACAGCTTCAATGTATTTGGAAAGATAAGGACATTAACAGTTTCACAGCCCAAGTACGCCGTACGTATCAGAACAAATATTTTTGTGTTGTGTAGCTGAATCTTTCATCTACTAAATAAAATAAATCTTTTATTTATTTCATTAGGAAATTTGAAATGAGGTGAGTGACTGTCACGACGTATGGGAATCGGGAGTGAAAGGATTATTATATCAAACTTATGTAAGGTTGAAAATAGAATTATTTTCTTCAATTTTCGGAGACAAATTAAGATATAGGTATCAGATTTATCAGGAATCATTTCAAATTAATGAATATTATGAGATTTTCGTGGTTGCCAACTTGAAGAATGGCTACAACAATATCAATATATAACACTAATAGCACGCACCTTTCTGAAAATGCAACCTTCTGAAGGATACAAACATAAACGTGTTTGGATAGCAAATCCATTGTTTCATCATATTTGAAGCTCTACTTCAACTCAATTTCATGCTGGATGTATTGAGCACTTAATGAAATAAACCTATCACATATCGGATATTGAATTACTGATTTGTACTTTGGTATATATATATATATATATATATATATATATATATATATATAAGTATTCAAGGTGCCATTACATAGATTTTAACAGAAGAACTTACATACAGAATTATTTTGCTTCTGTTTACTGTTGCCTTAAAAGATGTTAAAAGGTATTTATCTTTATTCTTTACATGAAATTTCATCTCATATCACTATGTGGAATTTTCTTGTGGGGATTATCATATATATATATATATATAATAATCAATGCTCCTCTATTCAGGGTTGAGCACTCTTTAAGTGAGGTATCTCATCCATTGTAAGCTTATGCAATGCTCTTCCATTGGAATAGAGCACTCTGGTGGATGGGGAGTTCAGGCATAAATGAACATATCGCTTAAATTCAGCCTTACTGACCGTCCACCGTGATTCTGAGGCACTAAGAGATCCGCACAATTAAGGTATAGTTCAAACAGCAGGAACATTTTTGATTATTGACAAAAAGATATGGGTCTCCTCCCCCCATCATCAGATAAGATATTTCTTAATGTCTCCTGTTTTGTAGGGCTTTCATAACGAACTCAAACATTCATATGTTTGTAGAAAATAAGCAGAGAAACTCTTCGACAAAATATGCCATCATCATCATCATCATCATCATGAGATGTGTGTGTGTGCATTCATGCATGTGTGTATTGATGCGGAGTCCCTCTGCCTTGACTCTGCAGAACATATCTCCGTTAGCGTCCAAAGTGACTAAAGTTGAAAAAAACTTGCCAAAACAAAATTTATACTAATATATATATACATAATACATAATAAATATATTTTCAATACATAAAAATATAAATAGAAAACGAAGTAGGATATATTTTATCCTTTGTATATATGTAATCACAGTGCTTAATACTTAATACAGTAAATACAGCTATGAGAATTTCGAGGACATAAACCCGGTGAATGCTAACATTGTGTGCTTCTTGCACTCATCAGCAACTGGCAAATGTTGTTTCCTATTCGTTTCCTTATCAGAGTTATTATCATCAAAACTTTTCAATATATTGGCACTCATGATGAACAGTTTTGTGGAGAATTGCTTGAAGTTTATTGCTCTAAGGTTCTGCACCAGGTGTGTCTGATACCGTTGATTTGAAAAATTAAATCCTAAAAAATCAAAGGATTGTTTTTAGAGGGTGTCAAGTGGATTTTCAAGGTTCTAGGACAAATGTAGTATCTGTTAGGGTTGACACAATATTATGGAATGCGAAAAAAAAATTTCCAAAAAGTAAGAATCATTTTTAGATGTCGGCTGGAGTACTCAAGCAAATTTGAAAGATTTTATGCCAAATGGTGTGCCCAGTAGCGCTGACAATTGTTTGTGTCAATATCTTCAATAGTTAGCATTATTGTATTTTTGAAACTGTATCATCTCCACTGATAAAGAATAAAATAAAAACAAAAAATCTGCTAGACACTTGTAAATTTACTGACCTTTTGTGTGTTGGAATAAAGTTTAGTAATAAATATTCTGAGGAGAATCCTGGGCCTGATAGTCTCAGCTTCGTTATTCAAGATTCGAATTCCCGGTTTATAGCTGGATTTGAACACTGATTTTTGATACAAACTTACGAACGCATAAATACCTATAAAAGATCGATAGATAAACAGACGAATAGATATTTCATTATTAATGCCATACTTCCAGCCACAGCATTTCATATTTGTAGCTAGATCAAAGACCCATTCATAATGTCCCTAAAGTTACTCTTTCCAGTTATTGTATATGTATAGTTTATTTCTGGTCCATTTTAGACATGAATTCAGTCGATGCGGCACATTAAGAGAACAGCTCAAGATTTCCGATCCTTTTAGTTTTCTATTCTTGGGACTTTGAAACTAAAGACTATTTATAAAGAATACATTACGTCGAACTCCATTACATGTAGCTTTGCATAACTGCTATGGTGTTTGCATTTGCCGGGAGACGTTGATATCTGATAAGTAACTAAAGTTATCTGGGCGCCTCTATGAATACGACCGAGCTCTAACACACACGAACACACACATACACACACAGACCAACGTATTTCTGTTAGTGTACGTATTCATTTACAAATGTATACACATGACACGATAACATATACATGCACATTATTATTTACAATTCATTATTATTTATCTTTTATTATTACACACTTACATTATAGCGCATGCTTGCTTAGCAGATATTGAATAAACTTCTGTAACATTTCAAAGAGCGTGTGTAGGCCTTTTTGTGCGCATCTCTTCTTAATGTATGTGTGTCTTAATGTATGTGCGCCTCTGGTTCTACTTTGTGCAATCTCTTAGCCGTGATACGTGGACCTTGCTGCCTTGGTAGGAATCTATATTTGAATCTATACGATTCCCCAAGCAACAGATCTGATACGATTACGCAAGAGCTTTGATGTTTGACGTTTGACTGGGATATGGATCGGAACAAGGAGTCACACATGTGTAAAGCACTTGGTCATTAAATCTTAACTGCGAAAAGCAGACTTTTGTGGAATCTATACCAACTGATGACTGGGATTAATAGTATTATTAGTACAAGCTATGCTTATGAAAAGTCAGCGGTGCTTCTTAAGGATTTAGGAATAGAACTCAAGGTAATCCATACGTTTTGATACGCTTGTACAACTGCATTTTTACAAATTCATACAACGTTATTACTCCTATTTTAACAACATTCACAGGGCCCAAAACTACTTGAGATGAATATAACTGTTCTGTTATATTGTTTTTCTTTGTCAATTTCCTTTGAATTTCGCCCAATTCTTCACAACGTGATGTTTTCGTCTGTTGAATATGAATTTACTCCCAAACTATGTAGATGAAACAAAGTTATAGTGGTAATAGTATCTATAAGCTGAAGCTTTCACACTGGTAATATCTAATGGTTTTCCTTGAAGACCAAATCACAGCAAATCTTTTAAATATTCCAGCACTTTCCCCGGTACGCTAGCTCATTTTTATACTGTTGTCTTGATGGTTTCTATTCCGCATTTTTGCAAGAACTTTGAGTCTGTTCCAAGTGTGCCAACAATGATGAGTACAATCCAGATTTTTTTTTTTTTTTACTAAAAGACTGGCAAAGACTGGTTTTGTTTCCAATTCTCCATTTTCCTTCATTTTGCGATCAATTTGTGGTCTACAAGTTTAATGACATCCTTCTCAATAGATTTTCTTCCTATTTATAATGAGTAGATTTGGTCTTTTGGCTTGAATTCTTCTTCGTCATCATCATCATCATCATTATCATCGTTGTAGTCATCGTTACTGATTCAATAGTGCAGACTAGAAGACTTAGAAAAGGAAGAAAGCCCATCTCTCCAGAGCTCCAGTATCTTTTTGGTACGTCGCAGGGAGTTTAAAAGCAACCGTCATTGGTCAAATGTTTCTTTCATATCTAACTGTTCTGAAGCTCGATCAAGTATCTTTTTTCCTAATAAGTTTTCTCTTGCGTTCATAGATTCAGTCCACCGTGCCGTGCAGTATCAGTCTTGCAAACCATATTTACTGTAGTGAGTTCAGTCGTCACTGGGTGGACACGATTGTGCCTTTGTGCCATATTGAGCTGACCTTAGTAAGTAATTAGTAAATATCATTGATTTTCCCTAAGAAAGAATCTGTATGGTTCAATATTTTTATCATCATTCCTATTATCAAACTTTATCAGATTTTCAAGTTCTGATTCTTGTGGTTGTAAAGTAGATGACAGAAAGCTAGAGAAAAAGGATTCAATGATAGAAAGAGGAATTATTATCATTATTATAATTATCATTAACATTTAATGTAAGGATTGCTTCGTAAATTGTGCACTTTGCATTATGATCTTAGATTAGTTTGTTTTTTACTGATACCTAATTAATTCAGAGTCTAGGTTTACAAGTATTATCATAGGCTGAATGCTTCTAAAGCCAAAATAACAAATACAAGTGCATTAGGAGATAGTTTATACTCTTTGGATTGTGTAAGTCTGATATTAATCGGAAAAGGCTAGTTTGCGTTTTTTTTTTCAAACTAAAATAACTGTCAAACTTGAACATATGATTTACGTGATACATTATGTAACGAATCAGATTTTGAGTCAGTGATGCTCAATAAGAAAAGACTAAAGTTAAATAAGCAAACATTTTCGCCCCTTCACTGAAATCGGGTGATAAAAAAATGAAATCTCATTTAATCCACTTAGAATAAATAGGCTTCATATTTTCCAATAACTAGCCAGTTCTTCGTTTCTCCGAAGCACATTGATCCTGTGAGGCCAACTGGGTGTCTTCACTGTTTTCATACTATTGTACGGGTAAATGATAGAGTATAGTTTATACGGAGTCTGCGAATAAAGACCTGTAAATGTGCGCACATATATTTGACAGTTTGGACAGAGTATAGAATGTATTGAAAAATATGTTTGCGTCCATATAAAAGAGTAGATACGAGATAGTGGCAGTATAGGTTCTGCTATTGAGACATTTATATCATACGCACTGTAACAATTATTTCATATTTATTTCATCATTGGTTTGAGCCTGATTGCTAACTGAAACAGTTGAGAGTTTTCCAACGTTGCCAATAGTCGGCATTACTTAAAACCTAGTAAAGACCAGGATTTTGAACGAGGATTTTCAAGGTTGTCAGAAGGAGAATTGGAGCAATGCAATCTTTATGCTCTTTATTAGATCTAATTCTAGACTAAGCTCTCAATTTAGTATATATATATATATATATATATATATATATATATATATATATATATATATATATATATATATATATATATATATATATATATATATAAAGACTGATATATAGATATGTATACATAGAAGAGAGAGACAGGCTAAAATTCCAAATAGTCAAAGCTAAAAGAGTTGAAGTATCCAAGACACAACAATGGAGGTGTTTCTGTTGTCGATTCTGTTCGACCATGGAGACGTTAAGTTTGTTCCCAGCGAATTTCTCTCTTTATTTGTTTGAACACACATCCTCCAGGACACCTTGTTAACAGATCACCGTGCGGTGATATCAGTGAAACTACAAGAAGTGGACCAAAAAATGCCATAATACGATTTATCTAGTTGGCTCCCGAGGAAGAGCGATACCAGTGAAGATCCAACGTATTAAATCAGTATGCTCTTTTAGTTACATAAGGATCTCTACTCGATCAAACGGATCTATTGAATAGATATTCTCTTCAAAGATTAAGCAAATATTAGATCAATCAACTGGTAACTGCTGGACAGATGACCGACTGAAACTATGAGTTCAAGGCAACAAAGGTGGAGTTACTAGTTATAGTAGCCGATATATATATATATATATATATATATATATATATATATATATATATATATATATATATATATATAGAGAGAGAGAGAGAGAGAGAGAGAGAGAGAGAGAGAATGTGATTCAGTGTAGATATAATAGAGGCACCATATATTTACTAAGTATATTTTACTCTGCCTCGAGCCTACAACGGTGAGGAACGATTACATGGCTAATGTTTTGCGAGAGTAGTTTTCTAATTAAGGGACAGCAACAAGCGCCTTATAGATGGAGAAACTTTGAAAAGATGTTTTAAAAAGCGTTCGAAAAATGCATATAATCAGAATGTAGGTATATGTAGGTATGGTCCAGCTGTATCGTTTTATGTAAGTGTGTGGATGTATGTGTGATCACGTGCATGAATCTTTAGGGGCATACATGTGGCTTTCTGTTTCTAACAATATATGTTAAATGAGAGATAATTAAATACCGTTGTAAGCCATTAAATGAGGAAATTAAATGTTGCGATTTTTTTCTTTCTCTAATAAATCTACAACAATGACGTAATTCTCCCAGAGGGCGCACAAAAGATTTAACAAATTCCAATTAACTTCTCGAGATGCTTCACTGCGTTTACTAATTTTCATTCACTTCTTTTTATCAGTAGAAATGGTCCTGCTTAAAACTACACTCGATGTCGAAGACTTTCTTGTTCTGCTTTTCTGCAGATTAATTCCTAATGACTTTGCAAATTTTCCTACTTTTGTCAAGATACGTTTATTAGAATATATATTTCTCAACTTCTTTTGAAACATCGAACACGTTTATAAGTAATCATTGTCACTTAAAAAGAATTAAAGTCTCACATAAAGGTCATTTTCATTCAGGTCAAGCATTTGTCTCTACCACTGGAATCATATAATCCATGTTAATAATGTTAAGTGAAAAGAAAATGATCTTTGCTAAGTAATCTCCACATTTACCTTAGAGACGCTACGAAGGACCCAGAGTGACACCCTGACGATCCTCTAGATCGTGTGTTCACGCAAAGAACGAATCAACTGATATTTGGAATCACAGGAAAGACGTTCAAGATATGAAGTGAATAGGCGTGATCTTAAAACATTCTGCAATGATTTTAGCAGAACTGATTTTAGCTTTGGTACATGGTAATAGTCAAAAAGAATATGATGAGAAACAGACTAACCTTAGCTTTCGAAACTACCTTACAATCCACTATGCTGCACACTTCTTGGTTTAAAATATAATGATTCAAAATTTGTTATATTAGGTCAATATCCTTAGTCAAAAGTGCATGTGTGGAAGTGTCCAGACTTAATGGTGTGGAGCAGCCAGCCATTGCTGTCATGTAAGTTGATTTCGTCGTAAAAAAAAAAAAACATGGCTTCGAAGCATTCCGGCTATTTCTCTGCAGTGTTGCCAATGCAGATATTTTATATCTAAATTTACATGATTCTAAAGAGCGAAGTAATCCATGAAAAAAAGTATAATCTTTATATTATTAATTCCCATTCCATTCCTAAAGAACCACTTATCCAAACAACTTCAAACTCAACACTGCACTGAGTTTTGTTCTAGCTGATATATCTGATGAATGCCAACCTTATACAATTACCAATTGGTCTGTAATTGCGGAATACACACACACAATTTGAGTATGATTAGATAAAGTAATCAACCAAGAGTTTTATTTCAAGGTTTCGACTTGATCTTCTAACACAATGTAGTAAATAAGTTGATTAGATCTTAACCCACTCAGAAAAAAACATGTAAAACTTGAGTTATTTTTCGTTTGTATATCCATTAATGGATAAGTGGGATTAGATACTTCTAAAATATTGGTTATTCAATAACTGAATATTCTTATTGCAAAGTCGTGTCCATCTCCTAGATAATACTGTTATGTGTATTTGGATTTTACTCAACAAAGGAATAGGAAAATGAAATATATTTGAAAATATTTGATGTCACATAATCCTATGTAGAGAAGAAATAATGAAATGGTTATAAATATCAATATTGGAAACATTTTCCTCCTACTAATGAACAATTTCCTCCACAGAAAATCCACTATATAATATTCTTCACGGAGCACTCTGAAAATCAGCAAGTCACCTAAAATATGAACCCACATTATAAAAGAGTAATGAAGTCTAACAACAGTAATAATGATAACAATGGGAGAATAAATAACGTAATCAAAAGTAAATATCACAGTAGAAATAAAAGAAACACCTTCCCCATGAATAACTATTGGACAACTGACAGCTGCGTATACGTAACATTATTCGTAACATATTAACAACCATACGATACAAATATTACATTTGGATCTTAAAAGATCAATGGAAATTTTAAAACGCCGAACTTAATAGATCCTTCTTAATTTTAAAACTGAAATATCAAATTGCACTCTGAAATACCTCTGGCAACTTGAAAAAAATTACACCTTTCGTTGAATAGGCTATTATTAGTAACTCCAGACCTCCAAATAATTCAGATAGATATTATTTGTATCTAGAAGAGAAACTAAGAATCACAATGGGGCATTCATACTTAAACCTGACCAGCCACATATTAACACTACATCTAAAGGAAAGAATGATATGAAAATAGATAACAACGCCCCCTGCAACTCATGATAATGATAATCAACCACACCTACTACAACTTATTTGAAGTCACACCATGAATCGAATTCACTCAATGCAGAATACAAGGTTCAAATATATACTACAACTAATAAATACACTATACACAATAAGAAATTTTAAATAGACTGCACAAATACTAACCCTACGGCTGCAACCAACTAGTATAATTCTAAACTACCCAAATCTAACTAAAAAATACAGCCCATGACACATGAATAATTGCAAAGGTTTGATTATTGCAGCAGTCATCTTTTCTTTTTTTTTTTTTTTTGGTTCATTTTATTTACGCTGTCCAGACCAAATGTAATAACGGGGCATCATTACAAATGGAGTTTTGAAGTAATATAACGTATTTATGATTATTTCTGTTGGATTATATAGCTATTTATTATATATATATATATATATATATATATATATATATATATATGTATATATATATAATGATTCCCTCTTTTGTGAGGCTCAGAAAGACATGTTCGTGCCTGCAATTGTTTAATCATTCCATCATAGACAATGATGGCAGATTACACTTAGTGCTGTTGTCCAACATGAATACAGGTGGTCGAAATTTCATTCTCTTGGCTTCCTGTACTTTGTACGATGATTCTCCCTTCTTTGAAACACCAACAAGATGTATTTTGTTTCTCTTCTCTGGCAGTTTTTATTTTTGTGAGCAAATATAAATCCCTGCTTCATGACTTCCTTCCTGATTTGTTTCGGCTGTGTTTATTCACTTGTGTTATGTTCAAACGCGATTTGTGCATATCGCTTTAGAAGTGATAAAGAGGGACTGAGGTTTACGACAGAGAGAATATAGAACGAGAAAGAAAATAAAGACAGATGGGAAAAAAGAAAGACTAAGGAAGAAGAAAAAGACAGAAAAGAAAGAAGAAAAAGACAGAATAGTATCTGAAAAAAGGAAAGAGGAGCAAAGAAAGATAAAATAAATGAAATTTGGGAAAAAAGAAATTCAAAACTCTGAATGAAAATGTTGGGAGGCAGGTTGAGGTATGAAGGTATAAGCATAACAAAAAATAAGACTAGAATCACAAAAACATGAATATGAATGCGTTGAGAAATAAATGAAAAGATAGAAATAAATAATTGGAATAACATTGTAAACGAAATGTTGTAAGGAAAAATGTTAGGGATGACAAATAAGTAACGTCAAATTCCAAATGAAAACTTGTAAAATGGAATTAGAAGATGAAACAAAGAGAAGTTGAAAGATAAGAAGAAAGGAAAGATATAAAAAAAAAGAAAAGAAATAAGAAGAAAGATAAGAGAAAAAGAACGAAATAGAAGCGAAAAAAAAGGAAGAAATATAAAAGTATGGAAAAGAAAGAAAAATCGTGAGAAAATAACTAATAATATAGGAAAGAGCTAAAGAAAGAAACAAAGAACTGGTTATGGATAAAAAAAATCATGTGAATACGAATAACTGGAAAGCTGAGATCGGTGAAAATGAAGTTTCGTAAAACTCTCCAGATATAAAAATAAAAAAAAACTGATCCAAAATGAGAGATAGAGACGAACAAATTCAAGGAAAAAATCATCAAAATGAATACAAAGAAATTCATATCGAGCAATCCCATTTTGTTGCCTTCATTTCTATTAAGCTACATTTCAGGCTAAAATTATAATGACGCAATCCGGAGTCTCACGCGCATGTCGGGGACTCACTGGCTTATTAGAGAAAACATCGACTGATGGAACGCCAAATGATTCCTTTTCAGCATCGTTGTCCATGTCAAATCTTAGTAGCATCATATTGCGTGCAGCTTCGCAGAATTTATCGAACCATTTCTTCTGAAATTTAGTCTCTAGCACCCTGCCCATTAAGACTTGTGAAGTCATCCAGCGACCGGGACTAAAACGATGAGAAGGGGAGTTAACTAGCAAAGCATTCAGCTCCATAATTATCCTATCATATTGAAAATTCTGGACTTGAGATGATTATGTTGACTACTAATCGCCCTTAGTTAATAGTTGGTTAGTTTGTTTGGGTAAAATTCTTAATAAACTGTTTTGACGGCTTTCATGATATTCTATGAAATAAACAAAGAGAATAAAATTGTTTTTGTGGAGAGAAGTCAAAGTGTTATGGGAAGAATTGTCATTGTTTTTAGAAAACGTGGTCATTTGTTCGTCCACTAATTCATTTCATCTAAGAATATTTCCATACAAAAGCAAGAAAGGTGTGAGCAGTTCGTCTTATTAAAATATCATTTTTTGTTTTGTTGTAAATGTGGATTCAGATTTTCTTCTAAGTTCTATTATTAGGTTCCAAACAAAATCACAAATATTGATTGGCGCTTTCCTAGTCTTCTCAATACTCCATCTTCTCCATCAGTATTCTAACCCTGCTGTTGTGTGAATGGTTTCAACATTTTTAGGAATTCCAATTTCCCCATTTTTGCGAGCTTCGAGATCGTACCATACGTTTCAGGAACGATGGGTACAATCTTTATATTCTTAAATTTCTTTCCATCTTATTAGTCTCTTTTAATAACACTCTGTGGTCTTCTGGAACAGTCGTATCAGTAATCTAACATATTTTTCTCTTTATTTATGGAGGATAGATTTCATTCTTGTTGCCATACACCGAGAGAAATACGCTTTTATCACTTCGAAGGTAAACGTGCCAATTGATACTTTGTGACCTGTTAGCGTAGTGTTTGCTGTTTTTTCTTCTTTTTTCCAGTTCACAGCATCGTTGACCACACATCGGACGAAAGACTTCAATTTTTCTTTTGGTGAATCCTTCTGTAATATCGTTTTGGATCTGAACGAGAAGAGCTTCTAAAATTTGAATTCGAAAGTCCCAATTAATTTTACTTCTCTTCACTTCAGCACAGCTTCTGGTTATTGCTTATATCATCTTACTTCATAGTTATCAAGACTACTACTATAATTATATGCTCACACAGGCAACAACATGGTTTCTAGTTTCCTGCTGGAGTTTTAAGATACATTTTTAGATACACTCAAAATCAATATTGTACACGTGGCTCTCATTCTAATGGTAACACTTTTAATTTTTTTTACTACTGTTATGTTCAAATACGCTTCCGTACAAATATATGTGAATGGATGTTCAAATATGTGTGTAGGTGGTTGATGCATGTGTACGAGTGTTTGTGTGTGTGGGTGAGTGTTTTCCCATGGAACAATTATACATATCTTTTTGTGTGTGAGTGTGTCAGAGTGTAAGAAAGAAAAGTGCACTTTTGAACCTGTTTGAAAAAGGGCTTCGCCCACGACTACAGCTACTCGATTTTAGTAAGCAAGTGTCACGCCTTTCATTTTTAATTGATAATTGTGGCGTGTTTCTCTATACATTTAATTATAACAACAAAGTGAGCGTTTTAGGGTTAATGTCTTTACAAGAAGTCAAAGTATGAAATTATTTGAGCAGTCGGCAATCAGATCTTGAAACTGTTGCAAATGTACTTATAATTAAAGATAATGATGCATTTTATAATTTGTTGAATGTTTTGATGTACTAATCTGTATCGTATTTGCACCTGTTTATGTTTAATGATCATAGATTGATATGATTGTCGCTCTCGATTTCCAAGTGAATATCTCACTGTGATGACTTGGGTAACTGATATGGACTTAAGAGAAAGAAAGTGTGTGAAACATAAGAGTGAGCCGATGCAAATATTAATGTTCAAGTAGAAAGAATATTATACATGTGTATGTGTATATAGAAGAGGAGAAATACAATGAGAAAGATACAATGTAAAAGCGGAACTGGTGTAGTGAGTTCATTTCAGTACACTGCAGTGTCGAGTCAGGGAGTGAATAGGGGGCACAGAATGAGATGAGAAGGAAAGAAAAGGGACTAACTCAAGAGAAAGATGAAGACGCATGAGGATGAGAATCAAAGGTAAACGGTATGAGATTGAAAAAAAGAGGGTGGACGTAAAGTAAGGAAAAAGAGAGGAAGAGCAAGACTCAGGGAGGAAGAGATAAACATTGGTGAAAAGAACAAAAAAAAAAGAGAGATAGAAGAGAGCTGCATTCGCGTGTGTAGGAGGAGTATGGTCACATGTACGTCGGTGTGAGTGTGCGCCTATTTGTGCGCGTGTGTGTGTGTCTGTGCATGCGCGTGTGTGTGTGTGTGTGTGTGTGTGTGTGTGTTTTCATGTCGACGGATATATAATCTCCGTCCCTCCATGTCTAAATCCGATTCTAACGCTGCTTCTTGAAATGTAATTGTAGTCAGAGTCGACTCAGATAAGCACCGTAGGCACGCAGACGTTCGGGGGGAAATGATCAGGTTAAAATGACACTGGCCGATCCCAGTGACTTGTGATGATGATGATGATGATGATGATGGTGGTGGTGATGGTGATGATGATGATGATGATGATGATGATAGTGGCGGTGGTCATGATGATGATGATGATCATCATCATCATGATCATGATTTTGGTGGTGGCTGTAATACCATTAATAACAGCGGATTTATTTATTCCACTTGTGCAGATAATTATGATAACATTGAATAATACTTTCATTGTAACGATAATAAATTAAAGTTGGTAAAGAGAAAATATTAATGTTAGCATTTAGTATGGTATCGTAAGTTGTGACAATGAGATATTGCTGATGAAGGAGTCAGTTATTCACGGTTTGGAAAAGTCTAGGAAAAGAAAATTATAGAGAAACAAAATCAAATTTAAAACTTGTTGAGGCTTTAATCTGCAGTGAGATTCGTATGATGAGACAACAAACAGTTTTTAAACAATACTGCTTTTTTTCATTTTTTTCATTATTACCAATTTTGGGACTAATGCATCTTTTTCTTTTCATTATGTCCAACATCTGATTTCCTAATAATTTCGTGTTGACATTAACTATATTGAATATACACACAAAAAAGTATCATTCAATCATTTGGGCTAGCTTTTCTTTTATTTTTTGCTTTTTACAACAAGGCTTAGGTAATTTTTTTTTCTTTTCCTCCTTCATATCACTACTGTACAGTAAGCAGCATGGTTTGGAAATGAATAAGTTGTCATTACGAAAAAGTGTATCGCTTCCTGACAGGAAAATATCGATGTTATAGTTTCCCAATCTCTATGAATCGGTGTATCATTCATCATCAGTCTTTTAACGTCCATCGTTTGACATAAACCTTCCCCAGGATACGCCAAACCTCTCTATCATGGGCATCACGGAGCCAGTACTTTCTGAATTTGTCTAGGTTGTCTCCCCATCTTGTATTCTGCCGGCCCCAGTAACGCACGTGATCTCTGGGGATCCATGTTTTGATGATGTCCAGTGGTTGTCTGTCATTCTTGCAACATGACGAGCCCATTACCATTTGATTTTTCAAATGGATTCTATGATGTCTCAGACTCTTGTACTGCCTGATATATTGTGATATCTTGTGATCTCTCCACATGGGGTTCAGCATGATTCTTCTATGTGCACGTCGTATGCTTCTCAGTTCGTGGGTCTATCTCTCGGTTAGATTCCATGTTTTGGCTCCTTAAGTGACTATCAGAAGGATAAATTGGTTGTATACTCTTCTCTTTGGGAATAATAGGATGTTCTTATTCTCGAAGGTAGAGCTTGCACTACTGGAGGCTATCCTAAAGTGATTCTCCGCTTGATTTCTTTTTCTTCTCTTCATGGAGATTTTTTTTTCCTTGATAAATGTAGCGGTCTACTTTCTCCCCTTCTGCATTTTCAATTTTGATCGCTGTGTGTTTACATCCGGCGTGATTGTTGCACAAGGCACTTGTAACAGTTTCAACTAATAACTGTAGAAGACAATGAACAATTAATTTATTGATTGATGCTCCCTAGCATAACTCAGAAGATTTAGCAACTTGGCAGTAATTATGAAAAAGCTCAATTACATTACTCTCTCTATTAAACTGACACGTGTAAGATGGTTACTTGTCATAGCTTCATGAGAGGTTGTACATTTCGCAAGTTACATGTTAATAAAGATTGGAATATGTAAAATTTCACTCATTAAAGTAAGACAATTTCATGCTCATTAAAAGTATAGTAAATTAACTACTTGGTCGATTTTAGGTTCATTGAGTATGCTAATACAGGTGCAATGGAAACAAAGTTTAATTAGTTGTAAAAAAGAGTTATGTAATTAATATTGAAAATGTATAAAGGAAACGAACCTGCGTTCTGAAATATCCCTTAGCTCTTTATTTTCCTTCCCTCATAAAATGTTCATCAGATTAAAGGCTAAAATAGTTGCATTAGTTCATATTTGTAAGTAATTTAATCAAGTGGTTCTAATTATCAATATTCTAAAATCTTCATATGATATGATTCTGATATCCTCCAACCACTAAAAATAATGTATATATCCAATGAAATACATAGCAAGACTCATTAATATAATGGAGCTACGGTGATTATATGCAACCAAAACTGCTGCTGAAATGTAATGGTTGCTGCTGACATGTAATGGCTGTTATTGATATGTGATGAAACTGTGTCAAGGCATTCCACCGACAAATGTTTCATCTGCGTGAATGGACGTTTCGTCGAAAAATTTTCTGTTGTTTTTTTTTTAATTATTTATTAGCCGACAGACGTTATTTCAAACTGACATCTAGTTTTTCTTCATGAATCTTTATATTTATTTTCTTATAATATTCATATTTTGTATTGAAAAAAGAAGATAATCATATGTTGATGTAAAGTAAATGTTATGTTATTTCTTTATCCATCAATATAATCTAGAGTGTGTAAGGGGGTGTAAAGGTTTATTGGCAAGGAAAAATGGAATTCAAGAAACGAGTTTGAAGCCTAGTGATTGTAAATATTCATTTCTCTTGTTTAAAATGAATCTAGTCCCGCCCTGATACTCCACCATAGGCGAGTGTGCAATTGGGCAATTCACTTTTCCTCATCTAACGTACAAACTCAGGCAGCATCAGTATAAAACTGTTACCCCATAGCCGACCTTGACAGGGTTCAATCCATATATTTTGAATATAAATACCTGCGCCGAAAATAAGTTTGTATTGTATATTTTGCAATATTGAACTTCAGTTCTTAGCGACTAAATACACCATCATAAACGTACACGCTTTTGTACTCACACTTACACGTATGCGTATTGATAAATGCACTAAAGAAGTTTTAGCCTATTAGCTGATGCACATTGACCAGGTTGATTCACGTGATTGATTATCAAAGAAAGAAATACAAGAAAAAATCGAGAGTTATCTTCCTTTATCCCAAACAACGCCACCTTCTGACAACATCTACTTCCTCCATTGTATATCTCACAAGACACGCAGGGCGATGATCATCTTAATCTGTAATCAGTCGCTGTTCTCGTAACTCGGTGTGATCAGCGAAAGCGTGGTCAGTAACTTTTGGCGTAAACAGTACAGATTTGACCCAGATAATATAGAGATTAACGAAGGCTGCGAAACGGCTTAAGATTGGCCAAGCTCAGCGTTGTAGAGGCTCAAAAGTTGAACGGTTAGATGGCTTAGATCGAAATTCTCCATATTGTGATCAGTGCTAGGCTTATCAGATCAAGTAATGAACATAGATAAGTGTAATATCTTCAGTGATATCAAAATGAAAGGTACTAGTAAAACTAGGAATGATTTTTAAAAAATCTTTCGAATGCTAGTCAATAATAACGATGTTCATAAATTGATTACAAACCAACTTGAAAAAAATTGAGCTACAGCTTGCATTTTCTTCGGTACCTATGGAGAGGTGGTCTCCAGGTTACAATCATTGCACTATATTGACACTAATGAATGTCTATGGATGCTATTGATTTTTAAATTCCAAATATATACATTACCTCGTACAGAACCATACTTACAAAACCCCAAAACTGATGAAAAATACAATAAAAAGGTTAAGCAACTCTTTTTGATGCATAGTCATATAGGCCAACAGTGATTCCAGCGAAAGTGCTCATTTACACACTGAAATTTACGCTGGAGAGAAGCATCATCTTGAAAAGTAATTTGTGAAGGTTAAAAAAAACCACATCGTGACAAAACCAAATCAAGCAATGAAACAATACAGTACAAATATATTCTATTTATGTGTTCATGTAGGAAAGATATGTTGCAGCATAGCATAAACGTAAGTACAGTACAATAGTGTCCGTATTCTGTACTACAAAGCTGTACTATAAAGCTGTAGTTCCAACTTCAGTAAAGTCCGAGACAAGTAGAGCCATAAATAGGAAACACGTTTATTCGCCGGGACTGCGTGTAGGGCTTCTGGATATAGATGGGTGTATTTTTAATGATTATTTCATAGTACCAGAAGATTGATATGAAGATCAACTTTTCAAAGTGGATGAACCTTGGGTCCATGTCGTTAGAACGATTACCAAAATTTGCTAAAGTTTCAAAATCTCTGGCAACAACGATTACCGGAAATATTTGAAGTCTCTTTTCTAGGTTACTAAATTACAAATTAAAGGCCAAATATTATTGCATTCCAAATTAAATGATTGACAATAAATCTAATTATTTGTATATCATTTTCACCAACAATTGCATATATTTAGAATTTTTTTTTTGTAAACCTGAATGTAGAGCGACCATTTTTCTATATCATGCATGAAATAAAGGTCTCTCATTTGCCATTAAAGTCCAGTTAATACGAATGTATTTTTCTATAATCTACGATATCAACCTGCAGTTAAATACATCCTCTGATAATACGATACAATAAATAGTTATTAGGCATTTCGAAATTAAATTAATGAAAATCATTTTATCAAGATTCGTGTTTGCAGTTATTTCTGATCAGATATAGAGGTTTAAAAAACAATTATTATCTATAATCTACGGAAAAATATCTTCATTGTTTGCCTTAATTAGGAGAATACAAACAAGTTAAAGGAGTTAATATGTTCACTGAATGAATTCACAAAATATAATATCCAACACACCATGACAGATGGAAGTCAGAGAAAGATGTACTGCATTGCGTGTTTGTTGACACTTATTGATTGAATGTCTGATGTGACCTATCCAAGATTCGTATGGAAGCAGGAGGAACGATTTACACTAAAATAGATAATAACTGCATGCAGTAATTAAGACATGCACTCAAAGTGGGCGGACGATCATATATATATATATATATATATATATATATATATACATATGTGTGTGTGTGTGTGTGTGTGTGTGTGTGTGTGTGTGTGATAATGAAAATGACAAGACAAACAGTATAAAAATGTGGAAACAAAAGTTGCACTTAATTATTAATAATGGTGATTAGTAGGAACTAAAATGCCTTGGCGGGAAATGTAATATCAATCATGATCAATAAAAGTAAGTGGCATCAAATGAATAGATAATTAAATGAATGATCACATGGACAAAGAAATTAATCGAAATCGATTTCGCGTCTGCGTGTTCAAATCAATACCTGGCTATCTAAAGTAATTAAAGAATAACAAAATTAACAATAAATTTAGGTTTCAATTTTCCAAGACGAATAAATGAAACTTCCATACTCATGTTAACACTGATGTAAAATGTTATGCATACCCGTATGCATGTATGTGCATGTATATTCTTTACATGTTCAGAAAAATATTCACGTATAGAAGATAAGTTCGAAAAATATACGTAGGTGTAAACACACAAACATGCATAAGTGCATCTCATGCACATATATATATTGATTGATTTTCATTTACCAATTAACTCTTAGCGCAAATTAAGTCGAGTCTCGCCATCTTGTTAAGAAAATCGAAGTATTAGTGAAATCCAACACGAATTTTTTGCCTCTTAGTTAGCAAGTATTTTTATACTTCTACCTATCTCTCTTTCTCTCAGTGCACACATTTATGTATGCGTGTGTATGTGTATGTGTGTGTGTGTGAGATGAGAGATTGTATATCTAAATTAGAATACTATAAGAAATTCATTACCATTGTATATAAAGTTATCACTTGCAAAGATTATTCACATATTTGGTGCATTCGCGCCCCCGAACCCTACGAATACGCTAGATCTGTGAATTATGTTTGTTGACTACTAACCCTGTAAGAAAAAAACCCTTTCGATCCCCAAAAACCTATCAATCTTGTACCATAAACTTTTTGCTCAACAAAAATCTTACCAATCCCTAATTGTAAATGTACAAATGAATAAGTGAATACAGTATATCATAGTAGAGAAAATATACGGTCAACTGATGAATATACTACATTAAAAAATTTTCCAACAGAGTTTTTTGGGGTAAAAAATGAAAACTTGTAATCTATCATTTTCATTTTGAAATTATTTGTGTTATCAATAAGAAGAAAGAATGTAGGATAGTATCAACTATATATATCTATATAGACAATATAGCTTTATTTGATTTATTAATACTGCAAATTTTAACACATTCGACCATCGTTGTTTTCTCCAAGAATGATTGTTTTCGTGTGAAGTTGAATTAGTTGGTAGTGTTGATATTGGCGTTCAGATCTTTTTTTTGATTCTTCCACAGGAGATCCCATGGTGTGCCAATAACGTCACTTCCGCTCGGGAACGTTGAATGCACTTCAGAATACCGGCTCTGGGATCAAAGAATACATTATTGATAGATGGTTGTTTTGTTAAATTAAGAATAGCCTCCATAGCTTTTAATCTTCTACAGTTTGTGTTCAAGTTGAATGAACAGTATAAACATCTATTTGCATGCTTACTTGCACAATACTATCCTTTTCACCGTGTAGTCTATCTTCAAAATTATTAGGCGATATATGTGAGCATCTATTTATCAGCCTAATTAAATCCTCTGCTACACCCGAGAGCTTGAAGAGACCATTTATTCCCATCGATACGATTTGAGCTTTTCTCCATTAATTTCTCTTGCATGTGTCATAGGTCACTCCTATTCCCTTTCAAGTCAAACTTAAATGAAGAGTTTCCGAATTGTCTGGCTAGGGATTAAAAACTTAATGCACTTATGAAAAAGAAACAAAAATATTTTAGATGATTTACCGTTTATCATTCCCCACCTGCCTTCAGGCATTCTCTGGCTTAGTGAATAGAGCCAAGTATAGGCGCTTAGCATTGCATTACAAGCTCGTGTTGCCTTTTCTACATTTATACTCTCTTTCATTGATAACAATTAGCTTAACGTAATGTCCTCATCACAGCTAATCTGTGTCGGCTGAAAATTAATTGTGCTAAGTGAGAATTATGTTCAGCATTTCTTTTGTAATCGAAAAGCAATTACACTAATAACTTGAGTTTATATGAAAATAAAGGGTTACTTCGTCTTTTTTAATCCGGGTCGAATAATTGCATTCTGTCTTGCTTTGCTGGTTAACTGGCTAAATAAGAAATGGAATATTTTTTATCTTTATTTGGTGATTTATTTTTATTTTTAATAACGATTTTATATCTAAAACTGAACTGCAATATGGAGCTGCCTTTGAGTTTCTGGGGAGAAATTAATTTTTACCCTAATTACATTTAATTCTTATCAGTTGACTATTATACAATGCAAGCTAATTATTATACAATACGAGTAAAATCTAGAGTGTAAACAATGTTATAATCATCATGAGGTAATAAAGAAAGGGAGAACAGAATGAAAGAGAATAGATGAAGAATAGAAAGGCGTTGTGACTGAAGAGAGAATGATGATAAGAAAATGAGAGCAAGAAGAAAAAGAAAGAAGAAGGTCAAATAGAAAAAAGGAAAGAATTAGAGAAAATGAAGTAAAGAAGGAAAAAATGTGAACGTAGAGGAAAGTGAAATTCAAAATGATTTCAAACCAAACAAAAGTTGGGAAACCAGGAAGAAAATACTGGGAAAAAATTGCCGAAAGTGAAAGGTAGTAAGTAAGGTTAGACGCTGGAGAATACAGGGAAGAGAGATTTTCAAGAAAATGTTATTTGGAAGATAAACCATTAGATTAACATTTTTTTTATTGAGAGTATTACATTCCTGAAGTATGACCTCCCCGATGCGCTGCACTTGTTAGCTCGCACCTGTGGACGGTTATTTTTCAACAGCATGTCAATTAGAAGTCGATTAGGGAGTCGTTTTCGGCTCAAGCGGAACAATCATTTGCTTGGCAACAGTCTGCAGCTGACGGAATGAGATAACAATGACCTGAAGTTAGCTGCACAAACTGAGCTTATTTCAAACGATAACGAACTTGGTTTCCTAAACATCTACTTTTGACATTTAAAATCCATATAAATGCATTTATACCAGCGTGCACGTACACTACAGATATTTTACCTACTTCTGTTTGAAAATATACGATTTTATGGATTCATTTCATTAGATTGATAATGTTATATGGATATTTCTAATGAATATTTATTCAAATATTGACACAACATTTTTGTGGGTTATTCAAGCTACTGACGTTTATTACAAAAGATTGGCTTTTCAAGTGATAGTGCTAAAAAAATGAACACGTGCCTGTTTTCAAGTCTTATTTACACATTGAAATATACAAAGATTAAATCAAAATATATATATATATATATATATATATATATATATGTATATGTATATATATATATATATATATATATATATATATATATATATATATATATATGTATATATATATATATATATATATATATATATATATATATATATGCATTAATCTTTACTTCCTGTATTTAGTATATTGGCAATTTGCTTTTCAGTTTGTCCTTTTTAGATCACTTGTAGATCTTCTGCAGTTACCAGTTATGTAACATTCAGGTCTGAAACCTTGGAACTTACAAAATAAGCGGAAAACAAACTCAGAGACACACAGAGGGTAAAGGAATAAACAATGTTAGGAATAACTCTTAGTGATAGAGAAAAATCTACATGGATTTGAAGAGAGGACCACGGTGAAGGATATATTTGAGCCAAAACAAATGGAAATGCGTAGACCACATGTAAGGAGACAACGGATGAAGCAAAATGCAAACTGATTGGTGTTCGTGGGACTGTAAACACAGTGGAAAATAGAAGACACAAGATGGAGAGACGATATTGAGAAGTTTGCAACATGGCATATATTACTGCAATAACGCTTGTCATGGAAGGAGATTGTTGACGCTTTTGATGTTACTGCTGCTGATGATATTCATATCGATTACAGATTTGATTCCTGTAGTAACCCATTTCTTTCGTTTAATTTAAATTGTTTCATTTCTATGCCAAATGATACATCACCATGTATCAATGGGAGATCATCTTATATAGATTTTCAAAATTATATGAATGAATGGCTTAGCTTTGCAAGCAAAGTTTACTAAGAGGGATTTACACGACAGGACCTGCGTGTGGAATAACCCCCCAGCCCGTGAAATGGATTTCAAAGGTGAGGTCAGCTTACCCAGGGCCAACCCTGCCCTTTAAATTAAGGTTTAGCATCCTATGGTGTTGCAGGATTCGAAGGTCGTAGGTTTGATAGGAGTATCTTCCCCTTGGCAGATGGTAGCTAGCTATGGGGGTCTACCACCCCTTTGGCAGTAGTATTCTAACAGTAAGTCGGAACCATGATTGGACCAATCTGCAGTTGGTAGATGCTGAGCTTGCTATCGAGTTCAACCGACCATTTGAAGGGGAATCAGGACAGTATGGCTGTCTGCAACTTTAAGCACAGAACTTCCGGATAGTTCGTCTCTCTGAAATGTTAATGCCTGCATTCAGACACTCCAACACAGCAGGTATGCACTGACTATGGGGGTCAGATATTCCTCGGGGTATTAACCCGACAGTGTAGGAACCCGAAGCACAAGAGAAATGGGGGAAGGGAGGGGGAGATATTCATTTAGTTTCAACTTGGTTGAAGTTCATACTTCCCCCCCTTGCAAAGACCTCTACTACTAATCTATTATATTACAGGACATGACAATTGTTCAGCTGGGGGACGGGGCCTAATTTGATTCGTAGTATTTGAGGGGGAGGTATTTCATTCTCTTTTTTTTTCCAAATATTCACCCTAGACCTCTTCAAAAGGAAACTTATCAAAAAGAAACCCCAATATTCAAAACATGGAAGATTATACAGTAAGTTAAGGACATTGGTAATAATGGTAGAGATAAAGACATCAAGAATGAAAGGCATGACATCTATCGTGAAGAAGTAGATAAGCATTTACAAATGAAGAACAATTTCAAAAGAAGTTTTTAAAAAGGAACTCTAACTTGTTGCTGGCAAAATGATGGGGTTATTTATGTATCGATTGCCAATAGGAAGCCTGAAGCTATTTTATTAGACAATTTATTTTCAATAATTCAAGTATCTTAATTTTAAATCTGAAGACTTTCTATGACATAATCTTGATTGCTATGTCACAATAGGAAGGTAAATTAACCAATGAGATCATCCCATTTGAGCGCAAACAAACAAAAAGAAATATTTGCATAGGAGCTCATTACGTGAGTACATGCACACACGCATATTAATATATATCAATTGAGTAATACAAATTGAGCACCTTCACTCTCTACTGCTGCATTAGTAATTTTTCTGTGGTGTATTATAAACAAAACCATTGTAGTAACAACAAGTCAGATTTCAAGGAAACTGTTGGTGGAAATGGATACTAGTTTCATAGTTAGAAGTTGGATATGTTTTATACAGTTTCTAATGTCCTCTACTATCAGCCATTTTGCAATTCTCATAAAACTTTCAGTCACTCTTGATTGTAAATTCCCCGACTCTAGCAAAATCTTTGGATACAACCAGATAACCAGACTTCAAAAGCAACTTTTTTGTACGATACATATATTAACCTCGAGATTATGTTGCCTCCACTTTTAAAAAAGCCAGAAGAGAAAAGTGCAACAAGCGTCATGAAATGTGATGAGTTATCTCGCGAATATTTTCATATGAATATTAATAAATATAAAATTTTGAATAAAATAATAGCTGAATATTATTTACTGCTCTTTGTCTGACAGCCATTCTTCATCATCCAAATTCCGTATTCAAAAGGTTTTAAAGATCTTTTTTCCGATCCAAAAGCTACTGACAGTTTGTATCAATAATCAAGATAAACCTAAAAACAAGCTTTTCTTAAATCTACCGACTTGTCTTCTAATGCAATATTGAGAGCCGAAAAGATATAAATGAATGAATTAAACACTAAACACTCGCAGTAATGCGCTAATCCGCCTATCACATTTTTTTCCATTTTTTTTTCCCATCTGAAAGCGTTTGTTTCTAATACCAAGCACAAAGAAGTCACTTATTTGAATCCTTTCCACCATCCCATTTCGGTGTCATCGTCTGGGACTCAATTTCCATTAGTCATTAGTATTTTTTCTCTATGACACATTGTTAAGATTCTTCAAACTTTGTGGCATTTTTGTTTTGAAAATGCTTTTTGTCCTGTTGTAATGTGCAGTTTCCACTTAAGACAGACGGTTTAGTTCTCTTCTCTCTTGATGCCAGATTTGCAATAGTGATTGGTTTTCATCTCCTTTCTGTAATCTGTATTTTGCAGGAATTATAGGCAGATTTGACGCTGATTTCGAAATAATGGGTAGATGGAATATGAATAGAGATGAATAAGAAGTGGGAGAAATTCCGATGACTAGAACAGGGAAGGAAGATAATGAAAAATTGAAAGAAACGTAACAAATGAGGAATACAAAAAAAGAGAAAGAAAAATGGAACATTGAAAGAAATAAAGCTATAAGAATCTAATTTCGTAAAATGGAACAAATAATAATTAGAAGATGAAAAGGAAAGAGAATAAATAAAAGCATCCTGTATGTATGGATAAAAACAAATTCCTGAATAGAGAGGAAAAAACGGAATGCAATCAGAAAACTTTGGTAAGAAATGAAACAAAGAGGAAACAAATTATGGAAGATTAAGTAAGAAAGAAATCTGAATGAATGAACAAAGAAGATGAATAAACGGAAAAAATGATGACAGAAAATATGAATCCAAAATAAATGCATCGACTTCATACAAACTCGATCATTATCGATGCATTTGAAAAGTCTATGTGGTGCAAATGAAAGAAGCAAAATTCAAACGGCGCCAAAGACATTGAATTCAAGAGCTAGAGATAAAAGGGAGGACTGAGATTATGCAGACTGCAGCACGACTGAAGTGTGCAGGAATACTGTTGAGGGCACGGGAAATACGGGAATAATGGCCTCCAGTCATCAGCAATGACTTAACAGCAACAATGAGCATGACCACAAGTGTTTGAGAAGTGGGGTATGGTTGAGACATTATGAACAACGGAGTTGCTGTGATATATGAGGACACTGAGAGGGGGATAAGGAGACTTACTGTTATTCTACTTCTAGTGATGGTCACTACACATCCAGCGAGGGAATGCAAACCACAGTTCAGCTGTGAAGTGCAGGAATACAGAGAGGAGGGCTGGGACTTGAGGAGACTTGATGTCACTCAGTCTCCAGCAACGACCACTAAAGCTTCCAGACAAATAATAATAATAATAATAATAATAATAATAATAATAATAATAATAATAAAAAGAAATGGAGCAGAGAAGAAACAAGCCTGGCTGCTGCAGGGGAAAATTCACTTCTAATTTTATTCCGACTGAAAATGGTTACAAAAACTTTTGTATGATAAAAATGAATTTTAAAAAAACATATTTTTTGTATAAATATATTTACATATGGGAACAAAATAAGCATTTGCATATTTCTAACATGCATTTTTGTAGATGAGTTTTCTATGTCTGTTCAGTGATTGGACAGACGAACAGTGACGAGTTTAATCCCCTGAATGAGGTGTGGATTGTTAGTTGTTGTTGCACTGAGGGAGGGGGGCAACATTAACTTCAGCGTCCGACTTAAAATTCAGTCTGGCAACAAATGAGTTGTTTAATGTCCTTTGAAAAGTAACCACAGAGAGAGCAGTTGCCGAAACGGATGGCAGGAATATGGAACAGAATGACAATGTTTCCGGTAACAAGACGAATACTCGCTAATCAAGTGAATTGAATACTGAAGAGACATTGTTTCTTTAAGCTGTTTATGGAATAATGCGAAAAAGTGGGTAAAGAAGAGAAGTTTCAACAAGGAGAAGTCTTCAAGGAAATAGGCAGGAGGAAAGGGAGGTTGAGAAAACCATAAACAACACACCTCAAATCATCAACATCAACATTTTAGCGTCTGTCATTTGATACAAACCTTCCCAAAGATCCACCAGACCTCTCTATCATGGGCGTCACGGAACGAATACTTTCTAAACTTGTCTATTTCCTCACACCATCTCATATTTTGCCGGCTGCGTTTTTGCATATGATCTCTGGGGATCATCGTTGTGAGTCAGAATGTCTAGCAGTTCTCTGACATCATTGCAACATGGTCAGCCCGTCGCCATTTGAGTTTTCTAATGGTTTCTATTGTATTTCTGAATCCTTGTTTTTCCTTTTAATATACCATGCGGTCTTCTGATCACTCCATGTGATGCCGGGCACGATTCTCTGCAGTGCCTGTTGCATGGTTTTCAGCTTGAGGGTCAACCTTTTGGTAAGGTTCCATGTTTCAGCTCTATCGGTGACTATCGAGGGGATGCATTAGTTGTATACCTTTCTTTTTTTTGTGGGAAGAATGAAGGAATTTTCTTGTTCTTGAAGGGTTGACCTGACTGTACCAACAACTTGCTAACTTAATGTGATTCTATGCTAGATTTTTTTTTCTTCTGAGAATTTCAAGGAGATTCGTTGTCCTCCGAAGTCTCAACCCAAGAAGAAGGAAAAGAAGAAATTGACACAATGAAGATAACCATGACAGAAGACGAAAAACCTTTAGCGTAACTAAGGAATCAAGATTATAGAAAGTGATGTTAGAAGATAAGAGAGTGAATGAATTCTCAATATAGATGAATATTAGCTGATTATATCCCTGAATAGAACTACTGCATGTGGGAGACAAATTATTGATAAAGTTATAAACTTTGTTTTCAGGGAGAAAGCTCAAAAAAGAACAACGATACAAAAGCTGTTGAACAACAAATAACAAAACTGTATAGAGAAGCAAAATCTCCAAAAAGAACAAAATGAATAAGAACCCAAAGGCATGGAGCAACGGCAATAGACAAAATACTACAAAAATACTAAAAAATGAAGTAAATGAATTTAACCAATGATCTTGGCAAAGAAAGGCAGACCAAAACAATGAAAATAAATCTACCAACAAGTAAATAGAGAAACAAGAGAGGATGTTTAACAACCAAATGATACGGTAACGCAGCATTTATGAACTGTGAGAACAGGGAAAAGAACACAACAGAAAAGCGATTTGGCTGACCAATATGAAAAATGAGTTAAGAGTAATTCATTATTGCTGAAAGTATTGTTCATAGTGTTGAACTATATATTACAAACATGTAACAGGGGATTCAAAGTTGCGAAAAAGGTAGGTCACCCCATGTATATGGTTGATCTCGAATTTATTTTACAAAAAACGAAATGGAACTTGATACCTTTATACAAACGTATCTTTTGTCAAAACATTGGAATGGAGTTTGCCATTGAGAATGTGCAATGCTGGTGATGAACAAAGGTAAAAGAGAAACAAAGAAGAAACTGAATTATTCAACTACGAAAGCATCAGAGTGCCTAACAAGAAAGGAGATTAGAAGTACCTGGATATACTGGGAACAGTTACGATCAAACAGAGTGAGACAAAGGAAAAGTGGGCAGAGAATTAGGAAAATTACTAGAAATCAAACTCAATAAGGGAAATTCTATGAATGGAATAGATATCTTGGCAGTTATCATTGTCAGATAGTCAGGGTCGTTCGTAAACTGGACAAGAAAAGAACACCGGACAACAGAATAAGAAAATTGCTGATACTACATAATGCATCGCAGCCGAGAGCCGATGTCGATAGACTGAACGTAGAGAGAAAAGTGAGAGGAAGTGAATGTGTAAGCACTGGGGATCGCATCAGCTCAGCAATCAAATGACTTGAATGATATACAAGAACTCTTGCTCTGAATTGTAACTCTGAAAACTATTAGAGATAAATAAATGACGGAAGAATCAACCTGTTTTAACTAAAGGCAACCTTTCTAATAGCTACTCTTCATTTTTGTTTTTTTGTTTTTTTGTTTTAGAATTTTGCATACCCTTTCCAGCCTGATAAAAACTTGGAACATTTACTTACATGAAATTTTGCAATAATGCTTATCTTGAACTATTGATATTACTGGAGACATATACGCCACGGCGTTCTGTTCGTTGTCTCTTTTGGTTTACCAATTATAATGCCTAGTTATAATGTGTAGACTTGGAATAAATTGTTTGGAAAGTAGGTGTTTCTGCCTTCTCTAGAGAGAGAGAAATTATGAGGCACTCTAGGGCTGATTTAATCATCGACATTAACACTATTACACCTTTTTATAAATAGCAGCCTTTTTCGCTTGCTCCATGATCAATGTTTCGAATGGTAAATAGCTAGGTTTTCTAAACATTAATTATAGCTCAGACGAAGTAAAAGTGAAAAAAAATATCTCACTTCTAACATTAATGGTATGTGATTGACACAACAAATTCTGTGAGATGAAAATGAGTCACGTGACTTTTGTGTAAGCCCACGCATGACCCACATCCGTCTGCGAAAGCCGAGCATAATTTCAAAATCCATTTTTATGGGAGTTACGCATGCGTGAAAGAATTTGTGATACGGTCAGGAGTGGGAGAAATGTAGAGTGGGATGACGTTTAAGGGAAATACAAAAAGGGGATGAGAAGGATAGACAAAGTGTTGCACTGGAATGTAACTCTTCGAAAACCGGAAGTACTTTTCAGTCCCATCATCCTTTAGTCATGCCTCTTTTACCATAAATGGGCTTTGGTAATGTTACCAATATGAAGCGTGTGAAAGAATACAAAACAAAATCAAATGAATCTCTTTAATTTTGCTTCTTACTTTAAACTCTAAGTGTACTGAGAAATTATATAGTAATGAGAATCAAAGCTATTTACAAAGATAAGCGCTTTATTCACATACATGTATTATGGTGTAAGAGCTTGAGTGCAAATCACGCCAACAGCGAAAGAGAGAGAGTGGGGTAGAGATAGATCAGAATGCAAAAGGGGCTGAAGACTATACTTCTAAGTTTTTGGCATGGGCTACCTATTCATTTTAATGTCCATGTACTCCTCAGAATAGCATACCTATAAGACTATCTGAGAGTGACAACTTTAACTGGATAATACTGTTATCATTTGTAATCCAGCATCTGGCTCATGGCAACCAAAGAAGAAAAGGGACTAAAGCGAGTGTTGTTTTACACTAATATATTCGAAGTGTCATCCTCATCTTGGTTGTTGTAGTCAAAACAGTCTGGCCGATTTTGCACTCCAGCCTCTTCCAGGTGCATTTCGTATTGGGTAAAGTTCTCATAATTTCGAACTGAACTGTTTATTTAATCCACATGAGAACATTGTTATCATTCCGCCATCAACGCATGGAAATATCTCAAATAAGTGGATTTTTCTATGTTAATTTTTCTATAGGATGTTATTTTGCTCGTTCCACCGATTTTGATGATTTGAATTTCCTTGCCGATTCATGACCATCGCATAAACTGCATACGCTTAATCAAAGCTTATATCTACCAGCCATTGTGCTGTAATTTTAGAGCTGTAAAGCTAATGTCTGTGTTTCCTGATCGAATACAGTGTTCAATTCTATCGTGTCATATTGTCATATCACGTTAAGTGATAATCGATATATACTCACCAATATAGATAGGATTGAAGCATCATTAATACTTTCATGTTTTAAACGATATTTGATTTGATTATTGATCATTTTTGGCTTGTATATTACATCTTATTTCTGCTGCTTTAATTCCCAGTCAGCGCAGCTTACTTAAATATCGTAAAATACTGATCTAAGAGTTACAATTAAAAGCAGCAGAAATTAAGTTGATAAAAATGCTAATTATTAATAATGTTTTTTTTAATGGGTTTTCTGTTGTCTTAATTTCAGTGAAATGTTATTGCAACCCTCGGACCGTTGTTCTACGGCCATTAATAAGCAATGCAGATCGGAGTGACGGTCTGTTATTGGCGATAAAATAGCAACTGAAAATAAGATGAAGAGAAGGGAATACTATTCGAAAAATTAATAATGATTGACAATGCTTTTTCAAAAGAATTAAGAAAAGAAAAAAAAGAACTTCTCAAACTTTAGTGATAGTTGACAATAATACATCTAAGAATTTGAATACCATTTTATCTGATCCTTATAGTTTAAACCAAACAAGATGTTGATGTTGACGTTCGAATAAGTAAAGAATATTGATAAATGACTAAATTCGTGACTTAATCTGGTTGGACTTGGATTCTACAATCATTCTCTCTCTCTCTCTCTCTCTCTCTCTCTCTCTCTCTCTCTCTCTCTCTCTCTCTACTTTCTTTTTTCTATGCATTGTACGTATTTCAGCCATTTATTTACTTTCTGGACATTTCTTTCGTACATCACATCTTCATTCTCAACTTCCGTTTTTTTCCCTCAATATATATCCCTCTCTTTCTCTCTCTCTCTGTCTCTCTCTCTTTTCTTTCTCTCTTCATACCCCACTCTATTTTTCACTTCTCCTCCTCTCTCTATCATCTTACTTCCACATTCTCATTCTAGCCCATTTTCTCCTCCTTCTTCCCCCCTTTCTGCTTAATTGATTTGCAATGCACTTATATACGAGGACCGCTGGGACTGCAATATATGGCAACATAATCTCTTGGATAATTAGTTTTCCTTAATGGACTTCACGGTACTTGAAGTCAATGAACATCTTGCTTTATCACCATTAATGTAAGAATTCATTGACTACAAGCCGTTCCAATCAAGGCCTCCTGCTCTTTACACGAGTTGAGCAAACCACCTGCAACAGCGACCTGACATTCATTGTCCCGTCGCACTTTTGCATCTGCCTGTGAATACCACTTAACACAACGGAGAACTAACCCCACACGGGAAAGTATTCTTTTGTAGAATGGGCGAAAAAATCTGAGAATAAAGATCGGGGATCTCTTTCTTCTTCACAAATGATTATAATAATAACTGCCATGATGATGGTAATGGTGATTATAATGTTGCTGAACACACAGCTAACAAAATTAGTATATTCATTTTATGAACTAATTTTGTTTATCATCATAATTATAATATCATTAACTTTCCCGTGGCTGACATTTAGAGAAAATCATGGTAATATCTAACTCTAATATTCATATCAATTATCACTATTTTTACTTAATCAGCTACCCCTTTATTTGAGAAGATTGGATTATATATATATATATGTATATATATATATATATATATATATATATATATATATATATATATATATATATATATATATATATATATATATGTATATATATATATATATATATATATATATATATATATATATATATATATATATATCAACCTGCAAGATTGTGACCTAATGATGAAAGAAGTATTTATATTAGACTCAAAATATTTCCAACATAATATTCATCCTTGTCAATGCACTTAATTCATCAATGAATATCGAAACATAAAACGAACATTAAGCAGTGAAAGTTTCAAAGAAAATTTCTGCTAATAACTACGTGTCAGTCTTCAGTCTTATTCATGTATTCTTATATATATATATATATATATATATATATATATATATATATATATATATATATATATATATATATATAATGCTGCATCACTCCATTTGCTGACGTAAAGTAGCTTTGTACTCTTACGCATATAGTTATCACCATATTACAACTGATAAAGTTGATGTTGTAGTCATTACTGCCAATATAATTGATACTTATGTAAATAATTTCACAGTTATCCTTTGCCATTCACGGAGCTTAAGGCACCATTGGGTTGCGAATGTACTAAAATCGCACTTTTTTTTTTTTTTTGCTGACTGCCAAACCCTTCTGGCCTTCCAAAACCATAAATCTTGTACAATGAACCTCTTGATAAAAAAACAACACGTTACCAATCCAAAATTTTAAATGTACAAATGAGAAAAATGAATACGATGAAGTATACAGTAAAAAAAAAAAAAAAATCTACATTTGATTGACGAAAACCATAAATTTTATAAAACTACCCTACAGTGAATGGGGAGGAAATACTCATCTAAATTCGGTAAACTTTATATTAATCGATACTTAAAACACAGTTCTTTCTGAATGACACTGTTCCAAAAGACTCCAATAAGCATAGACATTGATAATTTAGACAAACTTTTTGAAAAACTATTTTTGAAAATTCTAGATGATTTTTTAGTAAAAACAAAAAGCGTACAAAGTGATAAAGAAAATCCAGAAAACTTTCCTATATTCCACTGAATTAAATTTAAACAAATTACTCTCGGGACTTACCTTTATAGAAATGCATGTTGGGGGACCCTAAAGAACATTTCAATGATATTTATAAAAACTAAAATGCAGAGGAGGCTTAAAATCATTTTTATAATACAATTAAATTCTCATGGTTAACCGGTTTGTGAGTGTAAACATGTTTCCAACCACAATTATCTCCCAGCTTATATTGTGTACAATAATAAGTCAAGTTGATAATATTCAACAATCTTTCTTCTCATTAATAACACAAATATTATAACGATACAATAAATATATTACCAGCAACAGTCGTTTTTATCGAGAAGTGTCATTTTTGTCAAAAATTAGTGATAGTTGCTATATCACAAACGTGTATTTTTGATTTCCCAATTTTTTCACGTCTTGTTTTACAATGTGTTTCCTATGCTACGGGTTTACAGGGTACGATGCAACACAATTCATAATATTCCCATCAGATTATCTATTATTCATGACTGAACGGTAAATCCTCGGAATCACCAATGGAAGATCTGCAAATGACGAGGGATAATTGAAATAGAACAGTCAATATGGGTTTCTCCAGTTTTTAAGTAGGTTTGGCTGGGTGTTCACGCATATAGACCGCAATAATTAGGCTAGAGGGCTGAACATCTAAACATATACTCCTTATTATTTTCAGAACAAAAATGTTGCTCTTTGTTCTTTACCCCACCCCCTCAAAATATCTCCTTAGCTTGGAGTTCAATTTACATTGTAAATTTTTATTAAATTTATCCCATAGTTTGTGTCTGGCTGCGCTCAAAATTGTTTTGCTTTTTGTTTTTTTGAAATTTTGAATCTCCAGAGATTCAACAAAAGTTGAGAAAACACCCTCATTTCCAACCTTGATTGATCACTCCCAACATGGCATGCTGGCAAAAATGTTGGCCGCATAACAGTTTTTATTGAATGAATAACCAAGCTAATTTTTGATATTCTTTATATAATCATGATAATGGCTTTACAATTATGAAAGCAAATTCCCTTTTTATAGGATTTTATAGGATTTCTTGGTACTGTTCAAAATCTCTAGACTCGAAAACTTGATGGGAGAAATACGTAATATCAAAGTAAAAGACGTGGACCAATCACCTTTGTTGGAAAAGTGAGAGGAGCAAAGAGAAACTGGTAAAAGCGAAATTCATACTCCTAGAAACGACCACCTATATAACTGTGCAACTCTTAGTCATCAAGACACTAATTAACCAGGCGCCACTTTATAAACAGAACGTCTGTGTGATTTGAATCTGGTCTAATCTCTCACTGTAAAACCTGTTCATTCAGCGAGTCTTACTTGAAAACAATTCCAGTTATTTTCAGTAATCCTAATTTCACAATTAAATAACATTATCTGCAATGATTTTTCGATTAAAAACAAGAAAAAGGGTCTTTTTCCTAATGATCAAAAACAATTTTTACATTTTTGACACAAAACTTGCGTATTCCATGCCGTAGAATGTTTTTGTTACCTTTTGAAAACAACACTGTGTGGGCCAGAACTTCAATTTGACACATAATAGTTCTTAGATACCAAGTTTAATTAAAGTCTGAAATAACGATTTACAATGCTATTTAACTCCTTTATTCGACAAGCGTGTAATGATTGAAACATTATTGCATGATGCTTTCTTTATTGAACCCAGTCTGACATGAGTGAGATTCCGATATTTCTCAACAAATAAACTTACCAAATACGACAGTTACCTGAAAAAGGTTGGAGAATATAACGACCAAAATGTCGCAATTATAATTATTAAGATGATAATACAAGTTTAAATAAATCAGTATATAGTACTTTATCATCTACGAATTGCTTCAGTAGCCATACATATATTTCACATTCTGCATTTGTAATAGTAACTCTGATATTGAACTTGAACTTATAAATAAGGGTTTAGCTAACTCAGTAGTCACCTCGAAAATCTCAATTTAAAGCAAGTCAATCGAATTTGTTCTATGCCTTTGCAAGGAATGATTGTGAGAGACCTCACGATGCGATAAGAAAATAATAGTCATGCTATAATGAATAGCATCAACATAGTTTTTTTCCACTTTTTAAGTTAGTCTGGCTGGCTGTTCACACATCTAGGCCACACTAATTATGCTAGAGGGCTGAACTTATAAACATCTACTTCTTATGTCTCGAAAAAAAATCTGTTCAGGTATAACCTGTTTTCCAATCTTTTGGCGGAAAGCAAAAATAGAGTAAAGTTTTCATCGTTCAGCAAGCTGCTATGGCGGTAGTGCACAGCCATCTTTTTTCTCTGTTCTTCGGTATTTCCCACAACTCCAACCTCCGATGATGCAGCCTAACATACCGTCATTACCATTTTTTCAAGTTTTAAAATTATTTCCCATTACCAATGCAATGTGAATTACAGAGAGAAATTGCTATGTCTAAAGGCATACATTGTATATATATAATTATCTGTCTTCTTTGGTATTCTGAATTCTATTTATGAAACAAAATTAAGTAACGATAAATATAATGTCTCGTTCAATAATCAAATTGGGCAATCAGATATAAGGAATTTGTTTACCGTGAAACATGAAATAATTTCCTAATACCATTCTTAAGATTTTGAGATAATTGTTTCATAAAATAAGTATTCCATCTTAAAGTTGATATCTATTGTTCTCAATATAATTTATGTATACAACAAATGATAATATTAATAATGATAATGATAATAATGATAATTATCATTATTATTATTATTATTATTTTTATTATTATTATTATTATTATTATTATTATTATTATTATTATTATCATATGCTTATTATTTTTTAATAAACAATTATAAATATACATTGATATGTATATAGATACTTACTCTCTTATGATAAATTTATCCATGAGATTTTTCATACGTAAAAAATATGAATTTACAATCATTTTGTTTTTATATTATATCAATATTTTCCAAATTGGTTTCAGTTTGATCTTCCCATTATGTCTGCATTTAAAAATCATTCCTTTTATTCAATAAATCGTTTTTATATTTAGATTAAAAAGTACTTTTTTTCTTCCAAACTCAAGAAACGTTTAACTTCAAAGTTATTTGGGGGTCTTCTATTGCTTATAATAGACCATTTGACAACTGGATTGAGACTTCTTTCTCTCTTTGATACCTTTATTAGTTCGGAAGCACTGAATCATTTTAATGTTGTTTATTTTGAAAAGATATTTATGATTATGATATCAATATTTCAATTTATCTTTAGAATATGTGGAATCTTTTATGTAGATGCTCGTTTGTTGAAATTGTTGCCAAGTATATATAATATTGTGTAGGGGACATCGGTTTTTATTTCTACGATCACATCTTTCTCACTACAATTACAATCTTTTTGTCTGTTCATGTATCATGCATCATGCATCATGCATTATTATCATTATCATTATTGTTGCAATTATTATTATTATTATTATTATTAATATTATTATTATTATCATTATTATTATTATTATTATTATTATTATTATTATTATTATTATTATTATTATTACCCTGAACTGTCAGTAATTGTCTAACATGGAAAGGAGAGAGGATAAAAACACTATAAATGGTGTTGGAGGTACGAACAACAGCGCTGCTATGATATGTGTTGGAGATATGAGGAGAGATGGAAACCCGAGGGATCTTATTTTCATTCAGCCTTCAGCGTAAAATTTGAGTTGATAGTAAGATGTTTGTTTTTTAAAGGCAGTTTAGTTTTATAATTGTTTAGTCATTTTTTTCATGAGCGGAAGCCATGATTGCATTGTTACCAACTTCCCGCCATCTTGATCCACGGGTGTTCTATTTTCAATTTTTGCTAATCGAACATGCTTTTTGAACATTCAAATGTTGAGCCAGAAAATACAAGACTCCTGAGTTTGTCAGATTTACTCGTTTTATTGAATTCGTACATATCTCTGTGTGTGTGTGTGTGTGTGTGTGTGCGTATTTTCAGTTGGTTCAAATATTCTCCGCCAATGTTTTACTTCCATGTTTTCCAAGTCTGTTTTCTGAAATGTGTTTTCAATATTAATAATTTCACCAAAACTATAAATATATATATAAATGCATATTTACATATCTGAAATTTTCACTATGCAATTTTCGACCTCTTTGATTAACGTTCACCATTGAATTAAGTAAAAGTGTAAGGAATTAGATAGCCTGAGGAAAAAAATTTTTTTTTTTTTGAAAATTGATGTTTTTTATCATTACACTGCAAACTTATGATGTTCATGTGTTTTGAGGGGACTTTGTGTGTGTATTTGTATGTGTGTGTCTGATTATATCTTCTTTGTTACCTTCATTCCACATCACCCACCTCCTTTAATTTATTACTTTGGATTTTTTGTTCTTCATCTATCTATCTATCCATCTATCCATCTATCTATCTATCTAGAAACTATCATCCAAAACTGTCAACATCTTCAGTTTTCTCTTGCCTTATGTTCTTTGGTGTCTTCGGTTTTTAAGTTGGTCTGGCTGGATGATTGAATGGATGAATGTGTCTCGCGTACGGGCTGCATCAACGGAGATAGAGAAAAATGTTATCTGATCTTTTTAAAATTCCTTTTTCTAGTCAGGAGCTTGATTTATACTGCAATTTAGTGCCTTATTTTTGCCTTTAGTTTGAGTCCATTAGTGTCCATTTTTGTTTTTCCGTTTTGTTGTAATTTTGGAAAATACTTAGGAACAAAAGGCAAGAGAAATAACTTAATCACTGATCACCCTTTTTAGCTATTTCTTGATTGATCACCCCTACACCGTATGTTCTAAAAAACGTTGGTCACGTGACAGTTTCTATGGGTGACTAGCAAAACCTGCTAATTTATTCATTAATTTATCCCCCCTCTCTCCCTCTCTCTCTCTCTCTCTCTCTCTCTCTCTCTCTCTATCTATCTATCTCTCTCTCTCTCTCTCCCTCTCTCTTCTCTCTTGTTTCCCGGGTGTGGCAAGCCGCAATTGCGAAAACACGTGTCGGCGCGTGCTTGGTGCAACTTGTGAAAAATGGCACTCGCCTGGTCCTTTCAACACTCTACCGTTAATTTACCCCCTCAACAATAACCTGGCGGTTGATGCAGCCGTCAGGGCAGTGTGTGTACGTATGGCCTAACATTTGCACACACATACACACACAAACACACAAAGACTCAAAAAAAACTAATTTTGAATAAGCCTCAACCTTTCTCTGCACTTTTTGGCGTTTCATTGTCCATTTTGCCCACGTCTACTCATTTACTCCAAATATTGGGCTTGGTTCAAATGTTCGGCCTACTTAGCATTTTCATCTGATTATGTCTGCCAAAACTGTCTGTTTTTTCCCCAAGTTTTCAACTGAATTTATACTACGAGCATTGACAGTAATATATTAGCAATTACCTGATATTTTCACTGAAGATGATAAAAAGAAAGGGAAAAAACAGTAGTGAAACGGCACAATTTCTTTTTCTTCTTTAAGCTCATTAGAGGCGTGTGCGAAGCTTCGTTTTTTTGCTAAAGTTTTTTTACTTTTATTGGCGGAATTATATCACTGCAAATGATATTATGTGCACTCTAGGAGAAGGACTCAAATAATGTGAGCTTACACTACAAGATGCCACGTCTAATTACAACCAAAATTGGTATATAATCTAAGAATCAATTTTCTGAGTCACTAAAATTTGAATTTGCTCAAAATAAAACAAAATATAGACAATATGAATCGGTAAAGTACATTGCAGCGCTTCTAACGATATTTTTTTTACACGGAATGAGTAAAAATCAATTACCAAACAAAACTGCTGAATATTTGGAATGAAAAAGATCGTCCTCTTCATTACTGCCTTAGAACTTATGGATAATTTCATTGGAAATTTATCCAAAAATTAGGTTCAGTAGTCAAGTAGTACTTAGACAGACAAAAGTAGTGCTCAGGCAGAAAGTGAAAACTTGCGACGAAAGGTTAACAAAATAAATAGTATAAAAGTACTTTCGGAAGCATAAAAAAATACATGTAACTTCGTTTATATCCTTCAATTTCATCTATATAAGTCACTGACTTTCATATTCTTGTTTTTTTTTTATATCTTTATTATCCAAATAATTCAGTCCTTCTTTTCCTCTGGTGAACAAAAGATATTCTTCGGTCATTATATGGTCAAGTTGATCAGCGTTTTTAAGAAGATCATTCACGTCTACACGTACATCAAAACGTGCTTGCTTTCAATCCTTGCATTTTTCATATATTTCATACGCGAATATTCTAGCTGATATCAATCAGTAGCGGCAGGAAATATGGATTCTGCATTCGGAAATAATAATTACCTGTGTGTGTTCATGTAAGTTGATTAAAAAACTGGATGGGAAATCGACTCTAAGCATCAATCAATAAATATTCCTATGCTATGGTAAAAGATGATCCACAAACCTCAGTTACAAATATCACAGCAACATTAATGAAAGACTGGCTGGGATAAAAATGCATCATAAGCTGTTTCTATCTGAATTGGAGGCGGATAATATGTTGGACACATAAAGTCTTACATTAATCATATTTACCAGCATTTAGATGATACGTATTTGTATCGTATCATCACTTGTATTAGAAAATTGATATTAAATGGATACATAATAACTGTGGAATTTATGCGTAATGGCTGAATGTTGTTAGAGGCAGAAGAATCAGCGAAATCTGAAATGTTATAGTTTGATGAAACATGTGTATCACCCCGTTTAAGTGGACAAGCATTAATATGCATAGATATGTAGGCCAGCTTTAAATATTTCATTCAAATTTCTGAAAAACATCGCTCGATTCAGTGATTAGAGTGTGCTATTTTACTGCCCACATGTTTCGAAAATGACGTTACAGAAGTTAACAAATGTGAACATAAAGATTTTATTGTTATCTTTTCATTCAACCAGCTTCTCTCAATGGAGTACAATTTTTTCACGTATCTATTCCACTTCCTCACAGGCAAGAACTTCTCAAATAAGGATTCAATTAAAGAAGCCTTTTGTGGAATTATCGTTTTTATGCATGAATTTCCCGAAAGATTTCAGGTCGAAATAATTTATTGAAACCCAGAGGTATATTTTAGATGAACAAATAAATTTGAAACATTTTTCATTTCATTTTTTTTTAATCAAGACATTCACTTCTGATAATCTGATTATGAATCAACTGACACAAGCCTGTTTAAGACTTCAATCTTTTATTTGTTTATTTCATTATAAGAAATGCATTTGACTAATCTGGGTTATACTATCATTTAAAATTACTGACTGAATATTACGTATTCTTACATTCGAAGGTCGGTAGTATTTCTGCTCTAATATTCTGTTTGTATAACTTTCTCGGGAGAAAAATACAATACAGATTGTTTGCATGAGAAGTTAATTATCTGCGGGTGAAACGAAGCAAGCCCATAAAATCACAATCATCCCAAATTGTAAAGTTAGTTAGATTTGCTTATTCAGGCTTTTAAAGGCAATTAGCTATAAAATGGCTAATTGCTTAACTTTACCAAAATGGGTAATTCCTTTGAATTCACATTGTTTCTCTAATTATTAAACAATATATCATAACCGTAATCGTAACCTGCCACCCTTTCCAAAAATGATGTCAGCCATTTTTATTGCTTAAGTTAAGTGGAAGTAGTCATTTCGTAGCTGAGCCTTTTTAAAACCTTGTATAAGCAAAAATAACCGAAGCATTTCATAGCTGGATAATATTTATTAAATGCTTCAACTGAACTTGTGTCTGTGCAATAATTTCCGTCAAAGTTGTCACCAATAAACTGGAAAAATGTAATCGTTTCTCATGTATTTAGCTTTTGTATGGAAGAGTGCACAATCGTGTGCAGACTGTCTGTGGTTGGCATAAGAAAAAAACAACTAAAACATATACGCTTCAACTCCGATTAAGTAAATACACAAACTTCTTATCAAATAAGCTACAAAAACACACGATAAATTCGGTTTTTATATAATTCCCTCCGGTGTACAACGTAATTTGTATTTCATAAGCATTTATGATATTCTTTTGGCTTTCTTAACATCACAGCTTCACAGTTAACTGTGAATCGTTGAGATGACGTAATAATAAATTTATTTTGCTTTTCTCAATACTTCAAATTTTCAAACATCTTAGTTGGGGTTAAAACTGTTCCTACGTGTAAATCAGACTTAAAATGTATAGAAGTTCCTATGGATGGAATTGCTGCTTCTCAACAACACATTTAAGAAGAAAAATATTCAGCGGCAATTTCCGGAATTTTATCATTTAAATTATTTCCTGAAAATAAATCAATTTAATTAATATTTATTTACAGAGTGTAATTATAGGGATTTCATAAATCTGTGTGATCTTTATTCAATTAAATCTGATTGTAAAAAAACTCAAAACTAACTTTAAAGTGTGTTTTCAACCTTCTAAAAGACATGATATTCGTTTACTCCATAGAACCATCAATATATTGAACCGGCTTTTCGAAATCTTCTTTCCTTTGACTCAATATATCTCTAGAATTTCAAGACAGATATTCATCGCATTGTACTCATGTGATCCCATCCACACGAAAATGGGAACGTCTATTGCAGGTTGTATTCATCAACCTTCTGCTTGATCAAATAATCTGTCAGATTACAATTATATTTGTTTATCTCTGGGGTCTTATGAAAAATGTTAGCAAGCCTCAATGCATTTATCTTACGTGATTTTCTGTGTCAAGTCGGCGATACGAGTTCTCACACGTCAATTATGAAGGTATACAAGTTTTAAAGCAGAGTCATTGTAATCCTTTGTCAAATTCTCACTTGTGTATTATGCGTCATATCCTGGAAATATCTCTTACACTAATTGTTATCAGAAGGGATGCTTACAGAAGAACTTCAGATGTATCTACAGTCAATCAGTACTTACCTAGATTCAAACTTATGTTTTGATTTCATTAGAAGCCGTCAACCAAAACTGTCATCAGACCTGTCAACACGTTACTTCAGTTTTTAAGCTGAACTTGCAGACTATATATGAATGTATCGTGCGTATAGGCATTATCAATGGGGCCAGAAAGTTGGAAATTAGGAGAAAATCTTTTTTTCTTAATCCCCTGGTCCAATTTACGATTTAGATTTTATGCTAAATTGGTCACAATTTAGTGTTCAGTTGAGTTCACGCATGTTCTTTTTTCTTTTAATTCAAACTTTCCAATAAGGGCGAGAGAAGTAACTTATTTATTGATCACCCCTAGCACAGCATGCTGCCAAAGAACCTTGGTCAGCTGATGGTTTGTATCGAGCAATTAACCATGCCTTTCCAACCTAAGTATATGACGTCAATCTTGGATACAACTTCTTATGAACGTCGCTATTTTTCTTTTTAAAGTAGCCTTCGAACCACGTAAAGTGGAGAGAATCTCTATATCCAAGATCTATGAGCTATCATTAAGAAAGAGGAATGGAAGTGTCAAATTTCTTTACTAAACTATGTTGATTAGAAAACTCCAGAGGAAGAAAAAAACTAATTTTATGGCGAGGATGTAACTTTGATTCAGATCTTGTAAACAGTTAAAGCGAAACTAAAAATAAGCCCAATCTCCGCCCATGAATGTCAAGCTGTGAATAGATAACGATTGGGAAAATAATTGTTATGATGTCTTTATCCTGACACCACTAAAAGAAATTATAAAGTGATTTAATAAAGCCATAAAAGACCGATTTTAATGAGGTTCTTCGTCGGTAAAGGACGTATTATGGAGTAACTACTAATCTATGGCGGCTCAAATCTGAATACATTGTATAAATTGAGCAGGCTGCACATAACGATGAAGAATAATCGATAGAAATGTAAGTTCGCTATAAGTGAATGAGAACATCAATCATTGTTTCGAATTCCGATCAGAACCAGTTTATTAATGTTAAAAGGCACGTCATTTATTTTGATAAATTAATGAGAGGGCATATAAACAGTCTAGGAGTTCGAACCTTGGAGAAACAACAACCATGAAATATTCACCCGTCTTCGTCTCCTACTTGAATGGTACCTTCAAAAACATATAAATCCTCTTAATATCCATTCGACGAATGTAAATGACTTACGCTTTTTTTTTTTTTATGTATGTGTACAAATGGATGAATCTCTGTGTGTTGGTGAATAGCGGTATGAAAGGAGATCATTCACGTGTGTATAAGTGCATGTGGATGTATGCATGTTTTTGTGTATATTGTTGAATAATTATAGCTATACATACAATTTATGTGTATGTAAGTGAAGTTTCCGGGTGTTTGGAAACAGAAATTACGGAATTTGTCTTCGTATTGGTGGTGCTATTTAAAAGCTCGAGGAATTCAAACAGATTGATTAGTATATCTATCTTTCAAGTTATTCAGTCGCTGATCATTTTAAAATCTCCCTCTAGATAACTACACCAGGAAATGGAGAACCTCATTCATTATCGTTTGCTTCTTTTTTTCAAGGAACCCAATTCCCTGGAACATATAGGATGGTGAATTAATAAGCCTGTTGCCTCATGATTAAGAAGCATTAATTCTACACAAAAAAAATGTTCATTTTTCAACATGATTTCCTCCTTTAATGAATTCCATGCAATGGGAAGATTAATCACCTGGATCAAACATTATATCATGAAGATTTCAAATCAAAATTCAGCGAGTCAGCTACGGACTTCATCCAACCTCGTATATACAGAAATTAAGAATGGGACTGGGTTTTCTTGAGTTGACATAGGTGTTTTGTAAGCGCACATTTTGTGTCTACTTGTATACATGTGTATGTGAGCATTTGCTGAATTATAGAATTGATGTTGAAAATCATTTTTTTTTTTAGCTAAGAGTAAATATACATGAGTTTTGAATGATTTCCTACCACTGCTGTATCCGTCTATATCTATATATAAAAGTAATAAAATGTAACTATATCTAACATCAGAAGAGAAAAAATTCACTTTTGGACTTATTTCATTTTGTGTGAATGTGTATGTATTTAAGGAAACCAAAATCAATTTGAAGTTTTATTACTTCTTTTCCACATGAAATTGATTCAAATCCAGATCAAAAACTGAGGATCAGAAGGGCCTTGATTATCCTATCGATCGTTTAATCGATCTATCATTCGATCAATAGCGCTTTTTTTTTTAATTGGGAAATGCTTGAGTCGTTGAGTCTTTAAGATCCTTATATTTATCCCTTGAACTGGGACTAACAACAAACTGTCAACGCTGATTCGATCGGTTTATGAGAGGAAATAAGCTGAGAGTCAGAGAGGAGGATAAATTGCGGGTTGGGCGAAAAGTAATGTGGTACGATTGGATAAAAGGGTAAAGTCAATAGTTTGCAAAAGAAAAAAACTGATGAGAACAGAAATGGAAAAATCAAAATGAAAAATATCATCAAATAATAAGATATACATAAAAACACATATATGTATGTAAAAATTAGATTATTGAAACTTTCAAATTTTTCATCTATTTCCAATAATCTGCCATTGTAGTTAAAACCCCTGAACATGTCACTGAACATGTCACTGAGTGACGCATCAGCACGCTAATCCCGTAAGTGTCTTCGAGATTTGGTATTGAAGACAAGCAGTGAAGGGTGGCGTTGGCGTCACAGAATTCATAGAACCCGACGATTCATCTGTATTTGTAACAGTCGATAAGTTCTATGGTTGCAAGTGGAGTGATGAAACTTCTGTTTTTTCTCAGTGATGTTTGAGAAATAGCGAAATTATTACAGAGATACTTTCTGGTTCCAGAGTTTTCCACACCTTCTAACTTTTGCTTCAAGAATTTCCCACTCGTTGTAACTTTTGCAGATATAATTATCAGTCATACACAATCCAAACTTAGAGTTGACTTCCCCACCAAAAGCAAAAACGACAAGAAAAATCCTCATCGAATTAGGAGAGCATGAAATGTTATTACCCTATCGTGATTTGGAATCACGGCTGGTCTCTTATCGATTAAGACAAATTGATAAGTTTTACATAGCTACGAAAATATATCTTATGGATACGTAAGGGCTAATTTCATTCTAATTAATAAATACATTTATTCTACGAAAAATATATGTTCATATTTTTTCATTTATTACATATACTATAAACGGTAATCATCTTCAGTCAGAATAGAATTAGGAATGGAGTTCCATTCTACAGCAGTCAGGATTATCCAATTTAAAATCATGGAGCGTCAATGCAATAAGAACATTTGACACGAAACTACAGCATAGAATTCAAGAAAGTTCGTCTACACTGTAATTTAACTGACCCGATTGAAGTTTCGTCTTACATTTGCAAAAGTGTGTTGAATTACTGTTTACATTGATATAAATGTCCTTTACCAATGGTTTATACATGTTTACTTTTTTTCTAAAATCCAACAAGCATTTTTAGTTAGCACACACACACACACACACACACATAAACATATACATATACATATCTTCCGAACTTTCGTTCGTGAAGCTAAGAATAGTCAACCTAAGTCAATGGCGTCTTAATCATTTCAAGGTTCTCTCCTTGAGACCTACACACGTACACCAGCATTTTCAAAGTCCTCTTTTGGGGTCGCCAATAGCTGCTTCATTGCGTTTTCTTTAATCTTATCCACCGTCTGAAATCTCCTTTTCAATGGTGAAAAACTAAATCACAAGGAGTCAAATCTGTACTCTATGGGGAAACTGAGAGACCTGGGTGATGCGATGACGAGACGTGAAGAATGGGCGAGTAAACGATTTCATTCAGTGACATCGCACTGCCGGCTGACAAACCTCACGGGAGAATTACTGTTTGTACATGTATGTTACATCATGGGCATGATATCGGTTCTCGTGATATACAAAATGGCAGGATATTTACCAAATAGACGTCGCCAGCACGCACACACACACACTCGCAGGGACGCAGGCCCGCATGCACGCACACATAATTCATCAGACACACACACACACACATATGTAACGAGAAATAGAGAGAGGGAGAGAGAAAGAGCGTGAAACAGTGAAAGAGAAAGAGAGAAAACTGGTGAATGAGTAGGAGTAAATAAATTCCAAGTTTACCTTCTAAGTTCAGTGAAGGTTTCTCCTCAAAGCGACCAGCCTTGCGTTTGTGAAATGTCCAAGGCGTCCTTTCCGCACAGATATGCTGACACTGTTTGGTCATATGAGATTTTCCTTGACGACTCCCAAGCATTAAAATGAATTGTTTAATGATACCTAAAATAACAGTTATTATTTGTGCAGTAGTTTTAACCCTATCAACCCCATCCGTTCCTTCTGTTGCCCTCACTCGCAGTCTTACCCGCATCATTTTTTCTCAGCTTTTCAAGCTTGAATAACTTACAAAATGCTGTAAAAAGTTCCCCGTCAGCGTTTATGATGGAAATACGTGAGCATATGGGGATTAAATCAAGCCCCTATATTTAATTGACACAATTTTCATATGTCAAGCAGATTAATGTATTATATAAACAAATACTCTCTGGTACGGACTATTGCCAAATGTATCTTAGATCTGCAACGACACAATGAGAAAATTTATGCTTTTAATTGTTCTTTTCGATATTCCGTAAAATTTACATATCATTCCTCATATGAATATATGTTCAAATTTCGTTTCAAGTGAAGCTGTATTATTCATGTTTTTACCTAATTACTATTTGAAGTTTTTTTTATCAAGTTTTCTTTTTTAAATTATTCTTGTCTATAAAAGAAAGACGCCCAAGAAAGCATTTCTCTACCAAAAATTAATATGAATGTGAAAACCTCGAAAATACCCAACTAGGATATTTCAATATAAAAATGCTTTATTTTCGTTGATCTCCTATTGAAATACTTTTGTTCTTTATATTTTTTTAGTCATTACAATTATGTTAACACATTGCTCGGGTACGAATTTTCTTCTTACTGGTCCAGTTTTCTTCAAGACGTTATGATTTTTCTCTTCTTAGAAGTCATTTATAACTTCTACATAAACAATTGACTAGTTGCTTGATTCGAACAAAATGAATCTTGTCCAAATTTTACGTGGTTTTCCGTTTAATCCCTTTCTTCCATTCTAAACAAAAAATGACTGACACAGAAGAACCACATAAATTATTGTCATAGAACTTCTACATGAATAGATATTATATGCTAAAAAATACACAAAACAATCACCGAGATTGCTGTCGTAAAACTTCAGTATGAATGAAAAATTTCCGGATAAAACAATTTTTACTGGTGGAAAGCTCTCATTGACTCACCGAGGAAGGCGAAGTCGGTAATAATTTTGTACTATTCTCCGTTTTTCTTTGCAAAATTTTCAACTCGTTCAGTAATAATGTTAAACACCAACCGGGGGATCATTGAATGAGTTTTGCGTTTATGTTAGCGAGCAGCCTTTCATTGGAGGTTCAATTTATAGTATATGTTTAATGTAAAACTCGACCCTTATCAACAGTTGACAAAACGGGGGGAATCCTCGTTTTTTTTTGGGGGGGGGGTGCAAGTTATGTATGCTTGTAGAGTTCCTGATCAAAAATGTATGTGTCTTTTCTTCTTCAAATCGATACATATAACCTGCACTGTTCATGCTGTACTATCTTTACCCCAGTTGTATATTAAGTGCTTTAAAAAAAAAAAAAAAAAACTTAATCCTTCATTTTTCTCCCTGCATATATTTTTATTGGAAAACTGACTTTATATTACTTTAATGCATCAATTTTTCATAATTAGTATTACTGTCCTGTTGGTATCTGAATTATTTGCAATTATTTGTTATTATGGAAAGCTAGGCTACTTTTAGATGAAAGAGCTCATGTTTTTTTTTTAATTCCCTCACATGTTTAGGATTACCATTTCTACTATCTTGTATTGGGTTCATATTTCCTTTTATTGCATGTAGACTTTTTTCAAGTGAAGAATTCAAGTATGAATTACATTGCTTCTTAATACAATGTCGATATTGTGAAAGTATTGGAATATAAGATATTAAACCAGTCTTTGGTTCGAAGAGTTAGTCAGCAGGAAAAAAAGCCCATGAATACTTCACGTGTTGTGTTCAAACCAGTTTAACTGTCGTTATTAACGCACAACTCTGATGATGACGATGATGATGACAACGATGATGATGAATTAGGTGAGTATTCTTATACCCATTTTTGTAAAAAGAGTTTCATGGCATGCATTTTAGATTTCTGAAGTGGTTTCTGTATTTCGGGAAAGAATCTTGTCTCTTGATTATTCTGTCCGTTTCTTAACTCCTGTTGTTGGAATGGGTTTTAATCAAGCCTCTAGACTCCATACCGATAGAGCTTGAACCCCGACCTCATTACCTTTCATTTCTATGCACTTACTCAAGCAATCACTCAGAGTTATATTCAAACTGTAAACCATTTCCTCTACTTATTTAATCTTTTGGCGTATGCTTTTTTTAGTTGCAATGGAAGTACCTGTTCCGAAGGTGCATGTTTGAAATGGGCCAGACTTGATGGCGTGTAGCGCAGCCTGCCACAATCATCATGTAAAATTATTTTCCGTCCTTCATACGACACTAGTGTTTCTAAGTATTTCGCTTACTTCTCTTTACAGTTGCCATTTTTAATAGTCATATCTGAATTCAATTAATTTAGACATGAAGGAAGACCTGATGATTTTTTTAATGTCTTATTCATTCCCGCTAGATAATTCCCGTGAAAAGATAACACGGATGTATAGGATCCTGCGCTATTTGAAAGTAGAGCGTTTTTAAACATAGGGAAAATGAGCGTTCCCAGACTCCAAAAAGGTTAATGATGATTTTTTTGATTGAGTCATCTGGGGTAATGGTGGTGGGAGGTACAATAGGGTGTGCGATCTATGATAACTCGTTGCAAAACAAAAACCTTAGACAATTTTCACTTTCGACCCTTTCTTTCGACGCGATCTTTCTGAAAGCGGGGCTACTTGTATTTGGATCCTATTTAATGGTTTATTTTAGAAATAATTCACTAATTCAAATGGTGGGTAGGAGATATTTTTATCGATAAACTTGTTACCTTCAAATGGAAGAGTCAATAGTTAATGTCTGAAAAACAAGATGGTAACTCGATACATGGTAATACGATGAGGTTGGCAATATTAGCTTACTGATAATGGCTCTACAACGTGAATTTTGACCTCTTTTTATATAATTACTTGGCATTTTTGTTTGAAACGGTGAATAAGAAGTTGTTTTGTTTTTTTGTTGGAGGTTATCAGAACATCAACCAATGACAACTGAACCCCCCCAAAAAGCCAGCGAAATTCTTGCTGGTCATTGCTATATAACGTGCGTCCAGGACAATTGCTTTCATAAACGTGGACGTTTTGTATCAGACCTTCAATAGTGTGAGATCCAAAGAGGATTGAACCCACTAACAACTATCGCTAAGATTAACTCGCAGATAATCGCTATACGACGTGCATAGTGAACGATTCCCTTTCGATATCATTTATTATAGCAGTTTTGAATCAGATCGTTATTATTTGGGGATCCAGTGAGGATCGAACCCATTACTAACGACTAGCAGGTCTAGCTTGCTGATCATTTTACGATGTGTCCTGATCCATATTTTATATGAACCACTCGTTGATCCCAGTGGGAAAATTCACAGATATATTTGAATTGGTATGGGGTTTGTTTTAGAAAAAAATGCTGAATTCTTTTACTGGGAAGAGTTTGAAAGGTGGATAGGAAGCACTTTTTCCAGCAAGATTTCAACCCTTCGGTGAAAGTGTCCAGTGTTACGGATAGCGAACCAACAAAATCACACTGTTGATTATTAGAGTAGATTAGATTTCTCGGGAACCACTTGTAAAAAAAACTGAACATTGCACTGCCTTGTCTGCTGGCTAATATATCTAGCGAACGTCAACTTCATATAATGGCCAGTCATCACTTTCCTACACATGGACTTCTCCAACAATAGATAGATTGTTGTTTCGTTTTTAGCAGATAATGTTTCAGAGTCTTCTGGTGTATTGATTTAATGCAAATAGGCTGTTGAAAAGCTAGTATTAGAGAGTTATACAAATACATGTGATGCTGTGATTTCAAACAAATAAAGTTCGTCCCCAACAAGAATACACGCTACAAATTTGCGATTATATCTCACAAAATAACAAGAATCGATTCGAAAAAGAAATCAGGAAGTCTTTGAACCCTTACCTCCCCTACCACCATAAGAATGATTATTATCATCGCCATGATAATCATCCTTAATCGTAAAACGCTTTCAATACTGCTACCGTCCACCAGCGATATGACAGACCTATCAAGGACAACTAGTTTGTCAAGGGGTCAATAGTTCCTTTGATTCTCGATTTCCACAACTTCTATTGAACGAAAAAGTCCCTATTCCTTTACTGGAAGCCGCCAACTATAACATTAGTATCAATTGGGGAGAAAAATATGGCTCAAAATTGTTTGAAACCATTTAAAGTGTTCAGTGCGGCTTGCAGTCATATTTCCCACAAGCGATAGAAGTCGTGTTCGGGCCTAGTTGAAAATGGATTTAGAATTAAGGTTTTTCAAGGCAAACTGTTCTTCCTACATTGAATATTAGCATCGGGCAAGCTTAATATTCTTTCATTCGCACCCATTTAGCCTTGATTCAAACTGAGCTAATCTTGGTAAATATCCATTGAAGGGCGAGTTTAATATTCATTATTTTCTTTGTGACATTAGATTAAAGTTGATTACATCAATGTCAACCAATATCAACTTCAGTAAGACTATTCCAAAAATAAGAAGTTGCGGTGTTGACGATGAGTCAATGCTGAACAAGCGGTAATCGATTCTTTTCATTGCCTTCTAATCATCATAGTAATGCTATTACAATATATTCAGTTACTAGGTTTAACCAAGGAGGGATTATGATATATATGGATGGATCTCTCTATCTATTGACAAGACGTGATTCTACATGTTACTCAAGTGAATGAATGTCGCGAATCACGTAGCAAAATAAGTACATATCATGCTGATGTTGCTTAAGCTAGTGCATTCGTTAGTGCCAGCCTTTTGATAACCCAGTGCTACAACCCACTATGGAGGAGATGGTCAGGTCATTTAAGATGAATCAGGTTTTTCCCTTTGTTTCACCTAAGTGACTTGAAATATAAGGAATCTCATCACTTGTTCAATCCATCTTTATCTTTTTGTTTTCACGACCATGTATCTCCAGGGATCACATGCGAAAATACAATATGGACAGATGAACTGGACAAATTTAGAAATTACTGGCTCCGCGACGCCCACGATAGAGAAGTGTGGCGAATCCTGGGGAAAGTCTATGTCCAGAGACGGACATTAAAAGACTGATGATGATGAGGATGATGAAAACGATGGTTCTCAATTACAGCATTGCGAATAGAGTTTTCCTACTTCTGATCACAGCCTATCACCGGTCACTGCCGACTCTCCGTGTATAATACAATCGACTTGGGATTTAACTTTGTTTCCCACCATAACAAAAACAACAATCCTCACCAAATTTAGGGGAGTAAAGTTTAACATACCTTTACTGTCATTTGAAATCACTGCTAACAAATTGGTATTCACGTTTCTGACTGACTGAGCTAAATTGACAAATCTTACATATGTACCAACATTTATGTTGGAACAACACAAGACTTTACGTAATTCTATCAAATAAATACATTCATGAAAAAAAGGTTAATATTCTTTCTACTTATCATACGTACAATATAAAAGTTGCAGTAATCATCTTCGATCGGAATATGAGTTGGAGTAGAGTTTGAGCCTGCAGCAGTCAGGCTTGTTTGTATCATCGTATTATCCTTTTTTCCGGGGGATATTTGCTGTTCTAAGCCGAAATAGGTACAGCACCATTTTCATTGGGCCCTAGTAAGAATCTGGCCCACTATCAATGGCTTACTAGACAACTGACCATTGATCTATCGCCAGTACGCTCATTATCTATACACCCTATTGTTATCAATACTGTTACAGCTACCACAACTGACCTCCTTCCTTAGAGCTCCTGTCTTCACCATAATTATCATAACCATCATTAGACTAATCGGTATTGTTAACACTGCAAGATTTTTGACTTGTTGCCAATAATGAAATCAAGTGTAACGCTATACCTTGATGTAGTGAAACGGAGTAAAGGCGTCCCATCAACTTGCACCAGACCCTTAATTGCAGAGTTAATGGTCAAAGATAGAAGAGAGCTTCGCCTAATTTATTTCCCTTTGATATTTTATAATGATATTTTCCGTTTCCTTTCATCTTTATTGCTGGTCTAAACAGTTCAAAAAAGCACCGAACAATATCGATAACATTTTTACTTTAAATTTAAAGAGACAGGGTTTGGGGGTTGTGTAAAGAGGAAACCCAGAGATTAGAAAAAACGCCAAGAGAGTAAAAGCAAATTAGGAGAAATAACAGATAGGCCAGAGGAAAATAAGTGGATAAAAAAAAAGAGAAGAATGAATTGAGTTAAGAGAAACCGTTGGACCATAATGGAGAAAAATAAAAAGTATGCAAGGCAGCTATATGTGAAATTCCAGTTGTACCCAATCCAGTAGATTAGGTTTCAGAACTAATTATTGTTACTCGACTCGAAAAATATTATTTTGATTTGAAACTGAGATTCGTAATGTGCAATTCGGGTCTCAACGATAGCTATCGCAATTTCTTTTAGATAGTTTTTGTTTTTATAAACTTATCATGCCAGATTTAAATAGCCCGTTTGAGTCCACAAGAAAAACGAGGATATTCACTTTTATAAATATACGTATTATTTACATTAATTGTTATAAATAAACGTTCTGGTTGCTTTTGGATTCCATTTTGTAAAACTAAACAATGGCATCTAGTTTGAGACTCGAAGTATACATGTAAACAGTTCCACAAATGTTATGAAATTTCATGCCGGCATACATGAAATATTGCTTTTCGTGATTTTATTGATAAACACCATTTGCCCCTTTAGTTAATTCGTCTAGATTTGCGCTGAAGTGTTGCTTTGTCGAGGAAAAATTTTTGAATTAAAAGACTAATTTATCTGGGGTGGATGGTAAAATGTAATTATCTAATTACAGGGGACAAATATATTTAAGTGTGTTGTCATATCGGCATAATATCTCGTCACCCAATCCAAGACAATCATTACTTAGTCTTATCACCGTCTATGAATCGACATGAATCAAAATTTGATTGGCAAACAGAGAAGAAGAAGAAAAAGAAGAAGAATACATCACATGGACAGTAATCAAGTGAGTAGATAGGTGAGATGGAACAGACGCAAAAATAGCAAAATCAGAGAATTAAAGATAGATAGATAGATAGATAGATAGATAGATAGATAGATAGATAGATAGATCGAAAGATCGATAGATTGCTCTCAAATTTCGGATGCATGATCTGATGTATTTTACACTGTTTTACGGATGAAGCTTCCATATTTTTGCAAACTAAAAATGCATATTGCTGAGATTAGAGTCGAATTTATTTATTCATCCACGTAAATTATACATTACAGGATAATTGTAGAGCTCCATATGAGGTTGGCATTCTCATTGCCAAACATCTTAGAGATTATGTAGTCATACTGAACATATGAGTTATCATACACTTTATCATTATTATTATTATCATTATTATTATTATTATTATTATTATTATTATTATTATTATTGTTGTTGTTGTTATTATTGTTATTATTATTATTATTATTTGGTGTTTTATTGCAGTTATGCTATTGCCAGTAGTAGTAGTAGTAGTAGCAGTAGTAGTAGTAGTGGCAGCAGCACTAGTAGTGTTTCCACAAGATAATATATTGTAAGTCTATCAATTCCCTTTCTGTGTACTTTGCGTAAATGCTCTCTATGCAGATAGAATAGAATACGCCTTGCTGAGATTTTCTTTTGAATCACTTTCAACCCGTTTTGATTGGGAGTAAACTCGCACCTAATCCGTGAAAATTTGATATTTTTTTTACTTCATCTCATAGAAAATCAAATTCCTTTCGAATGGTCTACAATGATAAGTCACTTGACACGGATATCTTATGCCTTGTGCCGTTTATATATTGAGAATAACATACAGTAAGACATCGACCGCGATCAGCAGCAGTAATATTTTTTTATTAAAAGAATTATCTTTATGGTGTAAATATAATATATTGTATAAATATATAATGATCTATGCGAGATATATAGATAATGCTATTTGTGTATTATATAAAAATAGATAAATCTAATATCGTATATGAGATTTTTTTTGTTACAAAAACTTCAAGCAGGATTTTTTCTAAACTATATTTTTCAACTTCAGGTGGGCTCCCCTTACTTATTTGTGAACTGATTTTCATGAAACAATTGTCATCTTATGGGGAACTGTGTTGATACAGCAATTTGCTGTTCCAAAAAATACTGTCTGAGGAAATGATCCACACTTATGTTTAAATAATATATATCTTTAACAAGAGTACTAACTCAAAAATATTCAAAAACTACCCAAAAATTAAGAGTAAAACTAAAAAGAAATTTTGTATAAAGATAATTTTTTTTTTTAAGGCAATCAAACATGATAAAACAACTATGAAAATTACTGGTATCTAGGACAAAGGAATCTGTTATAATTTTGTCTCTTGGCCTCCTCTTTGCTCTTTAAAACTTTTCTCCTTTTCACAAATTGCTACTTTTTCAGTATCTGTTAATGTTTTCATTATTATATCAATCATTGTTTTTGTTTTTGCTTTCATATAAAATTTCACACCAGTAAAATCTGGTGACTCTCGCTGATGATCAATTGAATCAAGTTTCCCCAATACCCCAAGATATTTTGTGGCATTGCAGCTGATTCCATTGCAACTGATTTTTTTTCAAATTGTTTCAGCTTTTACCAAAATTTCCAGTGCTTCAGTCGATTTGCAATGGTCTTCAAGGCTGTTGAAAGGCTTTACTGATTGTTTACCAGTTCTCGAACGAATTCCTACTTTTCATTATTATTGTTGGTGTTGTTTTCGCTGTTGCTGACGAAAATGATGATGATTTGAGGCTTTTTTTATTACGATTATTATAATAGTTGGCGCTGCTATTAGTGTGATATGATTTTTGTTTGAGATGATTTCCTTATGAATCGATAAAGAGAACAGAACAATACGCAGAATCATGGGCACATACATGCACGTCGACACACACACAATCTCTCTCTCTCTCTCTCTCATTCTCTCTCGTCCATATATATATATGGATGAGACTCTTCCTAAAAGACTGAAAGCTGGTTGAGGAATTCAAAATGAAATATCACTGGACAATTGTTCTTTGCTTCCAATTTATGCTAACGATCGTAGAAGGTGGATCGTGATGATTTGAGAATGGCGATGGAGAGCACCAGAAATACGAAGAAAGACCAGCCAAAATGATTGATAATGGCAATGCTTCATCTGAAAAGATTGATAGACTATCGAGCATATATGTATATACATATATATATGTGTGTGTGTGTGTGTGTGTGTGTGAGAGAGAGAAAGTGAGTGTGAGTATATATATATATATGCATATATATATATATATATATGTATATATTAATGCTCAATAGTTTCTATATACGCATATATGTATGTGTGTATATATATATAAATATATATGTATATATATATATATATAGAGAGAGAGAGAGAGAGAGAAAGAGATGGAAGGGATGAGATAACATGAGTTACATTGACTCAAATCAATAGGATGGATGGATAAACAAAAGCATAGCTTTACTTATTAATGTGCTTACGCTAAATAGATAACACTGATATATGTATGCTTATATATACAGGCATTCAAATACAAACGTATATTTACAAACATAGCAACGTATATGTGCCTATATACATACATATATATATGTGTGTGTGTGTGTGTGTGTGTGTGTGTGTGTGTGTGTGTGAGTGTGTGTGTGTGTACGTGTGTGTGTGTGTGTGTTTGTCGGAAGTTAACCATATTTTACGTTAGAAGGGATACATTTCAGCTGTGCGAATACCAGAATGTCTACTCGTCATCTAAATAGATCTCATTGCAAGGCAAGTACCTTAATCACTGCTCTGAACCCTGATCGCTAAATATCTATAAATCTGCATCAACCCACACATGGACAAACATACATATTCATAAATATACAGACACACTAAGTTAGAGACAAAAAATATTCAAATATACTGACATAAGCTGATGTTACGAAAAAATGACGACTTTAGTCAAAGTCAGCTATTATGTTTAGATTGGAAAAATCGCTACACGAAATATTTTATTACTTTACACTTGTCCGAATTGGTTTCCCAAGAGAAAATTCAAATTAAGAAGCATAGATAAACGTAGAAATAAATAAATTTTATATTCTATGGATAAAAGTTATTGTAAGGTAAATATTTCCAAAATGTCTGTCTGAAAAAATAAATAATATTCAAAATTCAAATTTCAATTCAGAACCACAACAATAGCTTTGAGTCCATGATAAAAACAACCCGCATGTTATAGTTTTCTTCTCCGCTGTATGCACAGACTAAACATTTTTTAAGTCTACAAGACCTACTTAAGGACAAATATCTTTTAGCCCGTGATTTGTGTGTATTTATTTTCTCTTTCCTCCGAATTCCATGCCTCGAAGATTAGTTTTAAAGTCCAAATGGATAAGAAAGAAAAAACAAAACACATTTCTTTCAGTTTGGTAATTTAATGGGGTTGAATTCTTTGTATTAAATATGTTTTGTAGATTCAAGGGAGTTCTTTATAACGCTCAAGCATTGCTTCCATCAGTTGTAGGAAGTCGCTTTGAGTTTTCATTACTCACCGTTTGTCCCCCGTAATCTTTTTAAATCTTCAATTCCATATATATGTACACACACACACACGCACACACACACACACACACACACACACACACACACACACACACACACACACACACACACGTACAAACACAACCACAAACACATATACACGCAAATCTATATATATACATATATATATGTCTCTGTGTGTGTGTGTGTGTGTGTGTGTGTGTGCGTGCGAATATACATACACAAACTGAGAGCCAGGCAGATATACGATTAAAAACGAATATACATTGGTAAGTAAAAAAAGATTTCGATTTATAAAAACATAATCGGCTATTTAATAACGATGACGATGACGTCGACGAAGACAGTCACGAGACACGAATGAATGATACATGGAAAAATCGGCGTCCACCTTTTCGAAGAGGTAAGGGGGCAAAAGGGTGTATTTCACGGAGGACAGGCAGAAGGGGATATATGTTAGAAGCAACCCAGTTACCAGTACTTTTATAGGGGTAAAAAAGTAATGCATACATAAAACAATTCTACTGAGCCATTATTCTTTATTGATTACTATCGATCATATCCGACCCTCAAAAAAGAAATCAATGTAAAAAAAATGTTCACCTTCGCTTCTGACCTTTGAAAGGGAGAAAAAGTCCCCAATGCTTTCGGCACCAAGAAGTTAAAAGACGTCTCTGCTCAAATTCTACTAAATGAATGTGAAAAAGATTTTTCCCTCGATTTTGACCTCAAAAGAAAAAAATCTTCCATCACAGTTTTGACACCTAAAACTGATGACAAATTTTCCTGTATTTTGACCCTTTTATACGAAAAAGATTTTCTTCGTTTTTTTTTGGGGGGGGGGCTGAAAGTAAAATAAAAAGTTCTCAAACTCATTTAAGTTTCCACTCGATTATGACCCCAAAAAGTGAAACAAAAAGAAATTCTGTCACGGTTTTGACCCCTTTGAATGAAAAGAAGTTTACCTTGATTTGGACCTCTTCCTCTACCTTATTTTGACCCCTAAATGTAAAAAAAAGTTTCCCCTTGATTATGAATTCTGAAAGCAAAAAAAAAACCCTTGAGTTTGACCTCTTTCATGGAAAAATTTTTACCCTCGATTTTTAACTTGAAAATGGAGAAAAAAAACACTTTTGATTTTGATCCCGGAAAGTAGAAAACCTCAATTTTGACCATTGAAGGTGATAAAACGTCTCCATGGATTTAGATCCCTGATATTGAAAAACAAAATCATCTCCTTGATTTTGATATCTAAAGGTGAAAAATTGTTTCCACTCGATTCTGACCCTTAAAAGTGAAAAAATCCTTGTCACGATTTTGACCCTTGAAATGAAAAAAGTTTCCGTTCTATTTTGACACGTAAGAGAGGGAAAAGCACCCCGACCCCCAATTTTTTAGACCCTCGAAAATGAAAAATGAGGGTTCCCTCTTTGTATACATATCATCTAATCCTCAAATTTCGTATTTGGGGAAAATGAGATATCAATGAAGTGTATGGTTCATCGGTATAGTTACTTTAAGGATAGAAAACCCCGTATCCCCTCTAAATGCTGTGGAAAATGATCAACATCAAATAATGCTGTCAGACTATGAAGTGCTCAGGAAATCAATACAAATATGGACAATATAATTTTTCTAATATGAATGACATCACGGCGTATTCCACTGGAAACGCAAACTTGAGGCCCAATCCAGCATTATAGTCAAGTAGTAAATAGAACCCTCACCCCAAAATCCCTTAAAATGTTTCCAATTTTCAAACCTCCTCGCCTTAAATGAGAAAACCTTATCTAGGCAAGAGGACAAATGCTTAGTTTACCCCCCATGGAATTCGAAAATATATGCTTCAATTCGAGAAATACTTTTTTATACGAACATTCTAAGCTAATGTGAGTTGATGGTATCTTTTTTTTGCAAATACAATGGTATATTCATTCTAATTATCAAAACATGGACACTTTAATTATAACAATTGAGAGAAAATGTGAAAAGGAGAAGACGAGTAAGAAAAGAAAGAAGGGATTTTGAGAAAAGGTAATAAAAAGAATTAGGAGGTTTTGATAAGGATGATGAGAATAAAATGATTTTATGATACTGAAAATTTTTTTAAGAGAAAGGAAAGTCTTGAAAAAACAATACGTATTTTGCTTTGTGTTGGTGTTTGAAGAGCTGGGTTTTTTTTTTGTAATTCTGTAGTCGTCAATATTCAGCTATTCGTCTGACACGACAGCTTATCGGAATTTTCATCCTGCCCCAGAAATCTGATGAGAACTCCCATATTTTCGGACATTGCCCATTCCCAACGGAAATATCCAATGTGAGCAGAAGAGAAAAAAACTGACAAAGAAACAAAAATATGATAAAATGTTTTCAAAAAAATCATGCTTATAAGAAATCAGGTTGAAGGTTGAAGGTGGTAACATGACATAGAAACAAAACAAAGTGGATCCTAATCCGCAAGGAATACATTTGCAATCGTTCACTTCTGACCACGAAATAAACCACTTAAAACAACAACTACTGCTATTTCCTTTTCTTCCTTCGTATGTCATTTTTCCCATGTCAACTCAGAAGTGGGACTTTATCTTTGAAGGTACCATACTGTTTTCAAAGACTGACAATGATGTCAACATACTTAACACTCAGGATCAATTAATATGAATACGAAAGAAAGCCCATAGTCCATATTTTATTTTGCAGAAATAAAAGAATAAAAAACACTCGCTTTTTTTAAAGGAAGTAGAAGTACTGACCCAAGATATTTTGGTCAATTTTGCTACTGTGGAATTGCTCAGAAAATATCTTGAAGATGCATGGCACTTAAAGCTGAATTACCTTGATCAGAACTGATTGTCAACTAAATTCTTTGTACAAACACTTTTCAAAATTATAAAAAAAAAACTTCTAATGTATTCATAATTTATTATTGTCGATTCTGAAAAAAAAATTTGCTAGAAAAAGACAAAAATCTTGTTTCGTATCACATTATGGAATCGAATTTTGATATTGTGTTAGTAAGGAAGCTTTCTCAGGGTTGATGTGATTTAGAGCGTTTACTTTTTGCTAACTTCATTCAAAAAGATCATTTTTGATTGTATTATGTCAAATGTCATATTGGCGAGCTTTTTAAATGTTACAGTTGGCGTATTTTTTGTTCATGGTTTATTACAATTCATAGGAGAATAATCAATATTATACGATGCAGGTGATCACCAACGAATCCAGAATATTCAAATCAAGTGCTGAAAATTATTTGCATCAACTTGGTTAGTTGCTTTGATATGTGGTTTCTACGTTAATTAGGCTAAGTAAAAAAAATACTAGATCGGATTTCTGTGCGCAATTCCCTACGTTAAGGTAACGAAAATGTTTCGTTTTTGAAACAAACTATGAGAGGTTATGATAGTGTATTCTTCATAAGAACGTGGACAGCAAGTGTTCGTGAAGCAAACGGTAATAACCGCCACTAGCCGTACCAAAACCAGTCTTCATCTAAAGAAAGCGATGCTGTGTACTGACTCAAATGCAAATAGAGGAACCATACGAATCATTTCAAATTTTTATCAAGATACACATCTTCTTTTCTTAAAGGTTATTTTGAATTCGAATGCATTCTTCCTATTCCTTGGATGACACTTTTTCATCCAATGCAAAGTCTTTCGGTCGCTGACCTCTGTCACGACTTACAGTGAATACAGAAGCTGTGTTTACTTTTATTGAAAATGCCTCTGTTTTCTCTAGATTGAGTAGACCATGATCAAAACGACTGATGATGAGACAGAGCGCTGGAAAGATTTCAAAAGAAATTTGAAATTAGACTGCAAATTCCATTGACCAACTTTATGCAACTTCTCTGAATGAATATCATTATCAGATACATATTGTACAAAGCAAACAAATGAATTGATTGCTCATTTTAACTTTCTGTTTTTCACAGGGTTATACTCCAAGTAGGCAGATATTCACATTGTTCCAGGAAGGAATGATATATCAGGTAGAATGCTGCTTAAATCTTCGTTGTTGTTGAATATATGCCTTAGGTTGAAATCAGTAAAGTAATTGGTTTTACTCGAAAACAAATGAAAATTATTAAACGAAGTTGATTCATGGTATTCCTCCCACTCGCCATAGCACATTTACGCATCCTGAATATGCATGCAGATTGTAGCACGAATGTGTTATCTCATTCTTTCGCTAAATGTGTGAAACAATCATTGATTTCATACATCTGTTGATGTACCTTTGACCAACAGATTCTATTTCTGTCATTATTTCTCCAATTTTATCGTTGTAATCGTAATTTATATGATTATTATCAACGATTATTATTACATCTTTTCAAAATATGTCTAGATCTTGTTAGGGACAAAGTGACAGCAAGTGCCCTCAATTTCCTCTTTTCTTGGTACTCTCACTGATGCTGCACTGTGACTCGAATTATTTTTTATCTCTATTTTTCCAGTTTCTTAGTGCTCTAACGATTATAGGTGCTACTTTATGTTTTATGTTACATAGATTTGATAGTTTTTGATGTTGATAGTATTTTACTATAGATATTTTGTATTTGCTTGTATGGTCAAGGTGATGTGTCATAGCCAACATTTTTGTCGGTATTTCATTGGCTCCATCATAATCGACATTGTAATCATTAGAATCGTCGTTTTTTCTCTGAGTACTTCAATCAAAAGCTGATATCCCGCAGGAAAATATTCAAACAAAAGAAGCAACTGATGCCTGAACATGTGTATATGTAAAATATCAAAAAGTAAGAGGTTGCAAGAGATAGAAGGAGGAAAGAGAGGCGGACAGACAGATTAACATATAAATATGTGTTTGTAGACGCGAAATAGTTGGACCCATGGGAGAATACTGGCTTTGTATCAGCTGTCAGCGAATAAAACTCCAGCCCACCCAATAAGCTGTGTTTATTTTGTGACATTACGGATGTAGGGTCACTTCAACATGACCCTTATCTTTCCGGCTTGTTTGGTGTGACATTTCTATCGCACGTGTCAAAGTCTATAATTTTACCTACATTATTTTATTTCTTATTCTCCCCGAATTTCATCGGTTTTCCTCCCACCCATAAACGTATGTCTCTGTTTACCGACTAACATTTTTCTCTTACCTTTCTTTGCACACAACCCTTCGCAGGTGTTTCTATGTACCTTCATTTTATTTCAAGACTATATCCTGACTATTTATTACAAATGGATACAGAATGTGATATCCCCTAAATAAGCAACTTCATTACACAGGGAGGAATTTGTGAAGTATTTCCTTCCCATCTTCTGACATTAAAAATCTTATTTTTCCCCGTCGAAAAGAACCAAATTGTATATTTGTCTCATTTTTGTGAATGTGTTATCCAACTTTCCGAATTTAAGAAAATCAAAATAATAGATGATCATTATTGTTCAATCAGTCTATTAGTGGGATACGAACACTCACATGCTAGTATTTTTCTTTTATGCTGAAGGATGAATCCCATTAACTTAACAAATTTTTAGCTGACATAATAAATGGAAACTATTCGTCTAGAACTGCTGTTATCATTTTCAATTGTTAGTTCAAAACACATGATTTTATACAATGGACGCATCTGCGTACAGAATATTACTAGTAATGATACATAAAGATACATCATCTTCACCTTATAACACTTTCATGGGATATCAATACAGCTATACCCAGCCACAAGAACTTTCCTGTCTGCAAGATTATCATTAGATTCCAAAAAGGTCGTTCGATTCATTAAGTGAAAAAAATATACATATTCTCTATTATGAACTTTATTGAACAACATATTTACATTCTTACTTCTCTAACTTCTTTCTGACATGTTCATAATTCCTCCCATAATACTTTATCTTTCTGAGTAAATACCTGTTTGCAGTCTTTAAGGAAACTGATTTTTTTAATTGAGAACATAAGAGAATTTTGTAAACATCTGAATAAATGGAAATCCAAAGTATGGTGAATACGATGAGGGGGAAGCTTCCGAGGCAAGCTGAAAAAGGTTTTGCCAGGTCAACGAAGAAACATTCAGTATATTCTGATACACCCTCTCTCTTAACTAATTCAGTTCGTTTTTCTCCTGTCGTTTACTGCTTTTGACTAACTGGAGAGAGGTACTTTTTCAAATCAATCCTTTGGTTTACTGCAAGGCGCTCAGGATAGAGAAATCTTTACGTTACGCAGCTTCATTTCTTGAGCAAAATTCCGGTGATCTTCCAATCGTTCCTTTCTTACGTCTTCAACCTTTCCTCCGCTGGCACAGGAAGGAGACAGAAGAAATCAATCTGACAGACTTTATTTTAGTTATTTACTAATATGAAATCGAATCTTCTTGTTTCGATAGGGTGAGTTCCGACCTCGAAGTCATCGTGTATCATTTTTTCAATTGCTTTTTTTTTTTTAAATTTTTGGCACAGCTTCTGGTTTCAACCCATGCCAACTGATTGCATGATTGAACTGAGGTTATTTGCACAATTCCCGTTGTATCACTGTCCTTAACCTGTTATGCTTGTTTTTACATTCCTTTCGAACCGGTCTGTCACATCTGTGAAATTTACAGTCTCGTTATTGATGATTATCTGTGGATTTTTTAAACGATTTTGTTTTTTTCATAGAATTATTTTGAGACATTTTCTATGGGCTGAAATGATTTAAAATTCTGTTTCTCTCTGTAGGTGGTCTCTACGAAACAATGTCCCTGAAATTTCAATCTGCCTTTTAAATTCTGCGTGGAGGGTTTTCTTCTTCCATTCTTCACATTGCTGCGTTATTTACTATTCTCCCAAGTCTTCTTTTCATCATTTGCTGTGCTCTTACATGTCGTTTTCGTGATTCTTCCACTGCTCTTATGTGCATATTTTGCAAATTCCATCGTAGTCGTCTGAACACAGTCATCGTGGTTGATGATTGTTATTTCGCCTTTCTTTCGTTTTACACATAGTCTGTATCGTATATGGAGGGTAGATCCCTTTACATCGTCAGTTAGTTTCCAGTCCTATCGATACATCGATTTTATTTCCTATCTTGTCCTAATTAGAAGGTTGTCGAGTACTTCACTATTGATACTACCTACTTCAGTTTAGTTCTGTTTGTAATTTCTTTTTTTTTATTCTGATAACTTTTCCTTTCTCATTTATTGCATGGTTTCATCCTCATCTGTGAGGTTGCATTCGAGAACTACAGAGTATTTGCCGCAGTCACTTGTACTCAATTTCCTAATTGCTTTGTCATCTGGCAATTCAATTCTGAAAGAGGTTCCATAATTTTGTGGGACTGTTTTGCTGTTCTGGTACAGGAGGCCTAGATCACCTCGACAGAATAATGAATCAACTGATTACCAATGGAATGTAGAGAAAGTTCACTTCTCTGTGTAAGGAAACTAAGTTTAGTTCAAAGGCTTTGGGTGATCAGGCACAATAAGAAGTTAAAGCATGCATCTAAAAACATACAAGAATGGTTGGACAGAGGAATCGGACTACAACCAAATAGTATATATATATATATATATATATATATATATATATATATATATATATGTGTGTGTGTGTGTGTGTGTGTGTGCGTGTGTATGTATATGTGTGTGTGTGTATGTATATGTGTGTGTGTGTGTGTGTATATATGTGCGTGTATGTGTGCTCTCTCGAAAAGAATCAAACAAGTATCGTAATATTTCATTTTTCAGAGCCCCAAAACAAATCTGCAGTAGGTAGTATCAAATAGTACATTCTGTATTATTCTATCTCAACATTGTATTAAAATGATGTTATCATTATCATCATCATCATCAGCAGCAGCAGCAGACTTTTAGCGTCTGTCAGACATAGACCTTCCCCAGAATTCGCCAGACCACTCTATCATGCGCTTCACCTAGCGGACACTTTCTGAACTTATCTATTTCGTTACTCCATCTTATATTTAGCCGGCCACGGTTTTGCATATGATCTTTGAGGATTCATGCCGAGATTCGTGATCTCTATCAGTTGTCTGATATTCTTGCAACATGACCAACGATTTTTTGAATTGCTTTTATGATATCCCTGACTCGTTTTCTCTCTAATGCAGTTTTCTGTTTGGTGCTGTTCAAAAGCTTAGATAACGGCTTTTTTCCAGCGGTGCCATTGATTATTATTCGATCCCATATAAAAAAAAGAATATCGAATGCCTATTTTCAAGACTGGCTTGGTGGATTGGCGCAAACTAATCTTACGTGTACTTTTTCCTTTTCATTTGCCCCTAAGCTCATCTTGCAGACGTATTCAGATTGAAACCTAGTTTGACCTGCTGGTTTAATGGAACATTCATGAATTGTCCGATAGATCTACCTCTACTACGCTGGCCGTATGTGTAAAACTATCCAATATAGTGAACATTAAAGTCACTTGTATAAAAATTACAAAAAATCTCTTGTAATTAGAATCATTCAAATTAAATACGCATGCCTGAGCATTTTACACATTTTAGCCATGCCATAACATTTATTCGTTATGATTGACGGCTTTTTGTTCAGTTGGAATTTGTCTATCTGCCAATTATTCATTAATTCCGCTTGAAATCATTTTTTTTATCAAATAAATTCCAGTGTTTTTAAATCTTTTCCGCGGTTTGTTTTTACATGACTATTTAATATTTTCTGTGTATCTTTTCGATCATAAAACATTCCCCTTTTCTTTCTATCTTTTTTCTTTCATTTTTTCTGTTCGAAAAATTGTTAATATTTTCCATTTACTTCCTTTCTCTCTCTCTCTCTCTCTCTCTCTCTCGTCTTTTATTAGAAACTGTCAACCAAAACAGTAACCAAAACTGTCAACATAGGTTTCTTCAGTTTTTAAGTGGGTCTGACTGGCTGACAGGCTGGCTAGGTATCACACGTACAAGCAGCACCAATGAAATTAGAAAGCTGAAAATTCCAATATCTACTCCCTGCAATGTCCAGAAAAACCTTTTCATTTTTAACCCTCCCAAATAGGTTTTAAGTAGGGATTCAATTTGCAATGTATGTTTATGCTAAATTGATATTTTAGTTCGTGTTCCCTTTTTGAAAATTCAGACTGTTCTAGTAATCTCTACTCAACAGAAGGTAAGAGAAGTAATTTAATCAATGATTACCCCTTTTTCCCATTTTAATTGATCATCCCGACACGGTGTGCTGCCTAAAGACATGAGTCATGTAGAGGTTTCTATTGAGTGACTAACCAAGTCTGTTTCCTTTTTGTTTAATCCCTTACTTTCCTAATCTTCTTTTCTCTCCACGTTTTTTTTTTACTTCACAACTCATTTCCTCGTTGACCTTTTCTACTTCTTCCTCTTCGTCTCAAATGTTAAATAACCAGTTTCACCTCGCTTATTCCTCTTTTTCTTCACCGTTCTATTTTTTCTTTTATAGACATTTACTTCATTCCTTCCTTCTTTCCTTTATTCCTCCCTTTCTTCCTTTCTTCCTCCTTTCTCTCAAACTTCTTTTTTCCTTCTTTCCTCCTACCCCCTTTCCTCCTTTCGATACGTACACCAGTTCGTTTTATTTCATCAAATAAATTTTAATTTACTCTATCTCAAATTTTATCCCAAAAATCAATTCTAGTCAACATTCCCCACTCGCTCCACTCGCCTCTCTCAAAAACCAGACCCCCCCCAAAAAAAAACGCCTGTTCACAATTCTTCCCTCATTCTGCATTTTACTCCTCTTCTTCCATCTCCTAGAGCCGTTTTCCAATTCTCAGATCTGTCGTTACATCTCCATTTTACTTCATCCGACGAATTAACCTCCAAGTGGACAAGTAAGAAAGCAAATGATCCAGCTTACATACATACATATGTACGTGCCTAGCGCCTATGACTTTAACAAACCGCTTGACACACTACATTAACCTTAAAACCTAATTATACACCACATACCGCTGGATAATTAATACCATCAACGCTGAAGCAATTCCATCCGTCGATCCTGTTCAAAGCACACCACTTTTTCCCGCCACGAGACAGGCAAGGCTCAAATGAAATAATTGCAACAATCTTTCCTCACCTACTATAGAGCCATCCACTCAATTCTCTCGAACCCCATCCAAAGACAGACCCCCTCTTACTCTCCATCACCACTTTATAATAACTGAATTCGCTTAAACAACTCCATATGTTGCAGATTTGCCTGTACAATTCCATCTTCCTCTTCCGGTGTTTACTTCTCTGTCTGCAACCTGCTTTCACCGCAATATATTACACTATGATAAGATAGCAATGATGAACATGTATAACACTGAGAGCAGTCTCCATAGACAAGTCTATATCATTTTTATGCACGAAATTAACAACGACAAAAAGCAATCCTTACAAAGAGCTGCTAAAAATACTCGTGTTAACTGTAAGTAAACAGTATGACACTCCCTTGAATTAAACAGTGGTGATGAAATTAAGTTACCTTGATAAAAATAATACCAGCATAATTTGAACCATAAATTCGTGAAAAAAAAACAGGCCTGGTCAGTCACTCACTAGAAACCATCACGTGACCAATGCAACATTCTATGTTCGGGTAATCAATTAAAAAGATGGAAAAATGGGGTGATCGATGAATAAGTTAATTCTCTTGCGTTTCGTTGGGGTGTGCAGGCGCAAACATAAACTTATATCGTAAATTAACATAAACTTATATCGTAAATTGAAGTTTCCTCTGAAAACTTATTTTGGAAAGGAATTTCGGGAAAAAACTTTTCCTTACTCAATGAGGGCAATGTGTGAGCGAAATTTCTGGACAAACAATAATTCTCTTCCTTTGGAAAGCAATTTGAATGTTTGGCGACAGTGGTAATTGAAAGGATTGAAAGCAACGAGATAAAAGGTTCCATCCAAAATATTTTATTCTAAATATCCTATTAAGAATATATTTTCTAAAGTTTAACCACAGGTACCTTCTCCAGATGTACCCGACTTCCAGAATCGTTTTGCAGCGGCACATTTGAAACATGGAGATGTGCGCCATCGTACAGCAAAATCATCGATCGACTTCTCTGCTCAGAAAGAGATCTTTTCTCTTCCAATACATTATTCAATTGGGCCAATTATTCACCGCAGCGTTGCAGTAATAGTTTGTCTAAGTTCCAACAATAGTTCCAAACGGTTCTCTGTTTTGTAGTCGATAGCTCTTGCTTCATTCCAACGGTTCAAAGGAAAGAGAAAGAGAGGTCGAACAAGGAACGAAGTGTTCCTTATTCCAAATCACCCGACTACTCCCAATATTTTTGGATGTGGTGCCCCACTCCTCGATCCGAAAGCGCCAAGACAAACAACCCCCCCCCGTGATTAGTGATGTGTAGTGTTTTCATTCAATCACTGAAATATCTGCTGTTAACGCAACAAAAATTGAACTGGTCAAGTAATGAATCAAGTCAACAAATTGAAAGTAATGGTAGAAGTACAGAAACAATCACTTTCATTCCCGAAGGAGATTGACTGGCAAATATCAAGATCGAGACGGAAAAAAAGTTGATAAATTATTACAGTATACAGTACATCAGATTTTATCATGCAAGTCAGTGTTCTCGCAATAAAATTGGTATTAACAAACTGATATTGAAAATATTTCATGAATATTATTATATTTATAAGATAAATATACCATATGAATTTCTGCTTATAGGATCTGTTGTTATCAGAAATATTTACAATAACTCATTTGGTGGAGTGATATTTCATTATGCAACACGGGGGCTATTGATCATATTGTAAATGAATATTCACAATAGTATAGTTATTGATATTTATTTTCATTTCAGATATCTAATGATTGCAATGAGTCATAAGAAAGATTCAATCTCAAAAGAGAAACGAGATATTGTAAAGTTTTTGAGTGGTGGGAACACAACTTAAGAAATGGCGCAGATTCGATTTGCAAGATAAGAACTACTATTGTAGGCCGTGAAATTATTTGCCCTCCAAAGTTGTCGATGATGTCATGATAAATGTAGAGAATTATAGTAAGCTATCTGAAAACAGTGGTACAGGTCACAACCAAGAAGCTTCAAGCTTAAAAGTATAAAAATTCGAGACGATGTGCCTCCACATTCTACAAAGCTGACTATTGACTAAGAAGGTAGGAAAAACACCAAATAAATGAAATGACCACAGCCTTTCTAGATGTTTATCCAATAGAGCACTTGTGGTCCATCAATAAAAAAGATGTTTATGAGAATGGAAAAACAAAGAAGAACTCTAGGAAAGCAATATACACTGCTGCAAGTAATGTTGAAGCCGAAACAATGGAAAGATTAAGAAAAGCAATGGATGAAAGACTGAAGAAAGTCATAGAATATCTACGATCCCAAATGAACGTACTGTATTGAAAAAGCTCTTAACTTAGTTGAACTACTTGATATAGGCAGGGGCAAAACTGGTCATTTAAATTGTTCATAAAATAAAAACTCACCCAGAATAATGAAACTATTAAGAATCAATGCTAAAAGAATAGAAATAATCATCCATTCAATGTATTGGAGAAAAATATAAATCAATAAAGGCAGAACAGCTGTGGTAACTGAGAAAGTGCATCGAAATGTTTCAACCAATGAAAGAAGCCATAAATGTACCAATGTAGAGTTAAACAATACAGACAAAACTATGTGTTCTGGAATAACGGGGGGAAATTTCACAGACGAAAATGTAGGCACAAGAGAGAAACAGACGCAAGTGAAATCAAACTTCACTGGAAAAGTTTATGAGACAATAGGAAGGAGAATAGAGAAGCTTCACTGGTTATCAAACCTAAAGAGAATAAGTTGAAAGGTGTACATAACATAAAATATACTTTAAGGAGGAAACCCCAAAAGATTACTAACTGCAATGATTCAAGACATTACAAAGTTTATGAATTCTGGTTTAAAATGCTTACATCTCCACATGAAAGATTTGCTCAACTACTGTGCAGACGCCTTATTGGGACATAGATCTTAAAAAGAAACAGAAGTAAGACGGCCTTTATACAAAATGACACCGAAAAAGAAAAACGATGTGTAATTACTGGCCTATAACATACATGCATTCGATTGTGAAATTTGTAACAACTTACAGAGAAATGTATAACTCATTAAACGCCGTAGATTTTAAAATGAAGAGTAGAAAGTGAGTAGAAAAAGAATAAACAAAACAAATTATCTAAAATACTAGTTTAATTATATTATGAAAAATGACGGAACTATTTTGGTAATTTTGCAGTTGTTTCGGATGATTATAGGGATTTATTTATCGAATTTAACATAGCATATTACTTAATTTTTAGTAAGTCACCAGAACATAAAATGTTATTTTCATTGCAGCATTATGTAGTGACAAAGAAAGTTGTAACAAAAAATGAATGAATTATAGTAATGTCTTGATTGAAAAATCCTGGTAGGAATATATAGGAATAAGTTGTACAAATGATATTGATGGACGAAAATAAGCTCATGACCTGACCTACCAACCTTAGATTTTGGAATGTTTAAATATTTCCTCAGAACTCGAGAACCTGTCATCAGATTTGGATCAAATACGGTTCACAAGGACATTTGTAGCAAAGTTTTGTATCGTAGAATATCGGCAAAGTATTTATATGAAGAGAGAAGTAATGTGTAATTTTCTTTTAAGCATATTCGATTGAAAACGGCTGACTTATTTTGTCGATTTAACTTTTATTGTGTTTTTCCTGTCTGCGAATAAATTATCTAGCTTTTCAGTTGCTGATTTCAGGCCATTAATTTAGTAAATAGATTTGTATTTCATATGAAATATTCAAAAAACCGTTATGCTTACACTGGGTAACACACACACACACACACACACACACACACATATATATATAAATTTTGAAAACGAAATATAATCATTTTTACACTTACTCCTGAGTGTCTTCTACACATATATATATATATATATGTGTGTGTGTATGTGTGTGTGTGTGTGTGTGTGTGTGTGTGTTTATGTATCGTCTATTATCAGCTATTATGCAATGCTCTTCCAACTCTGGAATGGTGGGGAATTATGCGTAATTCAATATATCACTGAATTTGGTCCTACCAAGAGGCAAATGTGCACAGAAACTTCCCCCTTCATCAAGGGATCAAAAATGTGAAGTGAGAATTCTCTCTCTCTAGGGAAGGTAAAAAAAGAACAGGGTGTTCTTTCACTGCAAACAGAGGTCAAAAGTATAGAGAAACCCCACCATCCACTCATTGAGGGATCAAAAGTGATATAGATCTCTTCCTTCCTTTAAAGTGTCAGTAGTAATGGGAGACTTCTGTCCTTTAAGGGGGCCAAAAGAGGGACATTTTCCGCACGTTTTAGGAGTCAAAAATGAAGGGGAACTTTTTTCCTGATGAAGGACCAAGTAAACTGATGGAGTGACTATGGGTCAATTTTGAAACACCCATCAGACTCCCAGATATTAGGGGCCCAAAAGTTTTATAAATGGGAGTTCCTGTGCCACATTTCTACTGACATTATGCACTAATAACTTTAACTGAATGCCAGGGGATGGTCCCTCGGGAGCCAAGCCCTCCGCACCCCAAATCTTTATCAACCTCTCAAAATGGAAGGAAACATTTTTACATGTATGAATACTTTAGTCCTTTTCTTCACTGTTTATATGTTCCAGACTGTGTAGACGGGTATTCAGCTACTAAACACACACACACACACACACACACACACACACACACACACACACACATATATATATATATATATATATATATATATATATATATATATATATATATATATATTACAGTGAGGATTTGCAACAGGCCTGAAGAGACCCAAACAGAGCAGAAACATAAATGAGTTTGTGTAGTGAATCCCTTTACTTGAACCAACTTAACATTTAAAGTTGAATGTATCGAGCATTCTATGAAATGAACCCATCATACATCGGACGTCGCTTTATGTTATATTATAATGTGTTACACTGCATCCCCGATTCGTACTATATATATATATATATATATATATATATATATATATATATATATATATATATATATATATTTGAAAGACTTGGCTTTATAAATTAAGGTTGTTTGGAGAGATTGCCACAGCAGTTGGACCATATATATATATATATATATTAATATATATATATATATGTGTGTGTGTGTGTGTGTGTGTGTATATATATATATATGTATATATATTTATCGTGTAGTAGTGGGAGATTGTTTAAAATGAGAGTTTCAATTTATTGTAACGCACTGTTATTACTATTACGCACGGTTATATATATATATATATATATATGTATATATGTATATATATATATATATGTATATATATATATATATATATATATATATATATATACACACATATATATATATATGCATATATATATGTATATATATATATATATATATATATATATATATATATATATATATATATATATATATATATTTACTCGAAGAGAACCCCTGTGCGCAGATGCGTGATTTTGCATTGTCTCTTTAAATTGTGACGTCCAGAATTGCTTGAACGCGTTTCCGTGAATATGTCAGTATATATCCCGGCCTAAAGTGGTTAAGGTTTATTTTCTGTTTTATGTCAACCTCTTTGAACTTTTTGCGTGATTGTTTTCTGCAAAACATGGAATATGAAGAGAAGTAGATTCGACAGGTGAGGAAAGTGGCGCGAAATAAAATTGTCATAATGCGGAAAGTGAAAAGTAAAATGTCCTTCCATTTATCTAAATGTTTTTCCGTACATCTGACTAACAATCAGCTTATTCCACAGATTTTAGTTTTTCTCTTCCTTTCTTTTCCTCTACCTCTCTCATGTTTCCTAGCTCCTGGCTGCCCATTTGCATATATCTTGTACCCTCTCTCCCTCTATCTATCTATCTATCTATCAATATATATATATATATATATATATATATATATATATATATATATATATATATATATATATATATATCAATATATATCTATCAATATATATCTATCAATATATATATATATATATATATATATATATATATATATATATATATACATGCGTGTGTGTCTGCGTGCGTGAATTAGTAATTAAGGTCTCTATTCAGTACGTCTCATTCCACTCAATTTGCATTTCTGTTTCCCAGTATTTTTGTACTAATCAGTTGAAAGAAATTTATGACAAAAATTTCATCGTTTCATTTTCTTTCTCTCCACATCTCTCTCCCCCCCCCTCTCTCTCTCTCTCTCTCTCTGTCTCTGTCTCTGTCTCTCTCTGTCTCTCTCTTCATCTATCAATCTATCTATCTTTCCTTTCTATCTATCTATCTATATATATATATACGTGTCTGTGTAGTAAATGTGAATTATATATATAAACAGAATAAATGTGGATTATATATATATATATATATATATATATATATATATATATATATATATATATATATATATATATATATATATATATATATAGTGACTGTACATTATTCCCATCGAATTCCCTGTACCGATCTCTCCAAAATATTTTCAGGAAATTCCTGTTTAATCCTTTTTTCTTTCTCTTTCTGGTTCTCTCTCTTTATCTCTTTCTCTGTCAATATGTCCATCTCTATATTTCTTTATTGGAATGAAAATATCTTTAGACAGAGCTAATTCAATCAAACTTTCTCTTTACCCATCGTCGTACATCTCTACATACGTAGCTACCTTCTCCTGCTCTTGCAATCTATTTACCTGAAATTCTTGCAAATCTCCATCTGTCATCTTGGTTAAATATTGGGGCAGCCGAAGGTAAATTGCCGTGTTTTCTTCGTTCGGAACCAAAGTTGCTTTCTTTATCTCCCCTCCTTTGCCAGTACGATTTTAGTATGTCACAATCATTAATGTTCTTCGCATTCAAATAAATCTCTTCACCATGTTCACCATTTTCAAGGACTTATCGAATTAAAACGTTCAAAGGAGAACGGGGGGGGGGGGACAAAAGTCAACTTTTGGAAATATACAAAAAATAAATTCCTGTTCAGTCCAAAACGAAGAACAAAAATATCAATAAAAAACCTATCAAGTAGATTTTTTGTCTGTTTGTTGAACTTGTGTTCGTTTTGTGAAATTTCGGTTTTCTCAGATTTGAAGAAAAGCCCGAAACTAAATTCATTTTGGGGAAATTTGCTTGTCAGAAGCGATTATTTAGACCCTCCATTTTGCTCCAGGATTTCAAGCGGGCGTCTAGACTAATGACAGTTGTTTTTGCCATGTACGGTCACTTTGTTTGTCGACTTCTTTACACGACTCACAACATGGATCCCAAGGGGTCACATGCGAAACCAAAGCCGGCAGAATACAAGATGGGGAGACAAACTAGACAAGTTCTGAAGGTATTGACTCTGCGACGACCATGATGGAGAGATCTAACGAATCCTGGGGAAGGCCTGTCTCTACAGACGATAAACGAAGATGATTATGATGATGATGCTGATGATGCCGACGAATCATCATCATAAGTAGCAGCAACAGCAGTCTCTTAGTGTCCGTCGTTGGACATAGACCTTCCCCAAGATTTGCCAAACCTCTCTATCATGGGTATCGTAGAGCCAGTACTTTTTGAATTTATCTTGCTTATCATACCATCATACTCTCTGTCGTCTACTGTTTCCCATATGATCTATGGGGATCTATGCAGTAAGTCATGATGTCCAGCGGTTGTCTGACATTCTTGCAACGTGTCTAGCCCATTCTATGATATCTCTGACTCCTACCTTTTCTCTGATATACTGTGCTATCATGTGATCTCTCTGAGTTCAAGCATGATTCTGTTATGTGCACGTTGCATGGTTCTCAGTTGGAGGATCAATCTTTTGATTAAGTTCCATGTTTCAGCTCCATAGGTGACTATCGGTAGGATACAGTGTTTGTATACCCTTCTTTTGGAGAGTAATGGAATTTTCTTGTTTTTGAAAGTGGAACTTGCTCTGTGTAAAGCTTGCCATTCTAGTTTGTTATTCGTTTTATTTTTTCTTCTTTTCGTGTCTTCGTGGAGACTTGCTGTCCCAAGTAGATGTAGTGGCCTTCTTTCTTTTAATCTACAAATACCTAAAAGCTAAGATAATTGGTTGTTGAAATCTTTGTACCAGTAGATTTGTATTTCCAATTCAGATATATTTTGATCTTTGCCATCTCGGTTCATGGTATGTTATTTTCACTAGCAAGGAAAGTAATCGTACATTTTTTTCAATAAATCTATCAAAAACAAATGATATGAAGGCCACATAAAAGACCATGGTGGATGTAAAGGTACTTTTGTTTGTTCCATTTTTTCTCATAGTCTACGAGCCTAATGCTGATGAATTATTTTGATATTTTTAATTTTTATGGTGAACAAAACCGAAGATATACAAATAATCATTCCTCTTTTCCATTTAATCACATTTCTTCATTACTCCATTTATCGACCTAAACATGCCAAGATCTAATTGATTCAAATTATGTCAAACTGGGACTCTGAAGGCAAAAGTGAGATAATCGCTGAAGGCACTCATAAAGTAAGAGAAGCAGAGAACAACTAATAACTAAGCTGATCAGTTTTATTCAAAAAATGTTAACAATTCGAAACACTTTTGCTCTCAAAATTCCTTTTTAACATAGATTGGTATATTATGAAAGCAAAATAAAACCATGGAATCGGGGAGGGGTAAGATATTTCATTCCATGATCACCATCCTCGAACTTCCCTTCTATATATATTAGAATGTGTGTGCGTTTACGTGTGTGCGTTTGTTTCCGCAGAAGATTTGTGTTTATGTGTGATTCCTTATCAAGGTTGAGCACTCGTAAAGTAAGGTAACTCGTTCATTATAAGCTTATGCAATGCTCTTCTAACTTTGGAATAGAGCACTCTGGTGGATGGGGAATTATGCGTAAGAAAATTCCGGCCTCTGGGTCTGAAGGGAAGGTTTCGATCCTACCTCGTGGTACTGGATGGAATAATGGAGAGTCTATAGCCACCCTGAAGAGTTGTAATACAACGAAACAGCTGTCTATGGATGAAAAAATTATTCAGTTATTATATATATACGTACATATATTTTATAGGGTTGTGATCGTTTTTTGCGTTATAAAACATACATGAGCATAATCTCTCTCCCACTCTCTCTCTATATATCGAGTCGGGGGGAATCTCCCTCCAATATATATTGAGTGGGAGAGAGATTAAGTTCATGTATGTTCTATGACGCAAGAAACGATCGCAACTCTCTTAAATATTTACGAAGTGATAAGAACAAAAACGCCTAAAAATGATACTAGATTCTTAATCTAAGTAGAATTTGACAATATACAAATTATACATATGGTCAAAATGAAATACTAGATAATCCCTGTGAAAAGAAATCATGGACACATAATGTATGTTTGATGATTTTTCAGTGCAAATACTTGACCTTGTTTTGTAGAAGTGCCCATTGTTTAAATGATAGGTAAGAGATATTTTGTCTGCAAAAATGTTACCCTTAAATAGAAGAGTTTATTGTTAAGGACAGACGCGGAAAAAAAGTTACAGTCATTTAATCATATAAGTGGAAATATCAAAATATATCAGAAGGCAGTAAATCATTTATATTAAGTAATCAATTGAATGTTATGGTGTATCTGATCTGAAATTTATTTCGCCGAAAAAAGTGGTTAGAAAGCTAGTGTCATACATCACTACTACTTTAGTGAGTTCAATCCTCAATGAGTGATTTACACGTGTGGTTTTATACTAGCCTAGGCTAACCTTAATAAACATTTATACGGGATGCCTGCTGCAGAGAGATGGTTTGCAAATTAGTCTCTCAAACCTCTCATCACCTTCAGTGTGTTTGATTCTCACTGGTTCCCTTCCGACTTTAAAAACGCTAAGCTTTGTGAATATACAAATGCTGTTCGAGTGGCGAACTGTGATGCAAATGCGTGCATACATAAACTTACATGCAAATCTCCCCTCTCTCTCTCTTTCTCTCTCTCACATACACACACACACTCTCTCTCTCCCTCTCTCTCTCTTTCACTCTCTCTCTCTCTCTATCTCTCTCTCTCTCTCTATATATATATATATATATATATATATATAAGTATAATTATAGATCGTGTTATGTTGTATAGAAACTTATTTGAAATGATCTCCCACCATTACACAGTTAATATATTATTCACCCTGGACAACGTTAATACGATAAACAATTAAAGGAAATAGGGCTGCTACAAATAAGTTTCCATATGATATAAAGCAATTTATAATCATTCTGTCGGATCATATATATCCATTTCTTTATATATATATATATATATATATATATATATATATATATATATATATATATATATATATATATGTGTGTGTGTGTGTGTGTGTGTGTATACGTGCGTGTGTAGACATTTTACAAATATATGTAGTGAATTTATACTTATAATAGTTGAGCGAATTTATATATATCCATGTTATTGTGTGTACAATGACACATCTGTTTAGTAAATGGGTCTATAAGAAAGCAGAAAAAAGTTTTATTTCTCGATTTAAAAGGCTTCTTCTTTTTTTCTATTTCAATCGTCCTTTATTTTACTGCGTCTGTATTTGTGGAATAAACGTTCGAATCGGCCAAATTCATTCCTAGTTCAGTTTCCATACCTCTGAGATGACATTTGTATGAAACCTACTAGAAAGATAATATGATGGCATAAAATGAAAGAGGAAGAAAGAGAAGTGGGCATTTTGTTAATCCGCCTGAACCCAAATAGAAACACCCATTTGTGCTTGTTTTTACCTATAATTGTATCGCATTTCAAGTGAAAGAGACCGGGGAATAATCATCTACATTATGTTATGATTCAATAAAATGCCAAAAATACAAAAACACAATTACGACAATTACAAGAATAAAAATGAAGTTTAAGATAGAAAACAAACCAATTCGGAAAGCCCTTTATAAATCGAAGTTGGTTATCTTTGGAGATGTGGGGAAATATGTGTGGTTGAGAGACAGAAAATTTGTGTTGGGAGTAACTTGACGTTGAGAAGATACAAATATAAGGGAAAATGCTTCCTTTTAGAAAATTGAAGACGTATAACCAAGAAGAAAACATAAAGAAAACCTACCCAACTCTAAAAGAAAAAAAAAATTATAATAATTTCGAGTCCCATCTATATTTCAGAAATGGGTGTCAGTTGATAGAAAAAGAACGGACTGGCATCAGACATTTGACGCCGACAAAGAAACTCACTTAGAGCATAACAGAGCTGAGTCTAACGAATAAATAGAACAAGACATTTTTGCCGGCTGGGGTGGGATATGGATGGTAGGGGGTTTGAGCGAGCTATCAAGGAGGGCAAGGGAGAGAAGCGGAATACGGCATGGTTCCTAGATTCCTTGACGGGCAAGTTATCTGTTCTTGTATGCTTTAGACGAGTGGCGGGGCTGGTACTGAACGTCGTGTAGGGAACACCAACCCCTTTCAAAATGGCCTCTTTAATTTGGATGTGGCAAGTGCACATGCTTTTAATGCAGTAAATGCGTTCACGCCTATACGCATGTAGTAGGCATTGTTCGATATATATGGAATCATATGTAATTGATGATAGATAGAAATGATTAGTTTAAAATAGACTGTTATTTATACCATATGAGTGTTACAGATTTTACTCGCACGGGAATGTAATGAGAATTAGGGAGATACAAAGAATATGTTATGCCAATCTCTGAGGTAAAAAGGATCGAAATCCAAGCTTTTACTCGAGATCGAACATCGTTTTGAAGCCTGCTAACTCCCTTTCAAGTCATCTCGCAGAAATCTGAGACCGATTTCATATCACTCCAGGCGGTTGATTGAACCAAATGTATATGTGTGTGAGCGTGTGTGTGTGTGATTTTTTTCCAAACTGAGAATTCATGCGCTCACTTTTGACGTTAGTAGTTCGCACATCAAAGCTGACAAACTGATTTGAACCGTAAGCATGATTTATAGTTGCGTTGGACTTGAAATTAGCATTAGGTGTGAGGTTTGGTATTTTGCTAAAAACTTGTTTTATTGTCAAATTAGGATCAGTTTCTATTTAAAATTACTGCCAAACAGGCATTTACATTGACTGAATGAACAAATCACGAACGCTGTTTCGTGCGACGAACGGACTTTAAGGGTCCAGTTTAGCGCTATTTGACACCCCTCCCTGCAAACTTTTGTCGAAATTAACATAACTGACAATTTTCAGGAAGGTTTGAAGGAAGGTCAAGAACGGAAGCACATACAATTAAAAGAAAAAAAATGCTGGAGTTTAAACCTGGTTCACCCATTCCATTTCGCATATTTTTAACCGCTGAGAATTTGGTGCTACCTCTGGCTCTTTTTAAGAAATAAACGAATGTTTAAATTGAGTCTAAAAAAGTAGTTTTGACCCTAAATTTACTTACCTCAGCCTTTTAATCCTGGGTTAAGTTACCATTATGGACGATTTCAGAGCCCCTAGGGTGGAGCCGTTTGGGAGTGTATAAGACTGATGTATGCAAGAAAGCAAATATATTAACCATTTGAGGAGAGATGACATCAATTTGGTTGAAAAAAAAAAAAAAAACGAGATGTCCGTAACTTTGCCTCCTTATATTGAAAATTCTCACCCATATTACTGAGTTGATGGAAGTGCAAAGAGATTGACCAGACCAAATGACACATACATTCGACTTGCCACATTTTAATCTGAAATCTGACTTGATCATATTTTTTATCATAATAAAAGATATTTCCATTCCTACTTCGGTTCGTTGTGCCCAACTGAAGCTTTCTTGATATTTATCAGGGGTGTCCTTACCTATCAAGATCCTGCAAAAGCATTTTCATTCCAGGTAAATTTTCAGATGTTAGTGATTACAACATCAAGGACAGAGTTATCGAATGGATGGTTAGTAGATTATCATTCTACTAAAATCAGTGATTAGTTTAAAGTACGAATTAAATCTGTGTTATGCTAATCCTGTCTTTCTATCAACCATTACAGGTTTGTCACAGAATATTTACTTCAGTGTTCAAACATGTAATGCTTTTTATATATCTATCCATGAATCATACTTTTTTTTATATATGCTCTTTCTGAAGTCCTAAGCTTTCTACCCACGTATAGATATCTTTTGATCTTCATGGCTACGTGCATTTACCTGACATTTGTGAATGTACGAGAAGATGTGTAGACACAAAGCCTATATTGACATGACCGCTCAACAATTGTATATATATATATATATATATATATATATATATATATATATATATATATATATATATATATATATACACTTTGTTCAGCTAAACCAAAATATAGAGGCATATTCATATACAAATACACACTTCTATGAATCTAACGGAGATCCTATTTCATGTAATTTTCATTTTACGATCGTCAAAAGTGAGGCCAAGTTTTTTAGCATTTTTCTCTATCAATAAGATTAATTGATTATTTGCCTTTTCATAAAATGCCCCCACCCCAATGAGGAAGAATAAGCAAAGAGTCCTCTTAATAAAATGCACAACATATAGATACAAAAGCATGTTGTTAGCGTCGATAGGAAAGGGTTCCAGAATATGAATAGGAAATGAACGGAAACTTCTTTTCACTCGAATCTGTAATTTTGCCATTTAGCATGAAATGTAGAGTTTTCAAAATCTAAAGATTCATTTGATAGAAAACAAAGAAGGAAAGAAGTCACATTCCATTTGTTTTAGACAAGATTTGTTGTTATTTTTCTTTATTATCTTTCATTATTCAAATTCTATGATACCCATGCTTAAACAACTGCCAATCGGTGTCGTAGACAAAGCTTTATGCATCTTGCAGCTTGGGCAACTGAAGATAACATTATGAAAAGAGTATGTTTTAATTCTGTATAGAAAAAAAAACATGTAATTCAACATATGAAAAAATGTTAGCTATCAAATTGCCCAGTTGAAAGGTCCAAAATAATTGTTTTTTAAATTTATGCAACTAATGTTTCACATTACCAACGTTAACAACGTCTACTGAGTTTGATATGCCCAAGGGTTGGATCCTATGATGGACAAGAAGGCAAAATATTTCAATTCTATTTTCGACAGTCAAATATGAAATTCTGGTATGATCGTTCACCGTTAACTGACTCGAGTGCAAATAATTATCTTTTCATTTTTCTTAATTCCTTTCTCCTAGCACTTTTTTGTTACGCATGAATAGAACAAACAAAAATCCGTGCTGATTTTCACAACACCCGACATTCCTGAAGCGGAATAAAAAAAGATAATATTGACAATATATAAGATGATTGTTATAATCAATTTCCAGTCTTTATATATTAGTTACTCTAAGATAATTGAATTCATGTGCATGGGAAAATATATATATATATATATATATATATATATATATATATATATATATATATATATATATATATATATATTATTGTGTCATCCACAAACAGCTGTTTCGATGTATCACATCTTTTCAGTGTGGCTATATATATATATAAGTATTCAACTAAAACATCGGGGAATGTAAACAGCAAGTGATAACCAAATGTCATCATCATCATCAGTCGAGCAATAATGCAGTCATGCCCCTTCATTGAATCCTGTCTTGGATCAAGCCTTTCAGTTCATTAACCTCTATACCGTTATGCTTTTCCTGTTGTCTTCTGATGCCACTTCTGACTGTCTCCCCTAACAGACATCGGCAAAAACAAAGTCTTCGTTTCCTTATCACTGCCTGAATCTTTGGTAAGTCATCATAGAGTTCTCTATTGGACATGCTCCATCCAATGACCATTCAGTGAAGGACGCAATGAATACATGCAACAGCCATTAATGGTATTTTCTCGGTTTCAAGATAGTGGTCAAGTTTCGGCGCCGTAAAGGAGTAGGTTCTCTATTTTTGCAGAGAGGAATTGAATCTTACACTTTCCTGTCATTGTCGATTTCCAGATGCTGTTCATCTTTGGCCTGGCTACCCATTTCTTATTTTTATATCGTGTTGGGATTTTTCAATCCAAGCATCGAGGTATTGAAAATACTTAACTCTCGTTATTGGTTTTTGATTGACTAGAAAACTTCGAGCTCTTGATTAAAACCCATGTACTCAGTTTTCTTTTTGCTGGTGTCTAAGCCAACGTTTTTTTTGCTATTCTTCTACTAGTGTGAGGACGGTTTATGTATCTTCAAGTCTAAGAAAAGAATTATGTTGTTTGCATTCACATAATGTAATCTAGCACTATACTGAAAAGGTAAGGTGTCAAAGTGTCGCCTCTTATGGTGCTTGCTTCAATTTCGAAAAAATCTCTGTCGTCGTCATCTGTCACCACTTGAGTGGTAGTTTTAGTAGAGAGAGTTTGTCTAATGTTCACTAATGTTTCGATTTTTTCTGATTAATGGAATCAAATGCTTTGTGGAAGTCCACGAATGGTGAGACAACAGGTAATGTTCTGGCCTTCACTTCTCCGTTTATTGTTCTAAGAATAATCATCTGTTCTACGTTTGACCTTCCTCTCCTGAAACCGTTTCGGTTATGCGTATCCTTTGTTTCATGAAATGCTTCGGTCTTTGCAACAGCATCTTTTTGAAGTTTGCTTCTAAGGATACGAAACTCATTCCCTCGTAGTTATTTCAGATTACTTAGGTCACCTTTTTTCAGAAAAGTGATGGTTAGGTCTATATCTTGGAATTATTTACTTAAAACATTCAGTTACAGATATCGAGCATTTTTTTCTACCAAAGCATCAGTTTTCCATACTTTTAGATGTAATTCATAAAACCTAGACGTATAAGAAGTTCTTTCTTTGCACACTTACATTTATATTGAAGCAAGAAAACCCATGTTTAATCATTCTATATTATTCACTTTTCTTGCACATCTTTATTTGGATGCATAATCGAATGTGTTCACGGGAATTAGTGTGTATCTATCATATTTTTCATGTTTGGCGATTTTTAGTTGAACTACTTTTTATGTTTTGACTTCACTTAATGCCTATTGAAACAGTTCCAGTAAGTCGAAAAGAGGTTGTATGTGTGTGTAAAATTCACACATGATTTCCCTTTCCATCACAAAATAAACTGTAAAGACTAAATTCGCCTCCGATTTGATAATATATGATTTGATTTCTTTTTATGCAATTTTAAAAATCTGATTCGCCCAACCTAATTTGGCATGCATACTGAATGGACCTAGGTAAAATATACACTATATTACAAAGTGGAATATGTACGATACCACAGGGCCAACAAGTTTAAATTTTATTGCAAAACTAGAAATCAACTTTACGTACAGATAATCACAGTTATAATTAAGGTAGATCACAAGCGCACGTGCATATATATAGATATAGATATAAATATATATATATATATATATATATATATATATATATATATATATATATATATATATATATATATATATGTGTGTGTGTGTGTGTGTACGATCATATCTGTCAGAAAATGAAATGAAAGAAACGATGAAAAAATATTTTCCTTCCTAGAAATTTCATATGCAGCAAGAGTGTGAGGGGAGTGATACATAGACCTACAGTAGACTTGAAAAGAGAGAAAGAAAGATAGATGGACGAACACAAACATACTGAAAATGAAAGCTGAAAAAGAATCCATGCACTCGGACAGAAAAAAACACCAAAACAGCACATCCCCCGACAAGTACTCCATTAAGTGATGGTCATTGGTCAGTCATGGTTTCGAAGCAGAAGCATCATTACTATTAACCAAGCAATTACTGGCAATATTTCATGGAAACTAGGCCGTGTCAAAGTACTCGATCCATACGGATACAGTTTCTGACCGATCTCGAAACCTCTTGATAAATTTCCTTCACTCTGTTCATGATTACCTGAGTCAAATAGGCAAAAAAATCGTGGGCATCTGGCTTCAATAGAAAATATGTTGTACATTGAGCCATGCCCCATACATCGTACAAGAAGATATTCGTACTTTTCAAGTTGATGCAAATGAGCTCTGAATATCTTCTTCAAAACGAAATGCAAATGAGCTCAGTGAAACGTTAATTGACAACGCATACTGTTGCTGTATTAACTGATCGGATCAAAACCTCTGGAAACTGGGCGGTTAAATCATCTCAGAGGGAAATTTGAAAAAGCACACACACACACACACACAAACTCACATACACAAACTCACATTATATATATATACACACACATATCTATCTATCTATCTATCTATCTATCTATATATATATATATATATATATATATATATATATATATATATAATTTCACCCTAATAAAGCCGTGCTCTGTGTTTTCAGAAATTAATTGAAACCAGAGCTCCGTCCACTTGTACGAAAACAAAAAATATTTGTAAAAAATCAAAAAGATGATCTTCGTCCGTCATTTTCAATGAAAAATATATGAAGGAAAATTTGCTGACGAATTAATATATATATATATATATATATATATATATATATATATATATATATATACATATGTGTGTGTGTGTGTGTGTGTCTATGTGTCTGTGCATGTGTGTGTGTATGTGTATGTGTGTGAGTGGATTAATAGAAATAATTCTCGCTTATCTTCCTTTTAATACAGAAAACTCAGTGATCCTATGTCTTTGGTGCGTGGAAACACCCATGCATACATGTGTGTTCGTGTGCAAAAATGGATTTCAAACATGTTGTTTGAAATACATACCGTCAACATTAACTGTCATCCAAATTATCCGCATAGGTTTCTTCAGTTTATAATTTGGTCTAGCTGGCTATTTATTTATGTATGTATCACGCGTACAGGCTGCATTAGTGGAGCTAGAGGGTTAAGATTGGAAACATTTACTCCTTATTATGTCTAGAAAATGTTTTCTTTTGTTTTTGAAAACTCATCGCCCTAAATAAGTTTTAGAGGTAGTTTAATTTGCAGCAAAAGCGCTCAGTTTTCGAAAATTCAGTATTTTTGTGATCACTTCCCAACAAAGCGCAGGAAAAGTAACTATTCAATTGATAACACTTTTTTGCACTTTATCGATTAATCACCTATGCTGCCAAGGAATGTCTTGTATTGAGGGACTAACCAGACCTGTTATTACATTATATTCAATAAGATAACGCAATATTTTTGTTGAAAATTTTGTCCCATGGATATATATTGTTATTATTGCAAGTACCTGAGATTTAATCATTACAACCCCATTCCTGCCAAAAAAAATTCATTATATTATTGAATTATGCATATTGTAAGAAATCCAAAATGGTCTTTTCTTGCCCATTGTCTTAAATTTTAAAAAAATTGATAAAACTAGAAAAGCTCTTAAGATTTATATAAATCATATATATATATATATATATATATATATATATATATATATATATATATATATATATATATATATAACCTGTTATGCTCAACCTTCAAGAGAAACCATTGAGAGGATTTACAAAAGTAAACTTTAGAATTGATATTCCTCTAAAACTTTGCGTTAAAACAGTATTTTGAATACATATGAACATATGAACAGAATACGATTTGCTGTTTTTGCATCATTATTTTTTTCATCATTTTAAGTTAATGTTATTAAAAGCAGCAAAGCTTACATGCACCACTGCCACTAGCACACACACACACACACACACACACACACACATATATATATATATATATATATATATATATATATATATGTGTGTGTGTGTGTGTGTGTGTGTGTGTGTGTGTATATATGAGCATGTTTCCAAATTATTTCATCACAATATTTCATGCTCTCTCCCTAGAGGTGTATATTTTGCTTTTCAGGATATAAGTTTCCATGATGGGTTTGAACTGTCGTTTCTTTGTTTGTTCTATTATATACTTTTAAATAAACTCTCCGGATTTTTAACCTGCAACTTGAACTTACGAATATAATATGAAGATGGCAGCATTCTTATTCTTCTATGTCTATTTCTTTAGGGCAGCTTTACTTAGATTTCTTTTGAAGACTCACTTATCTATAGTTAATCCCAAACACATGCAGTCATCTTCAAATCCGGACTCTGGAGAAAACGAGTCTTACGCTAGAGAACCATTGACATATCATCCAATGACAGAAAGGATTTTATTTTCTGTGTTGTTTTTATTTTAGAAGAAAGGTTTGGACAAAGTGAAAAGCGAAACCTGGATTAATCAGTTGAATTTTCGGCACGCATGAAATTTCATATTTGTAATTGAATAGCTTCCTCCCATATATATATATATATATATAGTGAGACAGAGAGAGAGAAAGAAAGAGAGATATACACTACACAGACATATATAAATATATATATATATATATATATATATATATATATGTATATATGTGTGTGTGTGTGTGTGTGTGTGTATTTGCGTGTGCACGGGTACGAACATAGACATTGTGCTTATGTTTGTGTGAGTCTGCGTGTATGTGGGAAGAAATGGATATGATGAATATTCATAAATAAACAAATCTCAAAAAATATGTGATATATACATATATATACATGTAAGTGTGTCTGTCTGTATGTATGTACATTTGCATGTATGAATAAAAAGATAAACAAATAAAAAATGATTTTTCCCATCCGACTTTATATGTGATGACTATATATCAACCTTTCATTCCCATTTTTTTCTAATTTTCTATCTATGTGTGTCTATGTATGTATGTTTCCGTTTTATATATATATATATATATATATATATATATATATATATATACATATATATATATATATGTATAATTGAGTCATCCACGAACAGCTATTTCGTTGTATTACAACTCTTCGGTATGGCCTTAGACTATCCAATATACAATCCAGTACCACGAAGTAGGATCGAAATCATCGCTTCAGACCCAGAGGCTAGCATTTACGCAGGACTGGACGATCAGGAGAACGGATAGCATTGTTACATATATATATATATATATATATATATATATATATATATATATATATATATATACGTGTGTGTGTGTGGGCTGAAAGGAGCCTTGATAAGTGGATTTCACTTGAACACACCCAAATCAGAAAAATTGCCGTTTCGAAATTTACTCGATTTTATTATTGTGGAATAAAAAGGATCTTTTTGGCTTTTCCAATTTCTTTCATATTTTCCGAAATTGGTAAATTTGAAACCTTAAACTTTCGTGTCGTTCCTTTAATGGTCTAGTGATGATTCTTCTCCCTTAACTCTTCCAATTGATCATTTGTGCAATTGCAGCAGGATGCCTTTTGACCTCTTCATCTATAAATTCAGATTTTCGATTAGGACCGATGTACTATACTTTCTAAAGTCATACCTTCACAAAATCAATTGCAGTCTCAGAGGAATCTTACCCAAGTGTAGACTTGTGGGAGAAAAGTCATTCAGTATCTATAAAAACATATATCTTATATCAATAGATTTTTTTTGAAAACTATTACAAATTATTCAAGAGGACTGGAGAAATATTGAGTCTTAATCGAAAAATATTCCTGTTGGCATTGTAACTATTGGTAAAAAAAAAAAGATTAGTGTATAAAAAATAAATACGCACAAAACACAATATTTTTCTGTTCTCTTTAATTTTCCGTTAATGCAAAATCAATCACAATGTGTATGATATGCAGACATAAGTAGACAGGAAAAGAGAAGAGAAAATAAAAAGAACAGAGGATTGGAACAATAAAAACAGGATTACTACTACTACTACTACTACTACTACTACTACTATTAAATGGATACATAATCCGTCATAAATGATTATAAATGCGATATATTACTTTGAAACTCCAATTGAAATTTTCTCCCATAATCAAACGGCGAATGCACCATTTGTCCTAGTTAACGAATAAACAAAAAAAATTGGAACTGCTGCAGGGATCGAACTTGCGACCGATACGGTGACTGCTTTAACGTAACATTGCTCCAAACAGCCAGTAGTAAGGTAAAGGCCCAAATAACTGCTTCAACTCTAAATTTTCATTTAGTCCATTCACTGTCTATATCTGCTGTATTTGTTTCTCAACATGGACAATTATATTACTGAGAAATAGATTTATAATCCGACAGCAATGATGAATAAACGAGTAATATTACTTTAACATCATCAGCAGCCACATTTTCTTTAATTGCTTTTTTCATCTACGCTGTCTAGACCAAATGGTACATTCACCGTGTTATAATGGTAGATCATTTCAAATAGAGTTTCAAAGTGATGTACCGTATTTATGACCTATAGAGAGAAAAGAAGGGGAGAGGGAAAGAAAGAGAGAGGGAGAGATTGATAGATAGGAATAAATGAATTGACGATACTACAATTTAGTGGATAGATGGTTTATTAAAGGTAATAGTCCCATCTTCCTGTAATCAAATAGCCGCAACAGATGGATTAAGTTTACTCCTGAGTAGCTGGGTTATTTAATCGCAGGACCCCACACTTTGGAGCCTTTACGATGGAAGGCTGCGACACGCTTTACTGATCCCATCAGCAGCAAATTTACATTGCAACCGAACCAATGTAATAAACTGCTTCTGTCGAAGGATTAAACCGTAACGGATAATCAACGCTAATTATTTCCAAGTGATCGCTGTGCCTTATCTCATTAGTAGGATCTTAGAGCCCCGGTGCCCTGGTCCAAGCTAAACGAGCACACGCTAACTGACGTCACCGATCGGGTAATTCCTTTTTAACTGGTGGGAGCAGGGAACAACAGTGATGAAGAGTGGGGCAACCACAGGTTGCGTTGACCATTTTCGTCAACAACCAAACTGGCTTTAAATTGGATTCTGTATCGATGTTCCTCTCTTAACAACCTCGTTTCAACTGTAAATCTGTGAGTACACAAATACCGTGTCGAAAATGAGCACTTTTATGGACGCATTGATGACATGTTCACTCCATGTGTCAATTATTCGAATGCAGCCAAGAGAGTTAGATTTCAAAATTTAATGGCTGTATTGCACAAGCTTTCACGAAAAATTGCTTTTTACTGAGTCTGTGGGATATATATATATATATATATATATATATATATATATATATATATATATGTATATATATATATATATATATACATATATATATATATATATATATATATATATATCGAGTATATATATATATATATATGTATATATATATATATATATATATATATATATATATATACATATATATATATATATATATATATCGAGTATGCTCAGATTCAGACTTTCATCTTCAACATTTCGTAATGTTTCATTTGAATATAACTTTCAACAGGATCTCTAGCAAAATATGGCACTTAAACCAGAGACTTGCTCAACATCGCTCAAGTACAGGCATTCTCATTGCCTTTGGAATTAGCCTTATCCCAACTAACGACATAGAGTCCTTTTTATGGGAATAGGTACTAGATTTCTCGGTCTTAGCTGCAAATATCAGGATGATCATCTAATCCCACTCCCACCATCTTATTGCAGTGGGAAGGTATTTACAGTGATTGGTGAATCCCCGGTTATTTGGCTATATTTTTTTCTTGTTGGCTACTCGCCCGGTGATAGAATGGATCTGCATATCGTAATGCTTAGTTTGGGTATTCTAGCACAAAGCAAAACCCAGACACTCGGTGTTGACGGTTTGCTGGACTAGATCGCTAACCATTGTTCTGCAGAGAGGTGCCTAAAAAATAGGTATCATTGGCTTTTTTATACAACACCCCACTGGGAATATGAATACATATGATTCAAAAGTATATATATATATATATATATATATATATATATATATATATATATACGTTAATGTGTGTGTGTGTGTGCGTGTGTATATATATAATGCTCCTCTATTCAGGGTTGAGCACTCTTTAAGTGAGGTAACTCATCCACTGTAAGCTTATACAATGCTCTTCCATAGGATAAAGCACTCTGGTGGATGAGGGATTTCTGTGTGAATAAATATATCGCCTAAATTCTCACTGTCTGTCCAGTTCCGTAGTCCAGAGGTAGGATATCGGCCTGCAGGTCTGAAGTGGATGGGATAATGGAAAGTCTGTAGCCACACTGAAGTGATGTAATACATCGAAACAGCTGTCTGTGGATGACACAATAATATATATATATATATATATATATATATATATATATATATATATATATATATATACTATTGATAAATTCTTCCAGTGAATCAATTATATACCATCAACATTTTCTGTTCGTATTTGCTTCATTTTTCATGTACGATTTTTAGACTATAGGCGCTTTAAACTGAGCCAGGCTGTTCTGCAAGATGAATGAATTTCTAAAATACAAGGAAAATAAACAGAGTGGGGAAATTAACTGCGGACGATGAAGTTATTGCATAGTAAATGCGCTCAGAAATAAGTACTAATGTATCGTTGGACATGATTTTCTTAAGATTAAATTGAAAACTGTGTGTAGCTTAGAATGAGATATACGTTCCTGGTATATTAGTTTACAGCGTCCGTGTGAAATCATTATTAGCAAAAAAAAATAACATACTATGTTCCTGATAATGAGATGGGGCAATAATTATCCTATGCATGGAAGTTTTTACGTGTGTTCTCTTAAATCATATGAAGTTGTATAATCTA
>OY735203.1:31857795-31872795 GCA_963457665.1 Thysanoteuthis rhombus
GAAGATGTGACAATTTCTTCCAATTAAAATCAAATCTCCCTTTTATCATGCACAGCATCTATCCCGATTATCTCCCTTAATGAACCCATTCCAATATTCAAATATCCTCCAGCTTTGTTAATTCCAATTCCCTCCCAGTCCTTCCTTGAAAGCAGCTTTCAAGACAAGCTGTAAATACTTTTGGTGAAATTGTATTTCCTTGTCTTCGCTCTTTTCTGTTTATATTGTGTTTAAATCGTTATGAAGTCTTATTATTGCAGTACCACTTCCTTATATATTCTTAATGATTCGTATGTAATTCTCGCTGACACCTTGTTCTCACATTGAGTTGAATACTGCTGTGCTTTTTTCATGATCTAAAGAAGCCAAAGTGGTCTGTTGTATTATGATGCCATTTTGATCAGTTGATTTGTTCGGTGCAGACGGTCTAATGTTGAATATTCACTTCTGAAGCTTACCTGTTCGCGTGGTTGATTTTCATCTTCAGTGTCTGTCGGTCTATCGTAAGTATTTTAGTGAATATTTCAAATATGTAGGTAACAGTGTAACAGGGCGGTTGTTGCTGAGGCCACGATTATCTCATTTCTTGTGATGTAGGATCACTGTTCTTAAGCTGATATTTTCGGGTAACTTTGATTCTCGTAGGTACTATGTGAATACGTGCGCTTGGTGAAAGGCCTCTCTGGCATCTTCGGAAAGTCTGCCGATAAGCAATCTGGACCTGTGGCTTTTCTGCGTTTCATATTTCGTAGTGCAAATACTTCTTCGTTTTCTGTTATATCTTGGACAATACGAGAGACTATCCGAATTTTAGTTTATAAAATTACTTTTGAATTGTTCATGTTTGAATTTTTCATTGTACGCTCCTCGTGTTTCCTTCCTTTACATATATAAATATATATATTATTGTGTCATCCAGAGACAGCTGTTTCGATGCATTACATCTCTTCAGTGTGGCTATAGACTTTCCATTATCCCATCCATTTCTGCGAGGCAGGATTGAAACCTTCACAGAACTGGACGGTCAGTAAGGCTGAATATAAGCGATATATTTATCTACACAGAAATCCCTCATCCACCAGAGTGCTCTATTCCTACGGAAGAGCATTGCATTATATATATATATATATATATAATATATATATATATATATATATATATATATATATATATATATATATATATATATATATATATATATATATATATATATATATATATATATATATATATATATATATATATATATATATATATATATATATATATATATATATATATATATATAATATATATATATATATATATATATATATATATATATATATATATATATATATATATATATATCAAGATAGATTCGTCTATATCGCAATGGTAAAAATCTGTTTTGTCGATGGCACTTTATTTTAATGTTGCAGAAGTATACATAATTTATCTGAGACTCGTCTAACTCGTTTTTTAGTCAAAATTAAATTGGTAAAAAAGCGCACTCGTATTAAATCATTTTCTAGGACCTTTTTATTTTTTATTTTTTCTTCATAGGTGGGAGAGATCATGCCTCAAATTAGTCGGTAATGATTTCTATTAAATCGGGCTTCGAATTTGTCGATAATATCTTTAGTCTTTGGGATTTGTTGTCGCTGACAAAGCTCGCTTGCCGGCTACTGCGCGGTGTACTTTTTGAATCGGAAAAGTGACCATTCGAACAATACAATTCACATTGTTTTTTATCCACAAAAAGTTAGTCCAATTTCGCTATGCCTCGTCCAATGAGAAGATTAATTGGTGCAGTTTTTGTATATTTTTATCCCCCCCACAAAAAAAATCTGGAAGATATGGGACAGTCACTAATGTTAACAGTGTCTAGATCTTTGTACAAGGGATGATACTATTTGACCCTCTTCCAGTGTGCACAATGAAAAAAAAAAAAGAGATTAAAAGCTTTCGCTACATTCCTTTGACTATGATTTTAGAATAACAGATCGGCATAGATCTTGCTAGTTTCATTATACCGAGGATATGTGATCAAACAAATTCGACCAGAATACAACATTTCCTGCATTAATTTCGCACTGTGTGGCCAGAAATATTTGATAAAAATAGAAATAATTTTTGCAAGTATTTTTTGTGCCTAAAAAATTGAAGCCCTTGTAACATTTCACTGAGATACTTCTTTTAATTATCAGTAAATGGGATAAATCATAAGCGCATATTTCGCACTGCAGTACTAAAAAGAAAAGTGATCAACTTGCCCCATGGCAAAGGCACCAACTGGCACCAACACTGACAAATTCATTATGACGATTAACATTGTCAACAAATAGAGCAAAAACATCTCCCTCCAACGATAACTTTGGTATGCAGGCTCACTGTCATGCATGTATGGCTTATACCATTCACTATTTCCGAAATCTGATCTGAACAAATCTTCAACAAATTTACTTTTAATGAGTTAAAATCAGTTAACACTCGCCTCACCAGTCTGCAGTATGTATGCACCAGCTTTCCAAGGGAAGAGGGTGGGTGGTAATAAGGGCGGGGGGCAGACAGACAGGTAGAAAGATATAAAATCAAAATCAAAAATCAAAATGAAAGATCGAATTAGTATCGAATTAGAAGTTGAGAGCACTCATATCAGACAATCTGTCCGACGATGCATCATTCTTTGAAACCAATCTTTTTCACATTGATGGCCATCACCAGTCCAAACATTAGCAAACTTTTAGTGTGATTTCGGCGTATGAAATCCTTCGAAAATTCACCCTTATAAACCCACTACTTTGAAAGCATGAATTCTTCTTGCTAGATGGAAAGATGTACGTGTTAAGCAGTCCATCCTTGCAAACTACGATGTACATTATCGAACAAATCGATCCGACGGGTACAATTCTCTACTTCCATCTTACAATTCTCTCTTTTGTGTGAGAATATATATATATATATATATATATATATATATATATATATATATATATATATATATATATATATATATATATATATATATATATATATATATATATATATATATATATATTGTTGCTTTCATTCAATAATTCACTTTCCGCTGATTCTCTCCTTTGTGCTCTCGGTATTTGTACTTTGCTATTTTTTCATCCATCAATCCTTCTTCTCTAATTCATTCATTCATTCTTTCATTTTGTTCCGATCTCTTCGCTTCTTTCGTTTCTCTGCTTATTCTTTCGGTTTCTTGCATTAATCTTTTATTCATTTTTTCTTTATAACAATTGTTGCCTTTTTTTTATTTGATCCATTTTCTCTTACGTTCTCTCCTTTTTCTTCTTTCTTTTTTCTTTCTTTCTTTTTATCCTTCAAGGCTTCTTTGATATTTTCATACATTTGTTTTTTGCCCTGTTTAATGATTCTTCTTTCTGGTCGTTTTGAATAATTTGTGAATCATTCTTCACATTTTCTACTCTTTCAACCAAGCATAGAGTACACAGTTACATCAATAAGTCTGAAGCCTCAATGATGAAGAAAGCATTTATTTTACAGAACAAATATTTATCTTTCAACACAATTTCTGGCTTTCTAAAACAGCTACCCTATAGGCAGCAGGTTCGATCCCTGCAATAAACCCATTTTCTCTAATTCTTTGTTTTATTTGCGTTGTCTGGGCCGGATGATATATTCATTGTGTAGTAACAGGAGATCGTTACAAACATGAGTTTCAATTCGATAATTCAAGAAAGAACCAAGATGCTAATTTTCAAGACATGTTGGCAAGCAGGCCCTGACATTCATAAGACTGGCGCAAAACCATCTTGAACTGAATACATTTTTTACACAAAAAATGCTTTAAGTACATAAAATGAATTTTATGTAAATATCCTTCGATCAATCTACCTATATTTTGCACAACCTACTCCCACTTTTTACACTATAAAATCTCGTTGTATATCATGTATTCTGGGCAAGTCGTTCAAAATGTTTTTCAAAATTATCTGTCTCACTTCTATGGTCTCTTGTAACTGTTATAAAACATTCACAGATGGAAGAGTTAAATGAAAAATTACCGTGAAAAGTTATAACTCAAATATTCAAAGATCAAGACTATTATTATTATTCGTTAACGCTATTTTCCATCGTTAGTCCTTTTGTTAATTATGAAGTAGAATAACACAGATGATTAAACGTGGTCTTTTGTTAGTTTTTATTCTTGTCATCTTAGAGGTCGATGAGAAATCTAGATCGATAGATCTGTATTTATGAATCGTAACTTCATTTAAAGACTTTTATGTACAAAATGATCGGTCAACAGATCATCTATCACTCCTTATACAAATCTTTCTACTTTTAACTCTACATCTATCTATCTAGCTATGTAGTTATCCTCGGTTAGTTCTAATCCATCGATCGATGGAATAGATATATCTGCCGAATCAATGTTAGATGGATTCAACTATCAGTACATCACCCTCATCAGTGTTTTTATGTGTCTATCAGAAAACTTGATACATATATGTGTGTGCATGCGTGCGTGTTCGAGTGTGTGTTGCTGTAAAATGTTAGTCTTAAAGAATGGACTGGTTTTAGCTTTCATTCGAATTCGTTATAGTAAATCTATTTAAAACTATCTGGAAAATGAGAGCTCCGTAAGTCAACTGAAATTTAATTAGAAAATGTTCGTATGACTGGTTGCTTCTCTCTGCAGCTGAATTTCTGTCTATATTTTGGCCATCGCAGCAACCATCTCCAGTCCGAAACTACAAACTTATAAATAAACATTTTTAAAACCCGACGTTCATCCTTTTTATAGCTTATGCTTAAGAACGAATCAATGGGAAGCAACTTCTCTGTCAAAAATTGAAAATAATTCCATACCAGCGATATAGACTAAGAAATAAATCCTACACCCCTAGCAAATACTGAGATGCCTTTTTTTATTCAGAGACGTTTATGTCTAATAATATTTACCAATGATCGTTCCTTATTGTAATCTGATTATAGTCATACAGCAAAAATCTCCGACTTCTGAATAAGTAAAAGCTGGCGATTATATCAAATAATCAAAATGCAAGACCCTCAAGTTTCAAAGATGAATCAAAAAACGATTCAATTGAATCAAATATTTTCTCACCACGTTTGCTTTTTGTAGATTTCATTTTTAGTTATTTTTCTTTTTTCTCTTTTCATTCTATAGTTTTTTCCTTCTTTAGTTGATTGTCCTTTCGCTTTCATTCTTAAGTTCATTATTTTTTCGTTCTTACTCACTTTTTTCTATATTTTTCAATGGTTTCTGTTTTATCTAATTGTTCGCCTGTCTTCTGATTAACCCTTTTTTTATTTACCCATTAGTTCGTTTCTTACTTATTTCATTAAAAAAATACGAGTGGTGATAATAGCGGAGAAATGAAATTATTTGGTAACATTAATCAGGTAGATTCGTAACTCTGCTGTTAATCTTCATGAATCAACTGTTTATTTTATCAAACCCTATTTTCACTTAATTTCTATAATGTATCAAGTTCAAGTCATTCAGATATTTTACTGTCCATCTGAGTTGCTAGTAGAGATGTTTCTAACCAAATATCGTTGATTCATAACTGACTGATTTGAAATCAATTTAGAAAACAGATATCTTTTTTTTTTACTGACACACAGCTCACAATCTCTGTCCATAAAAGAGAAAAATATCATATTTGCACACAAATAACGATCAGATTCAATTGCTTAAATAAGTTTGTTTAGAAATGAAATTATTTCACTCAAATCAGGTATTGTGTCACCACAGCTACACAAATAGCCCCCCACCCCGACCAACAAGCTAAGTGGGCTACAGATTCTTCTCTCTTTGCTCGTCTGTCTTTGTCTGTGCACCTTCCTGGTCACATTTTGGGGGTTACAACTTTGGATATGAGCATGATTACACCACTAGGCGCAATCTAAGAAAAAGTGCTTTTTGGGGTCTCTATGGTCATTTTGGACCAACTATGCCCCAAGCTTTGCTGGTATTTTAAAAATTATTTCAGATAAAGGATCTATTTCACAAGATGTTCTTTTAGATAATTTGTTCTGATGTACATGCAGGCTACGGCGATTCATTTATGCGAGGTACAGATATAAGATAATATTTTTCAAATAAACACATAAAAAAAAAATAATATAATTGTTTCATTGGAAAATGAACCGATAAAGAAATCTATCAAGCCTGTGCGGAAAGTATCAAACCATTTGATATTAACGAAAAATAGCTTACCAAGTACAATGGAACCTTAGTCCCCTTCTAAGTGACCCTCATCTTTGGGGCTTCACATACTTATACCAACTTTCCTTTCTCTTTCCAAAATTCACAGTCGGAATTACCCTCAACATTCTCATTTATCTCGTCCATGGTCTGAAATCTCCTTTTCGATGGAGATTTTTAGCTTAGTGAACAATCCAGACGTCACTGGGAAACCAAATCTGGACTGTAGTGGGTAGGGTACTAAGAGACTGGAGAGATACGGTGTTCTATCAAAAATCCTTTCATGTATAGTCACTGAGATAATCGTGCTGATATTGTGAATGCAACGGTTACACAATACACAGGTTCACTAAACAGCATCCCACTGACAACTGAATAATCTCACAGTAGTCTGTTCACGCATAGACAGTAAGGTTTCCTCTGATTTGTTTGCCAAGTTACATCAAGGCTACGACACCAGATATTCAAAATGGTTGGATGTTCACTTGATAGACCACGTGAATAGCATTTAGAACTGAGAGAAGTTTTGGTATGAAATCAATCAGACAAACGATTGCTTAGACGATGCTGTAATGTGCAATCTGATTGCGTAGTCTATGTTTATCAAAAGTGGCAATGAACAGTTTATATGCAACATTTCAAGCAGTTTCTGCCAGAACGTTTTCTTGGAATTGAATTCAAAGAAAACCACGTGTTTTGGACTGGTTGGTAGATTGTAAGCTGGTTTACCTAGCATGCTGTAATTGTACGTAATTGAAGCAAAGGAAACACAAAAAGAATGCAAAATAACCGGAAAAAGAGTTCAAACAAGTCAAAAGTGTCGTCATTCCTTTCTTTTTCTATATTACAACGCATTGTTGAGGTCCATTCATATCTGATCCCACTTACTCAAACACATTCTTTTGTTTTTACTGTAACATTTATAATTCTCAATTATAATAACGTATTGATCCCATCCGTAGCTAAAAGCAAGTGAACTTTATGGTAATTAGTTTCAGCCAGCATTTGATAATTCGGAACGGCATTTAAAAATTTCGTTCATCAAAAAATGGGGACATAATAATTAATTAAGAAAGAGGAAACGCATTATGTTGGAATAAATCTGAAAATGTTCTCCGTTGTGAGATATCCCAATAGCAAACCACTTTTTAAAAAAATTGAAATCATTAAAATGGTAACATTATAAAGGGGAAATTTAGTAGCATGTTTAAATTTAGGGAACACAAATGGCAATTTTTTTCCCTTTGAAATCCAGTCGTGGAACTGTAAGGACTGAACGTTGCTTACACAATCTATGTACAAGATGAAGTTCGTAATTAGAATTGAGGAAGAAATGATATCATTTATATTTTCGAATATTCATTTACAATTTTCAAATAGTTGGAAATCAAGTATAACGGTATCGTATTGATGAAAAACCTCATACACATTTTCCAAAAGCAGATTTCTGAAGATTATATTCTCAACAGTTTTTTTTCTTATAAGTTTCCATTTTTTTCTGCTTTAACCTTTACATTTTTTTATTCCATACCATGAAGAAGGCAATAAAACATTGTCTGTGACTAAATACTATGAATGAGAAGAATTTTCCAATATTAGTAATGACATGACTTCAGGTGTTATTCACGTTGAATGGAAATGAAACTATAAAGGCTTTCATGAGTAGGAAGTTAATTTTAAACAGTAGGCAATGCGTTTTGAAGTGGAAGTAATGTCAACTGATAGTTGATATTTACTGGGAGAAATTAGGGTCGGGGGATTGTGTTGTGCCAACTTTCTTAGTGGGGAAGGCGTGCTTGCCTAAAAAATAGCAATTAAAACCTCGGTTTTGACACAGGTTTCAACCTCAATCTCTGACTCTTGTCGGAAATACATAACTATTCAATCTCAAGACAAATTGTGTCATGTAAGGTAGTTAGGCATAAACACATACTTTGATTAACTTAGCGACGGATTCTTGGACGTACTCGCTGTATGTTTATTTGAAATAGAATATTTCCATCTTTGAACTTAAAAAATTTATATTGTGTGTGTGTTTTGAAACGAGGTGATTCTCCAAGCAGTCATGATTGAGTAAGCATGCCGATTCTGGTTGGAGGCTATGTTTTTGAGTCCAGAAGTAATGGAAGTCTTTCATGATCTAGATTCACAAGTGACTAAATATAGACATTAGGTCGGCAATGGTAATCGAATAGAGTTATTCTTGACAACTTGATAATTCTGATATTCCTATCTTTTAATGTAAGTATCTGTTGCTTGCCGGTACGATCTGAAACACAGGCGTGTTAAACTTGTCTCTTTCCTGAGAGACTCTACAATCATCACCGTGTTTTTCAGTCTGTTTTTCTTCTCTCGTTCTTTTGTTCTTTAGTAGTTTAAGTTCGGCTTTTTTGGTTTCGTTTTTCTCCCCATATTTCTCCTCTTTTTGATTGGCTTTTATGTTGCTTCAAAGTAATTCCTCGTTTTGTTTATGTTTGTGTTGACTACCATCTCTGTTGCCTTTTTAATTAGATTCGTCATGTTATCGTTGTTTTCCTCAATGCTACTGTTGCTATTCCACAAGGCCTGAAATCTGTTTCCTATCGTTACTCGAAAGTTGCTAATGTTGTCTATCTCTGTCTTGTTGGGACATTTTTTCTTCTCCAAATCATTTAATTCCTGTCAGTTTCAAGGTTAAATTCAGTTCTGCGCGCTACCATTCCACAGTCACCACCTTTTTTGTTTATAATGGTAGCATCTTTACTTCATAACTTTTGTCAAGAAATAGTGATCCTACTCCACAAAAAAAAGATAACCACGAACTCAGCAACTACCACCTTATTACACCATTGCCTAATTTATTTAAACTATTCACAAAATACTCACAGACAAATAGGCACTCTAAATGAAAAACCAATCACACTGACAAACTTCAAAAGTGGCTATTCAACAACAGACCACCTACATGTAATAAATAAACAAATTGAAAAGTCATCAGAATACAACTACCCACTTTGTTTGGTCTTTGTAGATTATGTGAAAACATTTGACTCGGTGGAACATACAGCAGCCTTTAACTCAATGCTAGAAAAAGGCGTTAACGAGAATGGCATACGTCATGCAGAATATATACGAAAATACCGCAATAATCAGACTACATACATATGCAAATAAGATAAGCATTGCAAAAGGAATAAGGCCAGAAGATACAGTTACATTTAAAATATTAACAGTGAGCGTTGGAAGCATCTTCCGGAAGATTGGCTGTGAAGGAATTGAAATAAACGTAGAGGGGAAATATCTAATACCATTTGTGATTCGTCGATGACGTTCTTATGACGAAGCACTGGAAGAATTACAGAACGTTTTAACAGATCTAGATAGGGAAATTAAGAAAAGTAGACTTAAAAATGAACAGAACAAAGACAAAAATAATGTTCAACGATAAAGTCCCCTAAAAGTCCATAAGAATAGGGACTAAGGCTCTAGAAGAGGTTGACGAATACATTGACCTGGGACAAATAATAAAATTAGAGAAAGTCCACGAAAGCGAGGTAAAACGACACATAACGATCGGCTGGATATCATAAATAGTAAATAAAGACTTACTGAAGAGTGTTTTGCCAATGTACATGAAGCGTAAAGTATACAATTGATGCATTATATCAGCTATGACCAGGATATTGAGAAAAAAAAGAACTGAGAACCAACTTATAATTGCACAAAGAGCCAAAGAAAAAGCAATGCAAGGGTAAACTCTAAGAGATAGAAATGGATGAGCGTGGATGAGAGGACTATAGTGGAGGATATCATGCAAATAATCAAGCAACAAAATGGAGATGTACTGGGCTGTTAGCGATTAGAGATGACATAAGATAGAGCAAAAGACTAACCGATTGGTGCCCATGGGACAGTAAAGACAGTATGAAAAGACGCGGCATAAAATGGAGATAGAAAGGTTTGCTGGGGAAATTTTACTTAATCAAGGTCGTCATGGGAAAAGATGGCAAAGGCCTTTGTCCAGCAGTGGACTTATCATGGATGATGCGTTTGCCTTGTTTTGTTTATATTGATAATCATAATATAAATATTGAAATTCGTCAAGAGAGAAGCCCAAAATGAACTTTTTCCTGAATATACAAATTACAGACTGATCTCAGGCCAGTGTAAAGAAACTTCTTGGCAGAATGTTGAGTGTTGGTGAAGTTTGTATGATATTAATATGAACAGAAACATGTATGTTTAGGTCAAAACATAATTCTCAAGTGTAACTTCTCTAAATGAAAAGTGTGGTTTCAAAATGCGATAAGCACAATTTGAAAAAAAATGTGTTCTACTGAATTGAAAATCATATTCTAGATCTGATTATTAATCTTATTCAAAACTTAAACACTTCATATATATATATATATATATATATATATATATATATGAAAGCTGTGATAAGATTTGAAAACATAAATCCAGAATTTTATTTTGAATTTAATTAAACACATTTTTGAATGGTGCTTATTGCGTTTTTGGAACCAAGTTCTCAATATAAAAATCTATGAATTTGTAAATGTTTGGCCATCATTGAATGATTCTGGATAGGTTTGGATTTTTTTTTTTTTTGTTTGAAGCTTCAAAACTTCTGTTAAATAGATCTTTTGAATAGTGAAACTATAGATTTTCTACATACGGGTGTAGACTTGGGTTTAAAAGACTTCGAGATTTAATTTTTGTTCATTAGCCGAAGCCATTTTACAGAAGAGTAAACTAATTCTCAATTTTAAAGATACGTACTCTATTAAGTATGAGTAGAAATGCGTCATTTTTTCAAAACTCTTCCTAAACCAACATCCCTTTTTACATCCCATTTTTCTCTGGGTAAAAATGAGAGGTCGACTCAAAAAAGTTCCTGGTAAAAACAACGAATTAGCAATTATTCTGTCGGATCATTTATCCATTTCTTAATAATCCACTTAGTATATATAAAAAAAATACCTGTATACACACATATATATGTGTATGTATGAATATGCGCTTTCAAAAGGGAGATTATAAACAATGATTGATAAAAACTGTTACCAATAGGTTTTGCAAATATGTTTGTTTAGTTTATCAAGTGAAAATAGATAAAATACAAACACTTTATTTTCGGCGTCAACTTTATTGAAGAATATATTTACCGTTTTGATCGACAATATTTTTCCATCTTTCAGTCAAATTCATAATTCAACCCTACCAGATTCCTCCATCTTTCTCAGCAGCTGTCTTCTGCAGTCTTCCATGTATTTTATTCATTTTTTCTTCTCATTAAAGAATTCATAACACCTTTATGAATAAATAGTAATCCAAAGGTGCAATATCTAGTGAATAAGGCAGATTAGTGAAAACTTCTTGGTCAAGCTGTAAGAATGTTCGATCACCAAAGAAACATGCAGTCTAACCTTATTCTAATGAAATACAACAATGTCTCTCTTAACTAATTCTGGACGCTTTATATCGATTACTATTTTCAATTGGTTCCAATTCAGACCACTGATTATTCGAATCAATTGTTTGTTGGTTTTTTTTGTTGTTTTTAGAAGCTCATAGTGATCTACTCTTTCTCAAAAACCATATTACCTTTTTGGATAAAGATCGGGCTTAGATACAGTTATTATTGGTTTCTTTCAATTACTCCATGCTTTCTTCCGTTCTATGTTGTTTACAGTATCTAATTTCATCGCCCGTCAGAAGAAAAAAAGATTTTCGTCGTTTAAGCGTTCTTATGCTGAAATATTACGATTGAATATCAAATAACGTTAGCGATTCGAAAAAAATATTTGATCAAGTAGGCTTGTTTCGCTTTATGTGGAAGCCATGCATCAAAATTATTAACACGACAAAAAAATTCAAACAATTTACAACACTTGATTTGGATAATTGGAGCATGTTGGCTATTTTCCCTCCTCTTATGACATTGATCATTCTCTTGATTCGATCGCTATCAACCTAAACTGCTTTACCTGACTGTGTGACAACGTTCAGCGAGAAATATCTCGCACAAAATATTGCAAGATATTTTTTGATCCGTTTCATCATTCGTAGTATCTTTTATATTAATACAAACTGATCTGTGCAGTTCAAGTTTACCATTCTTTGGAAGAAAAACAATATACTGAAAATATTTCTTATTTCCTTCCATCTTCAATGTTAGTATCAGCAGGAAAAAAAACGCAAATTTTGACATTTTTTTTAGATCCACCATAATAAGACAGTCATCACAGTACAATCTGAAACGATATTTTGAATGAAGTTAGTTAAAACTAAACAAAAAAAAACGAACTTTTTTCACCCTTGAACATTATAGAATAGACATTTATGTAGTGTTGCTCATAGATTGAAAAAAATTGCAAAATGATTATTTGTCTGATTTTGACAGATGACTACCCTGTATTATATTTTTCTCAAAACTTTCCATAAATGCATAATAGCATATGTGCGTATATATAGATGCGTGCATCGTTTAGACGATATAATATTTCTACCTTATGACAATCCAGACATGATATCTGTCAATTTAAAATTTGTCTCGAGTCAAATATTTTACTTGGGAGATCTACAATACCATATGTGCATACTTTATGAACAGATAAAGTGGCAATGTCGGACACGTCATTTTAGAAAAAAATAGCAAGTTTCCATCCGAAAATAGAATGGTAAATAAAATTTCAAATTAAATGTGACAGCTCGATGTGTTTCTTCTATTCATTTATATGTTTTCCAAATAGAATTGAAGTATAAATACTTTTTACTGACAGTCTACCAACCAAAAGAGATTCGTTTGCCAATATAAGATTACTCTAATACCATCAAGATTATAGTACATGTATGCATTTGTATATGTTATTATTCTGAATTATGATAGAAGCTTTTATTGGGGGCAAATAAGTAATGATAGATAATGTGAATTGTCTTCTATTTATCATCTTCAATGCCGGCCACCATCAATCAACAAGCACATATGTCTATATAAGTGTGTTGGGGCAATCAGTGAGGTATACTACTGATCATTTGTTCGGGATATTGGGATTATTATGGGAATGATTTTGCTGTTTATGTTTAGCTTGTTTCTAGATTTGAGTATGTCTAATATAGATGTTTCTTTTGCATAAAAAAAGACGCAGTATCAGATTGAACATTTTCATTATTTTTTATCTAGAAGCTAATCTAGCACTGCTTTATTAGAGACGATGTCAGCACGATGAAGATTTGTAATATCGTCCATGAAAATGAAGTTTGGGCCATCATGTTGCAACTGAGGGATGATGCAGTCAATAATATCCCGAAGGTAAAACTGGCCTGTGATGGCTTCATCAACAATCTTCAGGTTCGTTTTCCTGTTTTTGGTTACTCCTCTCACAAATGTCGCCTCGCTACCGTCAGCTCGATTGTTTGTGACCATCTTAACAGCACATAACGTTCACCCCTTCGTCTCCATATCCATTGACGGCCATCGTTTTGGTACAGAGTGGTTCTGCATTCTTCAGCAAGCAAAAATGCCGACCATTGTTGCAAAATCCACCTCACATTGGCTTAGGCTACTGCAGACGAGCTTTGCAATGTTTGTCCGTCATGAATTGCTTGTGCAATGGTTACCTACCATTACACTCCAAAACAGTGAAGCCAACTGTGCATTGTACTCTTATCCCCCCAACAATTTTCATGTGTGTTTGAAGCTTTGTTGCAGCTGCAAAACAAGAGAAAAATGGCAGAGGACACAGACGCAGACCTATTGAGCATTACAGTCAGTAGCACATGGACCACCGAAACATGTTCACTCACAGACGGTTCCCGTTGCTTGGTATCTGGACAGAAGTCGATTAATCACACTATGATACATGTGATTCCTGGATTGACATCAATCTGTCTACTTCCTGTCTTCTGTTGGTGTCTACTTCCTGTCTGGCGTTGATATTCTTTACTGAGCTCACAGCGATGCATTTGGAACACTCAAATTGGGGCAAACAGCATTCTAAAGATATGGTTGCCAATTTAGATGTGTTTTTTTCCAATTTTTCGATTCTAGAAGTCACTCTCAAATTCAAAATTTAAAAAGACATTTCAATCGGCGACACAGGATTTTTAAACATGAAAAATAGATACTGTCTACTCTGGACTCACATTTGAAAAAAGAAACCGGAAACATAAGCAACCATGTCAAAAGATACCCTGTGTCTTTTATAGCCCTAAAAAACTGTACAGAATGATCAGTGCCAGTATTGTAATTTCGAAGTTAAGACCCTTTTATAGGCAATTCATCTCCAATAGGACAAAATGTGGGCAAATAAAACAAGTACAGTTTTTCCCCATGTACAGACACGTGGGGCTACACATGAATAAGGCCATTAATGACAAACAAGCAGTGTAGGCTAGAACAGACGTTCCTTAATCCGAACATCTCTAACTTATGGAGACCGTTATGTGATTCCAAATCTCTGAGTCACCAAGTCATATCCTTCAACACCAGTTGATAAGCGGACATAGCAAATACCAACAACCAAAACCAAAAAATAAATCCTTGTGATTTCAAAAAAATTAGATTTAATTAACACGTGAAACACTGGGTTGCTTGATAATTATGGAGATTGATCTATTTGTCGGAATCTTTTCGGTAGCACTTTGTATATATATATATATATATATATATATATATATATATATATATATATATATATATATATATATATATATATATTGAGAGAGAGAGAGAGAGAGTGGGATGATAATTCGCTACCCAAACACGTCCATGTTTCTGTGCTGTGTTGGCTTCTTCGGACGAA
>OY735203.1:31877795-31930295 GCA_963457665.1 Thysanoteuthis rhombus
AAACTGCCTTGAAAGTCCAATTAGTAGTGGCAGCAAGAGCTCTTACGTTCAAAGTCATCCTTGACAGGTTTCAATGATAGCAAAAAAAAAAATACAGACTTTTGGTAAGTCAAACGCGGTCTACTTCAATAAATTTTGCTGGTACACTTGTGGACGCGAGCTGATAGTAACTAATGAAGTTAATAATACCCTTAACTAATGTCTATCAATCTTCTCATGTAATATACATGGTAGATGCTACTTTATATTTCAAATGCACGACAGATACGAGTGATTACATATTGTCTCACAAGGAGAGAAATAATTGAAATAATGAGCTATCCTTTAAATTCGAGTTCAAATGAAGCGTAATATAATGAATCGAAAAAGACATGAAACTATGGAAACAATATGTAAACTATGTCGTGAATGCAGTTGAAAAGTAATTTAGATGAATAGACAGAGTTTTTGAACTGTCGAGGGCCAGAGAGATTCTATTTGTAAAGGAAAAACAGCTCGAAAAGTCAGGTTTTGTTGAAGATACCTACCTGCTCACACTGCCCTCACAAATAACGCTGCTCAATCATCTGATATAGCTTAACCCAAGAGTTGTATTTAAGCTAATTCAAATTATGGCTATAGTAAGTATTTTAAAAACAATATGTATATTATGTATAACAAATTTATGGTCGCTAAAGCTTGTGCAGCGTTGCATCTTTGATGTGCATCTTGAAATACATCATTGCGATTTCGCTAGAAATTAATGATCAGCCTAAATTAAGCTCACTTCCTATGCACTTCAAATCCAAGGTTATTGTATGGAATCGTTAAATCAATAAACATTAGTATATCAAAATTAATATGTATTATTTTTACAATCAAAAAATATCATAGTTAAATTATTAAATTATTATATTTTAATATAAATGAATACATAAGAGCATAAAGGCGTTTTAGCAGCATCTAAATCAAATACAACAAAATATTTACAGACTTATCTAAAAGGTAAACAATATATATACATATATATATATATATATGTGTGTGTGTGTGTGTGTGTGTGTGCGTGTGTGTGTGTGTGTGTGTGTAAATATAATTGTTAAAACATATATCATTAATTATATATACCATACGAAGTTTTGAAATTACTCATCGGATGTATGAATATTATTTCATCTCTGTGTCATTTAGCTTATTGAAACACATGAATTCATGAGTATGTTTGATAAAACTTTGTATTTTACGTTCACTGACAGATACACTTTGCTAGATATTTTATTTGATAAAATTTGAAGGTGAAAACTTGACTGAATGATATTGAATACTGAATTCTATACTTCCATGTTAGATTCAACCAACAAAACATCTTAGAAGGCAGATTTTGCTCCGTAACGTTTTGGTATAATATATTTGAAATTATACCCGTCATATCATTATATATTATGTTCAAAATTTTGAAATATGAGCCTTTATTTTCCCTAGAAATAATCTCTGTTCATGAAAAAATTACTCATCTTTTATTTTTATTCGTAGTTACGTAAGAAATCAAAAGAAACTGTTGAAGCATTTTATGTCCAAATAATATGATATCAACATTTTTGTTGTTGTATTCGAGCTATACTACATTATTGACTTAATCGAGTATTTAAAAATTGTGATGAATTTAATAAAAATCATATGATGAATCAGAAATAATAATAATAATAATAATAATAATAATAATAATAATAATAATAATAATAATAATAATAATAATAATAATAATAATAATAGTAATAATAATAATACACGAAATTTATTTTTTCTACGTTTAAAAATTGAGGCCATCTGATGATGAATATATATATATATATATATATATATATATATATATATGGAACATCGTGACGGAAAAGCACGTGGGACTGCCAAACAGAAGTGCAATTTTTGTAATCATGCATGGAATTGCATGTGTGTATGTGTGTGTTACTCTGATCAGTTCAAACAGAATAGCCGAAAGTGAGTATAGAATATATATGTTAACAGTAGAAAAAAAATGTTATTCATTTATTCAATTAGATTATATCAGGACCAGCTTATCACTTTTTCTCTTTCATTTAGAAAAAAATTAATACATGTTGCTATTGGACCAGTGGTAGTCATAGTTGAATTGTTACAGAAAATAATCAGAATCTTGTTGACATGATTCATTTGTTTTAAAAACAAAACAGACAAACAACATTTTAAAAAACTATTAATGTTCTGTTCTGTCCTCATTAATGCCTGACAATTAGCTATGTGAGTCCATGCTTATCCATGGAGAAATCTTAGGTTAACTTTTCGTTTAAATAAATAAATTATACCTTATCACCAGGGCATATATGTATATACGTGTGATATTTATAACTGTGTTATGTCTACGTACGAGTGAGCATTTACTTTGCATAGAAAAGTAATAGATGTAAACAGACAGAAATTTAATGTTCAGTTGTATTTATACGAAATTGTATTTGTATTTATACCGGCATAGAAATTAGATCTTATATGTATATAAAGAGAGAGCAGCGAGTGGCGTAATGGTTAATGATGCAGACAATGGAATCGGTGGGCCTATGAAATTAACCTACCTAGGGCAATGGTACCTTAATACCCTTCCAAGTACTCCCATTGGAATCGCACCCATTAATCCGAGTGTCCCTTCCACTTTTTGGCACAGTCAGCAGAGTCCTCACTCAGGATTGCCCTTAGCTGCCTTGCCGTATTCTTTTTAATCTTGTCCACTGTCTGAAATCTCTCTGCAAGAAAGCTAGAAGGGAAGCTAAATCTGGACCGTAAAGGGTATTGACGGATCTGGAAGATGCGACGTATGCTCAAAAAACCTGTCGAAATGTGAAGAATGGCTCTCTCAGTCATTGTCAACGCGATATATAAGCAGTGCACAAGTTCATTCAATGGCGTCACACTGCCAACTGAGGAAACCGACAGATAATTCCATGAATAAAAATGTCACCTCTGATTGGTTGCCAATTTGCATCAAATGGTTCTTGGGACATCCGGAATGGCTGGGTACTATCACGACAAACCTCGTACATATATATATATATATATATATATATATATATATATATATGTATGTGTGTGTGTGTGTGTGTACTTATTTATGGATATATATATGCTTATATATATATATATATATATATAGAGAGAGAGAGAGAGAGAGAGAGATCGATTGGTAGATATAGGAATATATATATAGAGAGAGAGAGAGTAAGAGGAGGAAGGGGGTTGTTCAGTTATCATTTGCTGTTAGTGGCACCAAAGGACAGCGAATAAGTTTTGCCCCCGCCAAACCACAAACCTATAAATCTTTTACCATAAAAAATGAACAAACATTCTATTTTTCCCAAATTGTAGATGTGCAAATAAATAAATAAATGAATAAAGTAAAGCATCCAGTGAAAATTTAAAAACTTGCCTTCATTTCTTCTGGTGACAGATCCGTCATTTAAGGCAGAATCGATATTTTTTGTCAGAAACTTAAGAACAACCTTAATCTGCTCAGAAATCCTCTGTGAGTACACAAAAAGTTTTTTTTTCTTTTTCTAATGATTAATCTTATGCTATTTTCTTGCAGTTATAACCGAAATCAAACTTTCATCGCAATTCGTTTTAAAAGAGCGCTGAAAATGCACGGTAAAAGAAAAAGATACTGTTATTTAACGAAAACCCTATATTTCTTAAAATAACAGTACAGTAACTAATAATCTTTTCCCCTTTTCGGTCTACAATTTGCATATATCTTAATATCTTTGTTGCTGATCTTTTTGAAATCTTACTCGGTCTGAGGAAAGTTGCTATTAAAAGCAATGAAATACTAAGATGAAGATAAATTTAATGAATTATCAATTATTAACAATAATTGATCTACTTGAAAAAATGAATAAATTTGTTTACAGCATGCTGAATTGGAAAGAAAATATAACGCACACACAGAGAGGGAGAGAGAGGGGGGATTTAGTTAGTTATCCTTTGCTGTCCTTTCGTAATTTGACTAAACTGTTTGTGAGTCTATATATTGCACAAGGTTGGGTTTTTAACCACGGGAAATTTTCAACCAGATTTTTATTGTCTACATAAATGAATAAATAACACTAATATTTCAAAATATTCATGATTTCTCATTAATTTATTCGAGACTGAACTGCGTATTACTGAAACCGTGAATTGAAAACCCGAGAATAGCGAGGGATAGCTCTATATTGATTTCAGCGTTCGCCTCGTGATCACAGAGAAACTTCAATGGACGCCAATCAGAGGCTTTCATAAATGATGGAAAACAAATCCAGTTGTCAGTCTGTCTGAAATGAAATCGGCAAATCGGGTCTAAATTCTGGTCACATTCCCTCATGCCGCTTTTACGATAATGCTATTGAGAAAAGCAAATAAAACTTGACCTGAAATTTTCTTATTAGTAGTAATGATAATGGTCAGTTTAGAGTGATAGACTAGAAAGGGAAATTACAGCACCATCCTCGATATAATACAAGTATCCGAGAATTGTAATTATAATCGAAAAGCAACGACTGATCATCATCAACGCCGCCTATGGAATGCATCAGTTTTGTGAATACACAAAGTCATCAACCACCATACATACATGTATATGTGTGTGTTTGGGGATGTTAATAAAACTGTTTTGATTTTAAATCCCCAAAACTGTTACATAGTGAACAACTGGTGAAAATTCAAACATTGTACCATGATATCTAATCCTGTGTAAAACATGAAACCAATTGAAGAGCTTATATAAATTGCATTAGCAGATGTTGGAAAATAATTGATTAAAATGACAAAAAATATTTTACATTTTTAGAGTTCAAAGCTGTAAAGCTTTCCAAACTATATACATAGTTCTGAAGAATACCCATCACCCTTCACCAAAAGAACCGATAAAATACCCATAACTGCTACTACTGCACACAACAAAAGATCCTACCAAACCACCGTATATTCTTTCACATACAGAAAACAGTCCGGACTCATCACTATGGCTGCCCATGGATTTTCATTTTTCATTTCCATTTTTCCTTTCAGGGCAAAACATTTGGTGCTGTTTTTCCCATTAAAATATAACTTTTTAATCTTTAACCTTTAACTTTTAACCTTTAAAAGGTACAAACATGCTACTGGAGATGGGAGCCCTTTCCGAAATATGTATAGCATACTAATTAATCCATTTGTCAATTAATCAATTGACAAAAAATTTCCCGTTACTTTTACACCTGCATTTGTCACATTCCCAATAGTTCACATATATGTATGTGTGTGTGTGTGTGTGTTTGTACTGACAAATGAACAGATTTATCCTTCTGTTCAAATTCCCCGACCTTATGGATATGCTCTCTGTACATATATAGCAAGAGGGAGAGGGGGAGAGAAAAAGAGATGCTAAATTAATTATCATAGAAAAATGGAGAAGTACATGCCCTAAAATAAACACTGTTGGAAGCTCATTAAGATATTTGGATGATTTGCCTAGAGACCCTATCACCTATAGTGGTGGGCAGTAATTCAAAACACTCGAACAATACCTAATCGCCTCAGTATTATTGAATAAATTTCAGTGTGCAAACCTAATTGGGCTCATATCCACTACTATTACTACTACTACTACTACTACTACTACTAATAATAATAATAATAATAATAATAATAATAATAATAATAATAATAATAATAATAATAATAATAATAATAATAATAAACTGGAAAATACCAAGATCTAGCAAGAGAACTGAAGAAGATGTGGAACATGAAAGTCAGGGTAGTGCCAATCATAGTAGGTACACTGGGAACTGTCCCAAAGACACTGAGGGTGAGACTGGGGGAGCTCAGGATAAAAGGAAGGATTGAGACTGTACAGACCACAGCACTGCTAGGAACTACACGGATACTGAAAGAAGTGCCAGAAATGTAAAAACTGCAACACTAAATGTTAGCAGTGGCCTAACAGAGGAAAGGAAATGAAGACAGAAATGTGAACCATAGCACTGGTATGATAGGCGAGGGAGAGTAGAGATGTTGACTGAAGACCTGAGGAAACTTATTGTCACTAAGCCTTCAGCAATGACCACTGGGCAACCGGAGTGAAACTGTAAACTGCAGTATTACTGTGACCTATAAGAACTCGGAGAGAAGGGCTGGAGACTTGAGGAGACCTGCTGTCACTCAACCTCCAGCGGTAACCACCATGCAACTGGTGTGAGACTGCATAAGAAGAATAAGAATAAGAAGAAGAAGAAAAACAACAACAACGACAATAACAATAACAACAACAACAATAACAACAACAACAAGGAAGTGAAAAAAAAACAACTCAGAAAATTACTTGAAATAATGGATAATCAATGGCCCTAAAAAGTGGAGAAGACATAGAAAAAAATTATACACAACTAGTTAACCTGAGACATGAGTGTCTGGTCAACTGCACGAACTTTGCTATTTCATTAAACCATTGACCAAAGAAATCATCAATACATTGGTACAATCAGAAACGTCCGAAGAAAATGTTAACTCAATCACACACACACAAACATACACTTGCACGCGCACATACACAAGCGCACTAACTCGTCAAGTATGCACACATACATACGCTAGCACACACGCATAAGTGCACACACAATCCTCTTCACACACGTGCACACACTAATCACTTAACATTGGATTCATCAAAGCAGCATGAACAGCTATACTCTGACAAAGGATGGTCTTATCTGTAAGATACGCCAATTCTTTGCAGACAAGTGGATGAATAAATAATGGGTCCCAGAACATCCGCACACTAGAAGGCCACTATGAAATTAAAGCCAACACGAACTACTTTTTTCCCCTTTATCCATGCGCTGAAGAAGACAAATGGCCGAAACGCAAACGAACCTCAACAGATAATGAAATGAGAGAATGAATCCCTGTTTTGTGTTGAATTTACTACACTTTGATGAAAAAACATTTTTACACGACGAATATCTATTTTTCAACATTTTCCTTCCTATCAAAGCATTTCACCGCATACTTCTACATAGATCAGATAGATTGAACTCTATGCAGGGTAAATTCCAGATACCCCTATACCTACACGCATGCAATGATATGCATTTATGTGTGAATGCGTCTCTCTCTCTCTCTCTCTCTCTCTCTCTCTCTCTCTCTCTCTCTCTCTCTCTCTCTCTCTCTGTTTCATCTGCTGTTCACCTTTCTCTATCCCATCTGAATCCATCACCAACTTTACCCCCATTGCCATTTACAACGTCCAATTCAACACTTACCCTTTAAAAGAAGAACTTTGAGCCTCAAAGAAACCAGACCACCATGGAAGGAATTTAAAATAGGAAGGGTAGAGTTTCCACTGTCCAAGTCGAACAGGCACATAGATTATTACTTGAAACAAAAAACGGAATTTACCTAGTATGACCAAAAATATCAAGCAAACTATATGATACTTAATTTAGATTCTCTTTCCTCTCGCTGTCAGTGACTGTTTCAACATCTTGTGTATTTCTTCAAATATATATATATATATATATATATATATATATATATGTAAATGTATATATATATGCCTATATATGTATGTATATATGTATATATATAGATATGTACATATATACGAATCAATCCTAAAAATATTATGATTATATTTCAATTTATATGTATATATATGTGTATGTAAAAATATATATATATACATATATATATGAATATATGTACATATATATATGTATATATGCATATATATATATATATATATATATATATATATATATATATATACATATATATATATATACATATATATATACATATATATATATGTATATATATATGTACATATATGCATATATATATATTCATACAAACATATATATACATATGAATTGAAATATAATTATAATATTTTTAGGATTGATTCGTATATATGTATATATATATATATATATATATATATGTGCATATATATAAATATACAAATATACATATATATATATACACGTATATATACATATATATACATATATATATACGAATCAATCCTAAAAATACCATGATTAAATTTCAATTTATATGAATTATTTTTGTAGAAAAAGTGTAGTGAATTCGTTTCAATAGAAAAGTACATAATTTTAGATAGTGGGTTGGAGTTTGTTTTTTTTTATCAGCAAAATTGTTACCTTCAAATAGTGGAGCCTATTTTTATGGATAGTGAAAAATAAAAAAATCACTGAGTTCATAATATAAGTAGATTCGTATTTGAGGCAGAGCGAGCGTATATTTTAGTACAGGTATCTCCTTATTTCCAGAGATTCACTTTACGCCACCGTTTCGATTTTACAATAAGGGTGAATAGTAAAAATAATGTTCAGCGTGTTTTGCAACGAACCATTGTTGAATCAGCGTGCATCCTCTCTGTGTACCTCCTACATTCCAGTCTCCGATACCTCCTACCACCAAACCTCCGATGACTCAGGTTGACATGACATTATTTTAGGGTCTTGGCACGCTCAAAAAATTTAACGTACAAATTAATTGTAATTGCACCTTCGCTGTACACCATTTTGGATTACAAAACAGAGACAAAGACTTGTCCAAAATCAGCAGGTCTTACATCACTTACAGCACACAACTTTAGGTCGAATTTTACAGAAAAGAATTCGTCGATTCCTTTTGGGTCAGCATTTAGAAAACAAGTCTGTCGAAAAATATTTTCCTTTGGGTTTTTTATCTAAGATTTTCTCAAAAACTTTTTGAGATATACACATAAAATCAAACTAGATGAATGAACCTGATTTCATGTGAGGAGGGTCAATGCTATTGTTTTTAATATCTTTTGGGTAGTAATTCTTCGTTTCAAAGTCATGGTAGTTCAATTGCCGAGTGGTTAGAGCCTAGGAAACTAGAATTGGTGGATCAAATTCAAACCCTTACAGAGGAAGTTTTTTCTTCCTTTCAATTTCATAGACTTTCGAACTGTTTGATCATCGAGCCCTAGAGAAACCTGTCAGTTTTGATGAAATGTATGTTCTGGTTTTAGAGGAGGGTTCTATCTGCAATGCAATTATGATGCAAAACCGGACCCTCAATATCCATTCAGGGAAATTGAAAAATGTGAATTTCCTTTTCTCTCAGGCCTGATGCAATTATTGTCGTGTCTATATTATATAATATACTATTGTATTAATTTCGTGTGCTTTCAATTATTATGTTCAAAAATATTTAAATGTTTTATAAGAGGAGGTTCCATTTACTATGTAGCTATAATGCTGAACTGTTTCCTTAATTTCTATTCGTCCATATATGAACATGGATGTGAATTTTTCTTTTTCTCAGAGCTTATGCCAGTTTGCCGCGTTGGCCTGCAAGGTGTCTGCCTGGGAATATGTGCTGGACCAACAGGTGAGTAATCACAGAGAAAAAACAAAAGCATATCTAAAATCAGCAGGTCACAATTTGCTTACAACATACATTTTAAGGTCGAATTTTACGAAAAAATAAACCATCAATTTTTATGGGGCCTGCGTTCGTGCTCACATAAGAATGATTTTATGGTTAAAGTAATCAATGAGAGCAACAATACACCAGGGTTTAGAAACGTGCTAAATACAATCGATGGAGAAAGCTCAAACTTCATGAAGAAAATTTTATAGTTTTCTCTTTCATTTCCATGAGCATTCAATTTAATAGACCTTCAAATCCTCCGGAAATCAGTGGCTGTAATGGTGAACTGTACCCTTACTCTCCATCCATAATAGGTGGCCATGAACGTGAATTCTCTTTCTAGGTACATATGCCAGTTTTGCAGAAATCTGAACATAAACTGATAATATAACACTTTTTTTCAGGGCAAAAAACCCCAACCCTACTTGTAAGTCAAATTTAAAATCAAACAAAACAATAAAGCATGGGGAAAATTTAATTCCAATTGTCAGCTGTGACATGCGAACTAATAACGCCGAAAGTGATAAACAGAATTTCCAGTTTTCAGAATTTATAATCCTTGAGGTTCAAAGACGGGTTACGAGTTGTGGAGTATTCGTGAAATCTCTATAAAATATAATTTGCTTCCCAGTGTCAGGTTTAGAGTTTCCCCCCGGTTAGCTAGTATATATACACACACACACATATATATATATATATATATATATATATGTGTGTGTGTGTGTGTGTGTGTGTGTGTGTGTATGTGTGTGTGTGTATGTGTGTGTGTGTGTGTGTGTCTTAGTGTGTTTGGGTGTAGCGTGTATAAAACATACACATACATACCAAAATTTATCTTTATAAACATATACGTTGTATTTATGAGCCACATAAGGCTATCTATGCTTATTAAAACGATTTTGATCTGTTTGTATATGTACACACACACACACACACACACACACACACACACACACACACACATATATATATATATATATATATATATATATATATATATATATATATATATATGTTTATATTCATATAAAGAGAGGAAGAGAAACGAAGAGACAGCGGAGTGAGTGAGGTTGAATCCGTATTAGAATGAGTCAGTAAATCTCGTCAGCAATTCTTATTTTTGAGCAGACTACTTTAATTATCGGTGCAAATATAAGATATAATGTTCCTATGTTGGTAATCACTCTATACTTGAGGACACATACGTATAGTTGGCTTTTGGCTTTGTGTTTGATGTTACTCTGATTGATGTGTATATCTTTAATGTTTGTGTGAGTATTTGTATGCGAATGAAAGCATATATTTATGGTAACATACATACGTATACTTTAATACAATATAAAGAGCGCCAACTTGAGTTGAGAAAAGTCAAGAAAGGAATCATAGGAAAATAATGTAATAGTTCCGAATTAATCGTTTTTGTGGCATAGAGGAATATATATTTTTAAGCAATTTGTTTGAATAAAGATGTTTTCATGGGCGAATGGAAACGCTTCCAACGGTGGCTGAGGGCTTGATTGTAATCGTAGAGGGCTTTGCCCAAGTAACAATAATTTGCCAGATATTTAACACTGTTTGGTCCGAATTTTGGGTAGCAGTTGTACCCCACCTTCATCCTCTAGTCCGTACATCTATGGGTCCGTAGTTCAGAGTAAGAGAATATGTAAGAATATCAGGTTTTGAATACTGATCATTGTAAACTGAGAGACACAGTACCATATATGTTTTTTACTGACTGACTGAGTTGAAAATACGTGTCTTTAACCTATCCTAAACAATTAAAATCCGAATTATCAATTCTGAACTGAACGTCAGTTTATGAATAATATAATTACAATGATAATGAACACTCTCTTCTAGGTTATAATGAATGGCTTCCGTTCTAGTTGCATAATACGAATACAAATTTGTAAAAAAACTTCGTGTCAAGTGATTTCAAGTTTTTAAAACACAATGAAGCACGTATCCTTTCGGGGATTCAAACGCAATTAAGGTAGCTTTTAGACAACTATCTGCACTACAGTAAAGTCAGATAACTCAATATTCACACAGATAAGGAACCTGGATGCAAAAACATGAAACTTTAACAAGCGCAACAGAAAAGAATGTGATGTGTACACATGTGTTAACTATAATTTTCTTGCATGATGCATTAACCTTCACTTTTATCTTTTTTTCTGAGAAAAATAAAATAAAAGAACAAGATTTTTGAGTCAAGTAGTTGCAATAATTAAACAGGTAATTCAACAGTAATTTCCTTTAAAATTTGACCCTAAGAAGAATTTCTTTTTTGTAACAGCTTCATTACTACTGACGATATTCAAAAGAATATGATTAATCACTGCTCAAGGTGTTTATAATTCACAAGAAATGTGGTGACGTCAAACAATGAAATTATAAATGAAGCCAAAAGACTTTCTCAAAATGTAAGGACAATCTGCCAATTAATGATATCAACATGGATTCGTCACGCCTGAAATGTTTAGACAATTTTGCAAAGGAAATCAAGAGATGATCATGCTTCTGGAATCCGTAATATGACTTGGAGAAACAGTTGTTACTTGAGAGAAGCCATTATTCACACACACACACACACACACACACACACACATATATATATATATATATATATATATATGTGTGTGTGTGTGTATGTATATATATATATATATATATATGTATATATACACACATATATATATGTGTGCATATATATATATATACATATACATATATATATATGTATATATATATATATATATATATATATAGATAGATAGATAGAGAGAGAGAGAGATGTGTGTCTGTGCGTCTCTATGTCTGTGTCTGTGCGTGTAATGTGATTTTCAAACAACTAATCAAATGTTTGCTTGAAAATAGTGGGTAGTAATTATATCAATTATTTCTGTTGACAAAGAAAACATTTTAGAAGAGCAAAGTTATTCCCGAAATAAATGAAAAAAAACATAAATTTTCAAAATATATGAATATAAATAATAATACAGCGTTTTATCAATAATCAAGAAAGGTACAAATACAAAAATAACTTTTCCACACTAACACGTAACAGTGTCATAGAATGTTGAAGAGAAATATTAAAATAAAAAAATAATCTCAAATATCAGAATAAGTTTATACATTATTTTTTCAGTTTTTTCATAGAAACAGGGATAATTTGTCGCTGATCTTTCCATCGTGGTCTCAAGTTTTCGTGACTAGAAGGCAGAATGCCAAACGTTTATTTCCCATTTCAACCATTTGCATTTTATTTGAATTTCTTGAATGAAATATTAGAATAACCCGAATTATTTGGACTATGGTTTTGAACACAACGTTTCGGCTGTTACAATCTCCTGCCATCTTTAGGTATATGTCACCTCAGCTAACTTTCAATGGACCTTGAACAGAACCCTTTTATCATATTCAAAACCATGATGCATGTGAAAACCCAAAAAGCGTTCCAAATCTAAATGCTGTGTTTATCGCAGGAATAATACGTATACTCATCTGAATAATTTAGGAAATATTTGTATTTGCTGTGTTTTTTCCGATTTTCATGAATGGCACTGGTGCTTTGGCCGATTTACTATCATCAGTATGGTCTTCAAATATCCACAGTTGGATAATTAGTGTCTATCAAATAATGTTTTGTCTTTTTTTTTTTTTTTCCAATATCCTTGTCACTTCCTGTCAATGACTACTTTCCGCTGCTTGGAAAGGAGACGGTAGAAAGAAATGTCTGCATGGGACCATCTGAGACCTTCGAATAAAAAAAAATCAACTTAACCCCCTCTTCCAAAATTATTGGCATATCTGCTGGTTAGTATATTCTCAAGCCATATTCAAGTGTAGATATTCACACCATTGCAGAACAGGTATACCTTGATTAGTGCACTTACCTGTACTGTTCTAAAACGCACTGTTCAATGTTTTATTTTACCATATACTTTGTCACGTTAATTTGTACTGCTCAATCGTCTCACATCAAAGCCTGCATTAATCAGAACTACACTATTCAAGGCATCGATACTAGTGTAGATAAGTACCAACCGAGGCCAGAGAAATTGGGGTTAGCATTTTCAAATAGCTACACATGTGGGTATTCAGAAATGTGAGGGTAAACAGGAATCTGCGAGGCGTGTTATGCTATTTGGTAAAATAAACCGGGGGCCAAACAGGACCCCCTGTGCACCTCCAGTCCAAAGACTCTAAACCAGGTACCAACATGTTTCTTAGGGTGCCCTCTTTGAGAAAAAGGATGTTTCCAAGAATAAAAATTCGGGGAAACTACCTCATTTGCATAAAACAAAATGGCCGCCATCAAAAAAATCCCGAATTTCATATCTCGTCATGCAATTGATATATATGAGTATTTTGGAAGGCTAGATCAGTATTTTCAGACACGGGGAATTCAAAAATATACTTAATTGTACTATAAAAGTAGTTTTTAATTGCAACAATTTGTTTCTTTCGGGCATGAAAAAATTACAACGGATAAATATGAAGCTAGGTGTGTAGCATTTTTCAGGGAAATTTCAAGTTCAGTCCTATTTCTCAGAATGGTTAGATTATTTTTGGATTATTTTTTAATAGAAGTATATACGTATGGGTATCGTTAGAATGAAAATTTCATTAACTTTCGACGGTTACAGTGAAAACCGTGGATATAGGTACGTAGCATTTTTCAAGAAAACTCTGGGTACACTGTCCTATTTCTTTGGATTGTGTAATGAGTCCCTAATGGACATATATACTTATGGATAACGCTAGAAAGAGTATCTTATCAGTTTTCCATTTTCTTTCTTATTGGATTAATTTCTGATGAAAGTATAAACATATGGGTAACGTTAGACAAAGATTTTACCGGCTTTCCAACACTATATCTTGCAAGACTGTATATCTTGTAGATCTGAAGTTACACCCAAAATTGCGAAGATAGATATGTAGCATTTTTCAAGAAAATTCCTTGAATGCTATATCCATATCTCCACATTTTGGGCCCTAACATCCTGTGCAAGATACACTGCACATCGTTGGAAAGCTGATAAAATCTTCTTTCTAACGATACCCATCAAGAATAATCTCAACAATCTGAAGAAATACGACTACATACTAGCTATTTTCATGAAAAATGCTACACAACTATCTTCACGGACTTTACTATAACTCCTGGTGTACATGAGACGAGATACAGTCCTGCAAGAGACATTCTTGGAAAACTGATTAAACTTTCCTTCTAACGATACCCATATTTATTTACTTCCATCAAGACATAATTCAAAAATTCAAAGAAATAAGACTGCATACCAGGAATTTTCAAGAAAAATGGTACATACTTATCTCCCCAATTCTGGCTGTAACTTCCGATGAACTAAACTTCCGAAATGTCAAACTGCAGTTCATAAGCACACCGAATATGTTGTGATGCTTCTTCTGTTACTATCATCATAAGTGTTCAATCTTCTTCCTATTGCCTTCGCAGCCAACATTTGCTTTTAATTCTATCACGTTGGAAAAAATTAGTGACTTTTGATCTATGCATTTTGGAACGCTAATTCAAATACAATCTCATTACCTGAAGTAAATACCATTAGAATCGACACAATCTTACAAACGAACCATCACAATATAACTTGTGTCACGAGAGTTGGTAAAATGCCTGGAGGCATTTTCGACCTGCTTTACATTGTGTCTAAAGCCCTGGGAAATTAGTGATTGGCAGGGGCCCGGTCAAATGAATACAGATAGTGGGGATGGACCTTGATACCTAGCTGCATCAGCATTTGCAGAATGGTTTGGTGAGAATGAACTCAGGTGACATTCTGCAACAGGAGAGATCCCTTTCCGTATTGGCCAAAATACTCAAAACTTTTGGTGCATCAGTTCAAAATCACGACAATGGGACGCTGTTGTGGGCGACTGTCCAGGTTGCAAGACGCTTTAATTGATTACTCTTGCCAATGGTCAGGAGGATTGGGGGTGAAAATTTAGGTTTGGGAAGGTTATGAGGGGCAAGTTTGTCAACCCAAAGAAAGTTACGTTTCTATTTTTCATCAGCATTTATCATATGATGAAGAAGGGGGTCGCTTTTTCAAACTAACAAGCAAATTGCAGCAAGTGTCAAACCCTGGGAGCTGCTGATCATTAATCAAATCATTCATGTGTTTCAGCATGATGATTTGAGCCAGATTTCTTCTGACTGCTGCATTTCAACGCCCAGTTGTTTGTTTTCTGGATGATCCTCTACGGCTGCCCTCAATTCTTTAATGTCGAGTGACGACTTGCGACCACGACTAGGCTTGTCTTGGGGATCTATATCCAGAGCAAACGATACATCGTCTGTTCTGGAGCCAACCCCAGCCCCCAAGCACTTTTGTTGTTACAGGTGGTTTTGGCAGCGCCATAGCCAGGTTTGAACTCATGGAGCATAATGACATGAAAATCACGTTTATTCATCTTTGCTTCGATACCCTACAAAAAAAAATAAAATTACAAGAATATTCAAGCAACAGCCGAAAGAGAAGATGCAGTGCCTTAAAATGATATATAGCTGTATGTATGAAAATAAGGGAATCGGGAGAAAATGCGATTGCAATAATGCAACACAAAAACGGTCGATTATTTTGTTTCAGCCAGTTGGCTGAAGATCACCAACTTCCTTGTTGTATTTTTCTCCACCATTCAGAGCACATTATTCAAGTTCGTTTTCTCAAAAACTTCTTTGCTTTGATATAGAAAAATAACATAATTACACCCTTGGTTGTATAATCTTAGGATTAAATATAAACTTGCAATCATCGATCAAGATGAACGGATTCTATAACTATCTTCGAATACAACGGCAATAGTTGAACTCAATTTATTTTGCTCCGATTTCAAATCCGTTAACATTCATGCTAATTTAATCTAAGTGACTTTACCACTCGGTATCAAGGATTTTGTCAATACAAGACTTCACTGTGTTCACCAGAAGTAAAAAGGCAATCAAAGATTGATCACCATATCAATAAAAATATCAAGGTATGTAAACAACGACTTTAGTAGCGTTTGCAATACGATTATTGCTTACTTGTACGCTACTCTGTTGAAATTGGATTGGAGAAGGTTTTTTTGAATAAATGGTCATGAATGTAAACAGCTGCTTCATGTTTAGTGAATATTGTTGATGTATCTGCATATATATTCATTGATGAGTCTTCACGTAAGTTCCATTCATATATATATATATGAGTTTTCTAGTAAATCCAAATTTAAGACAGCGGATTCATCCCAGAAAGTTAGGACCAAAAGTAATGACTGTCTTCTCATTAAAATAAGAAACTACACTTCAATCCAAATTCCATTCGTAGATCGTTGAATTTATTCCATGTTGTAATGAAACAATTCATTTGACAGGCTCATTTTAAAATTCTGATATAGATATTATACAACTATATATGATTTGGCAATTGCTGCAACCTGTTTATTCGTTTAAAAAGAATGACCTTTTTCCTGATCATGTGCTTTCTGTTGATGGAAAGTGGTTTCCGTATATATATATATATATATATATATATATATATATATATATATGTGTGTGTGTGTGTGTGTGTGTGTGTGTGCGTATATGTATATATATATATATGTGTGTGTGTATATATATATGTGCGTGTATATATATGTGTGTGTGTGTATATATATATATATATATATGTATATATATATGTGTGTGTGTATATATATATATATATATATATACATATATATATATATATATATATATATATATATATATATATATATATATATATATATATGATGTTTTATATTTTGTTTCTCAGAGTTGAATGAAGGCAAAATTTAAAAAAAAAAAACAAGCAAATAGTCTGCGATCCTAATGTAAACATGTCATCTGAGCATTACAAACAAAGGTTTAACTTTGTGTCTAAAATCGATTCTCTCCTTGAATTATAATACCTTGGGGTTTGATCGCTTTGCCATGGAGTAATGATTAGCAAGCTAGCTTAATATAAACATCCTGAGGCTTAGACAAGTTTTTTTTTCTTTCAACAGGTTTAGAAACTTGATTCAGTAGATTGTCTGGCTGGATACAATCAAAAATATCAATCTTAATCCAAAAGATAGTCATAATCTTCTAATTTTTCTGTGTTTTAAATTCTGCACTTGATCAAATATTTCATAAGCCTCTCCAAATATGTTGAATCTTGATGAACCAACAATTTGTAATTGACAATGTAATTATACATAACGAGGAAAGTGTTTAAACGGTCACCCTGATAGGTGTAAGTTGATACTAGATCTAACGCTGATGGTGTATTTTTAAATCTGCATGTGTGCATTTACACGAGTCGTAACTTTGAAGTTCACACATTTTTAAAGAGCAATCTCAAGTGGTTAACTTGAAATATCACAAGTGGTAAACTTGAAGTAATAATCACAGATAGCCAGTGTAGTTTTAATTACTCTATATCTCGCCCATGACCTCAGATAAGTTAACAGGATTTGTATAAACAGTTCAGTCAGATTGATATCCATTGTTATAGATTCACTCAAAGGTTAATTTAAGCCACTTTCGCCATTTTCTGCTTGCTTAATTGCTGCGTTCAGGTCATCCATCTGTATCCGAGTGCCTATGTATCCGAACTACATCAAATTCTTACTGTTCACAATAGAAACTTGAAATTTTGCGCATACATACTCCCCTAAATGAGTAAAGGATTTTTTGGCCCGCCCCTAGGTTTTTAGAGCGGTGTTCAATTTGCAATGTAAGTTTATCCTGAATTTATCCATTCATACTTTTCCAGTGATCAATGCCCAACAAAATGCAATTGTAGAAGTAACTTATTCATTGATCACCCCTTTTCCAATTCTTCTATGATCACCCCCACGTATGTCACGTGACGTTTTCTATTAAGCAACGAAGTAAGCCCGTATGCTTTCCAATCATGGATGTATGGTTCATTTTCATCAGAAAATTTAATCTTAGCACCACCACTGCTTGATTTACGTGGTAAAAATAAGCATATGTGATAGGCGGTGATTTACAATTTCCCTCGGAATTCTAGTTTATATTATTTTTCATGGTCCCATATAATACAACCTTAATATTCAACGGTAGTTTTATGAAACATTAAAATAACAAATATAAACTCCGATGTAATGAGGTGAAGTCTTTTTTTTTTTTTTTTTTGCAATATCACAACGGTTAGATTTTTGCTGATTCAGTCAAATAAAATGGTTACCGAGTCACGCGTTCGATATATTTAATTTTAGATAGGTCAGACTACACACCATTTGTGAGGGACGAGGAGATGAAAAGTCATCTAGATATTTGTGTATACATATACACGTTTAAAATCAAATTTATTGATGATTGTTAAGTACTTGATAAAGTCTGTTAAAGATGTCGGTCAAGCGGTACAGTTATTTATTTTTTCTGCAATAAATCCGTTTTTTTAATTTTTATAACATTTATATTCATACTAGTTTCGCTGATCAGTAACTTATTGAGTCCAATGATCAGTGCTTGTCATAAATACTGAAATCTTGTGCCAGAACAAGATAAACTTATTAAATAAGCACAAATATATGTATACATAAATATTGAACAATTAATATAAAACTGTAATCAGAAGTAGTACTGAAGATCTTTTGAATATCGCTATCACGCTTTCTTGATACTGACCGATGATGATAGAGAGATCTTGAACCTCTAACTTTGGAACATTTTTTTTTTTTTAAATCTTGAATATGGCATGATTGAAAAGTTTGTACGCAATCTAGAAAAATTACACAAAATTGAAAAGACAGAGTTTGTCTGTGATTTTTAACAATGTATATATATATATATATATATATATATATATATATATATATATATATATATAATATATATATATATACATATATATATATATATATATATATATAAACATATATATATATATATATATATATATATATATATATATATATATATATATATATATATATATATATATATATATATATATATATGCGGATGAGTATGTTTTGTTTTGTTTTTTTATGGGTTTTTTTTTCGTAAATCTATCACTTTTAAAGTAAACTTCGCTTTTGTGGCTTCCGAGCGGCAAGTGCAAGATACTTCGACACAAAAACGTGTAATAACAAGTCGTAAAACATGTAATTACTACCTGGAATAAATATACATAAAATTGAAAAGTTACAAACTGAAAATAAAGCCATCAGTAAACTTCAAAACTGGGTGTAGATTTGTGTTTTTCATATACATTTGCTTCACATCAGTAAGTACGGTCAATTCGGAATTTTGCAATTTAATAACGGCTTTTACTGTTAGAATTCATTGGAATTATCATTACTGATTTCAATCTTCACTTACCTGGATTCAAAAGTTTTGTTAAACAGAAATCTTGTAAGCGCGAGAAGCAAATGTTTGTGTAAACTGCCAATCTACATATTTTGATTTTTAGCTGTTTTAAAAATTTCCATAAAATATTTGTTTCGAAAAGAAAGGTAAACTTTAAAAAGTATGAGAGAAATAAACTGAAAGAGAAAGTATGCGCATGCGCATGACTATATTGGCGGGAAATGACTGTACCTCAAAAACCATCAACAAGTCGTTTCTTTCAAAAAAATCCTGAAAGGGAAAATATGATACAATTTTTTCATTAATTTTTCAGTACACAAAGGTATCGTTTCATATTAAACACGAAAGATTACGTATGAATAACGATTGAAGTTTTGTGTTCATGCAAGGATATAGGCTGAGTGGTTTTACCCAAGTGTTACTACAGCTGATACTTTGATAACATTAGTTTATATTAGCCAAGAATTCGTTCGCGTTTATCATTCACTTCAGCAAGTTCATTTACTGGATGATGAAATTCTCGATCTTAATGAATTTTTACGTTCAACTTGAATAAAGGCCGTCAATTATATTCGTGCATCTGTATACACACGTATATACATGCAAATATGTATATGATTCTGTATTCATTATTCTAGTGAAACAAGTGTTATGACAAGACCAAGCCACTTGAAATTGTGCAGAATAGTATTTGAGTTGTATGGATTGTAAAACAGTTTAATTCTTTTTCAGGTGTGTTATCTATCTTCCATCCCCAAAGAGAGGCGTAATACGGTGTAAATCGTTGATCTCTACACAGACGTCTGAATAAATGAATCAACCATATATATATATATATATATATATATATATATATATATATATATATATATATATATATATATATATATATATATCAAAGTACAAATCAGTAATTCAATACCCGATGTGTGAATGGTTTATTTCATAAAGTGCTCTATACATTCAACATAAATGCGTTTGTGTAGCGAATACATTTTTACCACATATATATATATATATACGTACATATATATGTATATATATATATATATATATATATATATATATATATATAAATATATATACATACACACACACACATATATATATATGCACAAATATTCATTTATTTATTTATTTATATATATATATATATATATATATATGTATATATATATATATATATATATTATACATAATGGAGTGAGGATTTGCTACACAAACACGTTTGTGTTTCTGCCCTGCTTGGGCATCTTATAGCGAATTGCCCGAAAGAGCCCTAACAGGGTAGAAACGTTAACGTGATTTTGCCACGAATTTTTACTTCATCCACTCTAAATCAACTTAATGTTTAATGTTGAATGTGTCGGGCACTTTAGGAAATAAACACATCACACATTGTACATAGTATCATATCATGTTGTATTCCAGGTTTGTATTATATATATATATATATATATATATATATATATATATATATATATGCATTTGTATGAGTGTGTGTGTGTGTGCTTATACATAGACATTTATGTCGGTGCATCAATATGTCCTCAGCCTAATTATGAAAAAGTATTTTATTTATTTTGTGTAAACACGTATACCTACTTTTCAAAGGTTTGTTTCATGCTTCCTTTTTGCTTTTGCAAATAGATGTCGAAAAGCGGAAATAGCGTTCAACGTTTGTTTTGCATCAAACTGTTATAAAGGTAGCACCCAACCTCTTCACCCTCTCTCCTACTACAACCCTGTCTTTTGTACCTCCCACCCTCCGAAACTCCAACAGCTCAGCCTAACGTACCATCATCACCATTTTTGGCGTCTGTGAACGCGCAAGCATTATTCATGCATAATTTTATATCATTTCGGCTTACGAACGTTCTTTTTTCGGACATCAGGGGAAACCTGTATACATATCAACATACAGAATATTAACATACAGAATATAACAAAGCAGATAAATCAGAAGGTCCCTGTAATTACCGGATCAGTGGGCTGTGTCTCAAATCCAATGTATGACGCCAGTAGTGACAAAATTTAGATTCTTTTCGAAAATGAAATGTGATTGAAAGAATCCGGCAAATGTTGCACGTGTTGTGCATTTCATGTAAACAAACAATTATGTCTCTGCTTGAAGATAATGGAATCTTGTGAAAAAATAATATTTGTTTATTACGAAAACAGTTATATTCCCATTTTCTCCAAAACAAAACACAAATATGGAAAAAGAACAAACACACCCACTTAATCTGCAACGAACGGTTCACCAGCCAAGTTTCAGGTTATTTTATGTGAAAATTAACATGTTTTTCTTTAGTATTACTCAATGTATGGCAACTTATTCCGAAGTGATTATAGAAAAAATATCGGCCAATATGTTCAATGAAAGAAGGTTTCAAAAATCAGAATAAATCGATGACTCAAATAATTTCTGACACGCACTTCGTCGCTCACCGAGTTTTCCCAAACTTGAACCACTGTTTTCGTATGGAAATTGGGATGAGTCATTCAATAGACAACTATTTTTTCTGAAAAATCCAAAAGGCAAAAAGTCATATTCCTGGAGTATTCAGTGAGGACTATTCTCACCCTTAATACCTTGCATGACCAGTTCAGTAATCTTTGGACCACCACAAGCGCTCTCTGTAATCAGTAACCAAAGTTCCTTTCGAGGCGTATCTCAATTGATTCACTGTATTTTTTTAATCTTATACTGTTTCCAGCCAGTATGCATAGTTTGCATAAGTGTGAAACATAGTATGAAATATAAATATATTTTTCATCTATTTCTATTTACTAAGATTTGCTTATTACAACACAAGGCCACATTTGTGAGACAACAGTGTGTATCGAACTAGTCACTGTAACAATTGTCTTTGAGCCTAATAACCAATGAATAAAGATTAAAGTTTTACCTTCATACATAGTTAAAGGCTGAGTGCTCTACAAAATGTGAATCAGGAAGTTCATTTGATTTTTGATAAAGTTGTCAATCCTAATTGTTGAACACTCACGCTCAACTCAAAAGCTGGGAACTTAAGCTAATACGTTTTAATGAATTAAGTCACTCTATAGTGAGGCATCCATGAATACTTACTACTACTACTACTACTACTACTACTAATAATAATAATAATAATAATAATAATAAGTTAGGAAAAATCGTGTTTCTTATAAAAGATGGCAGTTTCTGAATACAAAAAGATCGAGTGGAATTCTAGCCGAGAAAATAACACTCATTGGAATTTTCTGGGCAAAGGTGTACACAAACCAAAAGTTTTGCACCTATAAATAAACAAACACCTGTTACGTTCTGAAATTACAAGTAAAACAAAAACTTACCAAGCGTTCGTTCTTCAGAGAGGGAGATGGAACTCCGACAGTCCTTATCCGTGGGTGCTGTCATAAACAGCGACGCAGAGGCGGACGATGTTACTGCCGGTGATGAAAAAATCGGTTGTGATGATGACAATGACGATGATGATGGTGATGATAATGAGGATAATGAAGATGATTTTGTGGTCGGGTGCGTTGCTGCTGCCGCCGCTGCTGCAGCTGCCGCCGCTGCCACAGCCGCCGCCGATTCGTAAGCTTCCTGTACATAAGCACTGGGAATCCGGCTCTCTTGGAGTACCCAGGGACCCGTCGGCCAGTCGTAAGTCTTGTTAGGTGTTCCATGTGAGTTTATCTTCTGGTTGCTGTGCGTATATCCTGGTGAAGTACCCCGACCAGCGGCCGCTGCAGCTGCCGCGGCTGCTGCCGCTGCTGCTGTATAAGCATAAGAAATGGCATGTATATTGTTATGATGTCGGCTGTGCCGCACCGATGACCCTAAATTCGGAAGGGTCAACGGCAAGACCATGCCACTTGGTGTAGTATGATAACCTGTTCTCTCACTGAGAGGTTCTGGGGAGGAACTGATATTTGACACTTCAGTTGATTCACTTTTAGAACCTACAGAAATGTTGTTCGTAGTTTTGTTATTACTACTACTGCTACTACTACTATTACTATTACTATTGCTCTTACTAGTATTATGATTGTTTTTACTGTTGTTACCAAGGTTAGCACCAAGCACAACAGGTGACCCGGCTGATGCTAAACCTTGCGTTGCAGGTAATGAACAACCCGTGGCTGATGAAGACAATAGTACCGGGTGGATAACTGAGCCATTCCCAATTGTATCTGAACCACCAGTGTCTCTTGCACATACACCTCCATCTCCACTGCCCCCAGGTTTATCTGTACCCCGAAATTTAGTAGGACTGAGGATATCGTCCACAGAGAAAGCCGTTGGTCGACGAAATGGCCGCTTGTTTTGTTCCTGAGATTTCATCATTTTCTCGCGTGCTTCTTTCAAAATGTTAGTTTCCTGCGATTGCGATTTACGATCATGATCTGAAATTGTGGGGCTCGTGTCCCCCGAGGCCAACATCCGATTATAATGATTGCCATGATTTTCTTTTACAAACTGCGAGTGGCTGCTGTTTCGGTCGCAGTTTCGAACCCTGTTCTGTCCGGTACTGTGTTCCAAATCTCTCCCTTGTTTGAGTTTACCGTCGCCCACGTCCTTAACTCCGTTTGAGTCTGTTTCGCTCGATATCATGAGAGATGGGGAAGGATTCTCAGCAGGTCTGGCGTTCGTAATTTTGGTACTTTTGATGCACTCTTTTTCAGGACTAGATGGACCAGTTTCCAAGATACAACATTCATTGCTGCCCTCGCTGGCGCTAAATGCAGGGCTATCCACAGGGACAACTTCACATTGGCCAGCACCTTCGTTACTTTGCTGGACACTAACGTCACTCGCCTCAGCGCCTGAACCGATTCCAGTGCACCCGGATTTACCATTGCTCCCTTCATAGTCAACACAGTTGCTGTCGTTTGTTTCTTCAATGTCCAATAAGTGACCCTCATCGTCAGAAGAGGATGAAGAACAACTGATTGGGCCGAGTTCTCCAATCCCGGTCGCCTTGTTACGTTGGTGAGGCAGGTGGGTTAGGCGGCTGTGATTGCGGTGATGGTGGTGAGAATGATGGAGACGGTTGTCCAGGGCGGCGGGTAAAGGTGACGGAGTAGAGCTGGGTATTTTAGAAACCTCTGGTTGTTCACCCACCGCCAAGGCATCCGATAAAGCCGCCACTCCTCTCCCAATGATTGTCCTACCTCGTCTGGGACCTCTCCTCAGAATATCTTCTTCTGCTCCTTCGGATTCTTCGTCCTTGGAAAATTTGGTGTGACTAGTAGCGGTAATATTCGCGATGGTGGTGGTGGTGGTGGTGGTGATAGTTGGTAAAACCGTGATATTATTACTTGTGGGGCTTGGAATAACGCCGATGCCAGCCGGTGGTGATGCGATGGCTGATTGAACGCTATTACTTGCCACCGAAATGTTTGGTTTTATTCTGGGATCTTGGACTATTTGTATGTCTCTTTTTGCCAGGGTAATCACAGGATTTGGGGGGTTGATAGAATTCAGTTTACCGATGATGTCCAGATTTTGGAGGTGATCGTTTGGGGATTCTCGCTGTTGTTGTTTTGACTTTTGCTTATTTTGATAATGTTCTCTGTTTATTTGTTCTTCTTTCTGGTTTTGTATTTCTTCTTTTTGATGGTTCTGGTCCTTAGAAACGTACAATCTGTTATTATTACATCCGTCGAAGATTTCAGTGTGATCCTTTTTTATACTATCCTTGTTAATGTCAGTGCTATGAATTCTCTTTTTAACGATTTCCGAACTATTAAACTCTTCTCCGTTATCGTCGTTGTCGTCGTCTTCGCTGTTCTTCTGATATTTGTTATTATTATTTATGGAAATATCACTGCACCCGTTGTTGCTGCTACTGCTGCTGCTGCTGTTGCTGGAATCATCCCAGTTCCGACGTCCACCACTCTCGCCGCGGCGACTGTTAACGTCAATGGCTTTTGTAGTCCAACCACCTGAGTCAATCTCGGAACTACTACGCCTATCAGTTGAAGCACTTAAAAGATTGTTTTGGCTGGAATTATCCTCGCTTTTTTTCTTGCGTTTGGCAGCGCCGGCGGCGATGGTGTTAGTGTTATCTTTTTCAATATACTTTGTTCCAACACTTTCGGTACTATTCCGATATGTGACAGTGAGATCGTTGGCGGAATTTTTTATGTTAATTGTCGAACTTGAATTTGTATTACAATTTATAGTGTCCACACTTACTTTGTGAAGGACAGCGACGGATGAGACGGCAGCAAAGTTGTCATTATCGGACGAAATGGTATCAGTCGTATTTGTGGTGGTGATGGTGTTGGTATGGTGGTTTATTCTCAAGTTATTAGCAGAGATGGTGGGAGAGGTGGAAGAGTCGTTGTGGGTATTGTCGATGAGTGTACGGGTGCTGGTAGGGGTGGTTATAGAGTTGACAAAACATTCAACTCCCACTTTTTGGCGACTTTTATGGGAGTAGGGTGTGTCCGACCGGCTATTGTTATTGTTAGAAAATTGAGTAGTAGTCACAGTGGTGGAGTCGGTATCTGTGTTGCTCTTGTCGTTATCATGGACTGAATTTTCCGCTAGCGAATTCCGGGAAAGGTTCACGACTCCCAGCCGTCTGTGCTGTTTATGCCGGTTGTTGTAGCGAGTTACTCTGCTATGATGCAAAGCTGCTTCTTTGCCGCTTGCAAATTGGCTTCTTCTGTTCATTGCACGCAAATTTGGTTTAGATTCGTATCAGATCTATTTTTTTCCCCACGCTCCGCAGATAACTTTTTCTTTTTTTTTTTTGAAATCTCTCTTTTTTTTATATTTGAATTTTTCTTTCCTTTTGTCGTCTATTTTGTTGAAAAAAAGTTCGTTTATGTTTTTTAGTAAATCCGATCCAGTTTAATGCCTGGTATTAACGTATGTGTTTTTTCATAGAAATATTCTCATGAATGGTTTTTTTTTAAAAAGTGTCTAAAATTTTTAGTATATATATATATATATATATATATATATATATATATATATATATATATATATATATATATATATATATATATATAAAGGGAGTGTTAGTCTGCGCGTGAAAAGTTCTTATTCCATGCTTCAAAAAAGATAATCCAATTTATATGTGTAAGAATGAATGCCTATACATATGAGAATGTTTCTTTTTTTTATTTCAGATAGTATGTATCCATTTGTGCGTGCTTGAATGAGTCAACTTGTGTGTTGAGTGATATATATTGTCATAAATGTAAATATTCAGCTGTCGATATGTATAAATGCCTCTCTTTATGTAGTTACATTCGGAAACATTTTCCCCTTACTTCCTGCTTATGTGCGTCATTTTGAAAGAAAAATCTGATTGTCGTTTTTATTTACTTTAAATGCGTGCGCATATATTTGTGACATCTTTCAAAATACTTGATATTGAACATGCTTTTCTTGGTGGCTGAATGTCTATTCGAATTTGTGTGTGTGTGTATTTTTTTCCAGGTGTTTATTAGGATTGATATTTTTTTTTGTTTTTGTAAGTTGCACACATTTGAGTGTGAAGATGAGCATACATTTGAACCATTTTGGGCAAATAATAAGATTAAAAAATCAATAAGTTTGTATGACAATAAGAGAATTACAACTCCTCTTTGGGAAAGGGGGTAAAAGTTTGAACAAAGTGATACGATTATCTCTTAAACAATTGAATACATATCGGAACTTTATATATTAAGCGACGTCTGTACTGTCAGTTGTATCTGATTTACAGCAGATTTCTTTGCGCAAACATCGTCGCGTCCCGTAATAAGTCACGTGTTTGCCAAGTATCGCGAGGATAACATGGCTACTTAATCGTCTGCTCAACAATTCATTACACGTAATTAATCAACAGATCTGAAGCAACGACTACTACATTGTTGTTTTTTCTCTCAAATGATCGATTAAATAGACTAATTATTTCCTTTCTATATTTCATACGCTTATATCACTGCAATGATTGTTATTTTGACATCAATTCATTTTAATGAATAGTTATCCACATTACATTTGATAATGAGTTATCATTATGATTATTATTATCATAATTATTATCAGATGCTATTTTCATACCTGTACTGACCGGTGGCTTTCACGAGGGATCAAGTGACAGCAAGTCTCATATTCCATTTCTTAAAAATACTAATATCATTATTAGGACAGCAAATTCATTATCATCATTATCATTTGTTGTTGATTGTGGTGGTTGTATTGGTATTTCATCATTACTGTTATCGTTATCTTTTACTTTAAGCTAATTAGCAAAAAATATTTCATAAATTTCAAAACATATTACTATTATTGTTATCAACTTTAAGTAAGGTCACATCGAATGTAACATGACCCCTGGCCAAGAAATGATGATATTACAATTATTCTAGTCATAACTATGATTTTTATCAGTATCCTTTGCCGTTAATTTTTTCAAATGTTTTTTTCATGTTACTGATATCGTTTCAAAATCAGCAATTATATAAAACAGACGTTTGGCTTATGATCTAATTGTTACTTTTAATTTATTACAGCAAAGATCAAAATTGAACACTGTATCGTTGTTGTGGCTCTAAAAATACAAACAGTGAGCATATCTCAATTTAAGAGTGTGTCTGTGAGCTTTTAAGTTAGTGGCTGGATCGATTGAGGTTTCAAAATAACACACACAATATCTAATGAGGAGAGTTCTGGGCGTTTTTATCTGGTAAATTAGTAAATTTATACAGAGGAAAAACGTTAATCAGTCCTCATACCTTCTTTGGTTATGTAACAAAAGTCTATAACAATAACGCACAATGAACTAGAAATTTGATTGTTTCAAAACTTGAATTTCTAAGAAAAACAATGCAACTTATTAACATGAACAAAGTAAAATGAATCACAATTTTAAAAATGCTAACATATTTATGTTTGTATATGAGTATGTGGATATGTGTACCTGGATACTATTATACACATCTTTATATGCTTGATGATATTTCTTTGCGAGTATTTCATAAGTATATCTGCCTATATAAGCGCTATGTATGTTTTTAAAAGACGTTTTTGCTTTCTTTACGGGAATTTTTGAACTAATAATATCACGTTTGATAGTTTTAGATTAAAATAACTCGAAAAATAATGCATTTCTTACTCTTATTGACTGCGTAGAAATTTTTCTTAAAACTGGAACAACACATTGAAAAAAATAATATTTTACAGACTATGATAAGTATAACTCCAGAAAATTATATAATCATTTCGGGTCACGTATGAAAACTACAAGATGTACAGAATATATATATATATATATATATATATATATATTGATAAAGAGAGACACACACATATACACTCACAGGTAGATAGATGTGTGCGCAGTTCACCACGTGTTGTAATTATATGTAATTTTTATGAGTATGTATTTACTCTGTTTTGACACATATATCGTATATGTGTGAGCAAATTGGAAAATGTTTGCAAAAATATTTATAGAAATTAGGCGGCATCAAACTCTGAAAAAATTATTTTCCCTGCAGCGTTGTCTGTGATCGGGTAATGGTGATATCCAAAGCAGTGAAAATGTGAATGTTTGTATACGTGTGGATGGAGTTAGGTTAAGTACAGTTAAATAGTATTTTTTTGTTTGTGATCCAACGTACGTATGGTTTACTTTTTTCTCCAAAGGTCAGGACTTTGATTAAAAGCGTAAACAAACACTTATTACAGTTCCCCAAAACAAATTTCAGTAAGGCATATGTGATACAAGATGAGAAAAAAATGACAATATTAAATTCTCCTTAAAAATAACTCTGTTAATCTATTCAAGAGGGTACATGAATATAAGCATGTATACGTTTACATCTTCGCATATAGATGAAATAGTATTTAAATAAAATAGTATTTAAATGAAAACGCGCAGGACATGATTAACCATAAACTGCATCCCACCACAGCCTATAATAATGTTGTGTTTATATTCTACACACAGTAGAATTTATTTACATCGCTGAAAAAAACAATATAACGAATTAGATTTTATTCCATTATTATACAAGTATGTATTTCGTTACTTTTGTACGATAATCCAAAAGAGAAGTCTAATTGAAAGCGAGCCAATATGACTCTATACGTTTAGAATATGAGTGCTAACGATTGCTTTGGTACATATGTGTGAAACTATTTAAATATACACATGTTCATTATTATATTATTCAGATACACTTAACAATGTTATTCTAATGCATTGATTGATATCTTTGTATGAAAGTATATCAAAAGATGGGATTACATTTGAGTATTTTCATTATATGTTGAACTATTTGCAATTGAATCTGATCAATGTTTCGAGTGTATGTTTCAACAGGTCAACAAATTTTAAGTACTTGGACTTCAATATTTATGTGTCAACCTTAATATCTCAATATGGATTCTATGTTGTATGTGAAAGAAAATATATGTTTTAAGTTAACGTGTTTTACGTCTAAATGTATATAATTGCATAAAATACCTCTTTTAAAACATGTATTGATCTCAATGTATTCGCAAAAGCAGTGTGTTTATATACAAGTATTCTTTGAGTGTGCGTTTCTTTAAAAATCTGTATTTTAAAGAGTATGCATAGTTGAATTTTGTAAGTGTGTACGAACGAATATATATGTGTATACAACTGTCGATTGAGTCAATGTATAAATGTGCATATCACTGGACGCGAATGCGTATACTACGTGGGTTCACGTGCATGAGTGCGCTTGCTACAAACTACATACATTCAGTGTGTGCGTGTGTGTGTGCGTGTGTGTGTGTGTGTTTGCTTGAACGTGAAATTGTAAAGTCGACGGGAAGGAAGACGGAGAGTAAATGAAAAAGGATAAACAACGACAAAAAAAAAAGCATAAATGCAAGAAATGTAATCAGATGTAGGAAAAAGACGGCTGGTTTTTACTAAACAAAAAATACAGTGATTATTATAAGAAAAGTGAATTAAAATTGAAGACCAAACAAACAAAAAAAAAAAAAAGAAAGGATACACTCTATGAAAGAGTCAATTGTCTAATATTAAATTATAAGAGATCTCATTATCAGAGAGTTATCAAGTACGCACTATTTATTCCTTCCCTCCCTGGTCAATAGATAATTAGTTTCACGTCTACTTTTGAGGTCTACGGAAATATGGCTCCCTTTATTTATTTTTACAGAGAAACAAACGTTCACAAGTGATGAAATATATTGGGATTTTTTTTTTTTTTTGAAGGAGTATTTGCCTGTCTGTTAAAACAATTTTAACCCTACATTTGTGAACGTGTCTATATAAGTGAAATTGTATGTATGTATGCTAATGCTTATTTGTATTTCTAAGTTTACAAAGACCGCTTATGTTGGGAAGGAAACGCTGGCATAATTTTTTTCCAATTCATAAACTACCAAATTGTTTTTTGTTTAAATTGCATCTACATGTGCCTGTTTTTTATTATTATCATCATCATCATCATCATCATTATTATTATTATTATTATTATTATTATTATTATTATTATTATTATTATTATTATTATTATTATTATTATTATTAAAATAATAATAATTTCAATTACTGTTTCCAACCTAAATTCATATATACTCACATTTATGTGTGTGTGCCTGCATATACGAGTCGGTATGTGTGTGTGCTTGTCAGTATTATTTCGTTATTTGTGTTTTAACGAAATACTATTCACAAACGTCTTTTTGAGCAGTCAAAGTTATACACATGTATGTGTGTTCAGTTGTGTACGTTTGCTCATCGTGGTTATTATATTAAGCAGTTTTATACGATTTCTCATTCACTCTTACGTACACGTTTTTCCTTGCATTCAAAGGTAAATGTTCAAGTATTCTTTTTTTTCTCAATCCGATTTTGTATACATTTGTGAGTGAGTCTAATTATCAAAAGTATAAACACATTTAAGGGAGGCTCAAAACCTAACACAGGATGACGAAAAATGCTACACGTATGTACGTATGTTTGTACGTACGTATAAAACTTAATGCGAATTTTCCATGAAATTTTCCATTATTGCAAAGAAATGGTTTCACTTGACTCTGTATTTGCTGTAACTATATCTTATTGAAAGTATTTCGCTGAAAATACGTTTGCTGCTGCTGCTGCTGCAATTATTATTATTATTATTATTATTATTATTATTATTATTATTATTATTATTATTATTATTATTATATAAGTGATAATACTATAAATTATTTCCTCACAAAATATTCTTCATGACATTTTAGAAAAATAGATGATTACCCATTTATACGGTTTTTAGACGTGCGTGTATCTTAGTGTGCGTGTGTGTGTGTGTGTGTGTGTGGAGCATTCACATAACTACCTCTGCGTGCTATTAAAATCCGTCTTGAATTAACACTGCACCATTACAATTCCAGCCTCCTTAGAAACGAACGCCTAAGGAACAGTATATCAAAAAGTAGCGAAAAAAAAGTAAATTAAAGATTCTAAATAATGACCAAACGGAAGTGAAAATTAGATCGAAAAACAAATATAATTGAATGGAAAAATTTTTTTAGCAAAATCAAATTGACAACTATTTGTAGAAATTACAGCAAAAATATGCTTATTAGGAACATATGTATATGTATTTATTTGTTTGTATATACATATATATATATATGTGTGTGTGTGTGTGAGTACATGTGTGGTTTTATGTTACATTGTATTTAAGTATGTCTAACTTCGTGCTTGCTACCCGGTGCGATTTTTGCATGTATATGTTTGCACGATTTATAACATCTGCAAATCTCTGTGTGTGTGTGTGTGTGTGTGTGTGTGTGTGTGTGTGTGTGTGTGTGTGTGTGTGTAGGTGTTCGCACTTTCTTGTTTCAAGGAGAGTGTTTTCTTTTCTAAATGAATAGGTACGTCGTTCAGATGTTTACGTGTTCATGCATGTTCAAATTTCAAGGTATTTTGGATGAACTTCCGTAATAGTTATTCTCACCTGGAGGAGATAGGAAGTTACCTCTTGAATTGGACGATAAAAAGATAAATAAATCAAGTATAAGATGACGAGAAGAAATTTCCTTTGTCGTAAGAAAATCCACTCGTCAAAAAATACAAATACTTTATGTTAAACTAAACATGTTTACCATTTACGTATACACTTCCACTTGTTTATGAATGAATATGTTGGCTTTTCAATTTGGTGAATTTCAGTTCTTGTGTTTTTATAAATGTGATTGAATTAATTAGTCGGAAAATCTTTTCGTCAGCAATATGCTTGAACTTCCTGTTTACATACGTGCATGATATTTTAGAGAGAAAAAAATATGAAATCTCTCTTCAAGTTCACAATTCTCTATATTTTATCCATATATATTTATGCGAATATATGTTTGGGTTATGTTTCTCTACATATAATTATATGCCAAAAAATGCTTATTCATATTTGTGTAGATTTTGTTACTTTAACTCCTGAAATGTCTCTACTGTGTGGACTTGGGTGTAAACTTGTGTGCGTATTCATGTGTGTATCTATGATTCTTTGGGGAAAGTCAAGTGGATAACAAATACCGTCGTTAGTTTTATAAATAATAGTATGCATATATATATATATTTATGTTTGTGAGTGCTTATGATTGTATTTATATCTGTGTGTCGGGAATGTGTCAGCCTCTCTTCTATTACTACATTTCCACAAGAGTAATCGCAAAGCGTGTTTACATTTGGTCAAGTAGGTATATATTTACACAATGCAACTATATTTATACATGTGCGTATATGGGTCAATATGTATTTAAATATGCAGATATTTACGCACATGAAATATTTACAGTTTAAGCCTTGCATATATACCTATAAGTCCGTTTGTCTGACTATGTAAATAATTGAATGTTTTCGTGCATGTATCAAAGTATTTATTTGCCAAATATTTGTCAGATTTGTTTTCATTTCTTTTGTCGCACTAATAAATATTTATGCGAATGTATGAGTTCTGTGCATTTGTTTATGTATAAGTGCGTATAGCTTATGTTTACTTATAAATGTGATGATAAAAATCTCAATATGCCTCTGCGTGTGTGTGTGTGTGTGTGTGTGCATGTGCGTGTGCGTATTCGTATGTGTCCGTGACTGAATGCTAGAGAGTGTAAATAATTTGCAGACCATCAAAAATATAGGAATACTTAGGAATGAACTACACCGGTATAACTGTCAGTTAGCTATCCATCCAGCCAGTAAGTACCATATTCTTCGCTGCTAATGCAGGCGTCATCACTTTAAAAGTGACATCAACATATCAGTATATCGACAACCACCACCATCACAGTGCTACCACTGCCACCACCCGACACTAAACATTCAAGGTGTTATTGTCTCAGAGAAAGAAAATAGAAACAAAAGAGAGAAGGAAAAATAGTGTAAACAATTCACTAACTGTGGTAGCAGAGTTCTTATTGTAGCAAACTCTGGTTCCAGGGTGGAGCTATTTGGGATAACAACTTGAGTTTGGTGTGGTTTACAGGATGTCGTGTCGAGTTCATCTTTCCACAGTGAAAACGGAACTATCAGACGGAAGAAAAGCAATGCTGAGAGACAGACAAATAAACAAGCAAACAGACAAACACGGAGAATAGAAAAAGTGGGAAAGAAAGAGAATGCCAAGTCCAAAATCTATTAGTAGTGGGGAGGCAGATTAATTGAGTTCATGAGTAAGGATGGAGCGACGTAGAAAAATGTGCATTGGTTAAAAATCTGAAAAATAAGAATATTCAATGAGAGTATAAGGAAGAAAGGTGTAATCGACGGTGGAGGAAGTCGGAAAAGGCTGTTGGTGCGGAGAAAGAGGACAAGGAAGACAGGGAGATGGTAGCAGGCTGGGGAGATAGGCTGGCGGAAGAAGAAAGACTATAGGAGATGTTAGGTTGGAAGGCAAGACGAAACGATAGGTAGATTGAGAGAGAGGGGGGGTTATGTGAAAGATCTTGGAAAGGAAAGGGGAAAATCCAGGAGGAAAGGAAAGAAATAGATGAAATACAAAAGAAAAAGGAATAAAAGGAGAGAATTATATGGATAGGCCGAGAAACGACTAAAAGGAAAGTGAAAGAGAATAAATATAATTGTTTTGAAAGAATTATTGACCCAGGAGAAAGAGGAGAAAGGAGATTGAACTGAAAGGAAACGAAAAAAGGAACTGAAAGAGAGGGGAGAGGAGAAAAGAGAGAGGAGATCAGGGTTTCGCCAAAAATCAGGATGAAAGGATTAGAAAATAAGGTGAAAAAATGCAAGTAAAACCAGAACGGAATGAGAGCAGTAAAACAAATCAAATCGAAGTGGAGAAGTGAGGAAAAAAAGAAAAGAAATAGGAGAGAGAATAAATGAGTAAAAAGTGTATATTTGAGACGAAAAAATTTTGGAGAAAGGAGAAAAACATTGGAAAGGTGAAATAAGGAGAGACGTGAAAGAGATGAGAGAGGAGATAGGAGAGAGTTGAGCAGAAGGTAAGGACTAAGAAGGAAATGGAGAGTAAGGATCGGACAGTGAAGCCTAGAAGAGGTAAAGAAGGAGAGTTGATAAATCACGAGAATAACAGATTATAAGAAATAGTCAATAAGAAAAGTAGAAAGGAAAAATGTTTTTTAAAAAAAAGCAAAGAGAGGAATAATTTGAATTGGGAGCACCTAAAAGAGTGGTAGGAAATCTTTTTAAATTAGTGAGAATGGAAGAGACTTGAAACGTTGGGGATATACATTTTGAAAAGAGTATCTAGAATTAATAGAAATATGAAAAAAAAAAAAGATTAAAAAAGGATGGAGCAAAGAAAGAGAAAAAGATGATGTATGAATAAATTTTGAAGGAAAGCAAAAAAAAAGGAAAAAGAAATTTAAAAAAAATGAGTTCAGATGAAAAGAGAATGTTGGAAAGCAATAGTCGGAATAAAACAACGAATAGAGATTAGGAAGAGAACCTAGGAACGATAATAAAAAAGAAGGGTATAAAAAGAAAGAAAAGGAAAGGAATAAGAGACAAGTTTGTCTGTTGCATGGTCAAACTTCACTCCTATTTCAATTCTGATTGTAGATGATTGTGGCAATTTTAGTATTGTATAAGTGAAAAAATTAAAAGACTATAAAAATATTTTCTTTAGTATAAATGTATTTATTTTTTAGAATGAAATAAGCCCTTCCGTATTTGTGAGATATATATTTCGTTGATATGTGAGACTTGTCAGTTTTGCTCAGTCGGTAAGAGAGCCGGCTACCGATCACGGTTGGGAAATGCTGATTTTATAAATTTATCTGTTCATTTATTAGAATCAAATTATCTCCTATACATTTCTAGCAAAGGTTTTTGGTAAATATGTAAGACTTGTCAATTTAGCTTAGTTGGTAATAGTCACGACTATCAATCGGTTGGTAGTGATTCCAAAATCAAAGTTGGGAAATATTACTTTTTACTTCCCTAAATTTGGTGCGGATCGCTCATGTCATTCTTGTTATTCTGGTTACGGTAATAAAAATAAAAACAGAGTCGATTCCAGGTTTGGACTGGAGTTCGATAGAAATTATCAAGTTAGAGGGAAAAAAAATTGGAAGTGATTTCGCATTAGAGCGTGAAGGGATGTAGTATGAGAGATGATAAAGATGTAAAGAGAGAGATAAGTAAAGTAGCAAGCGAAATAGCGAGAGAGAGAGAGGGGGGAATAAGAGGCGAAGCAAATCGTAGAATGCTTGAATGAATGAGGGAACAAATGAATGAAGTGATGAATAAAAATATAACAAGTCTGGTTAATCACTCAACAGAGACCGACACGTGAACTTCGTCTTTTGGCAGCTGCCATGTTGGGGGTGATCAATTAATAAATGGAAAATTGAGCGATCGATGAATCAATTACTTTTCTCGCCTTTTGCTGGGCAGTGATCACTAAGAAAAAGTTCGAATTTTCAAAAAACAAGCACATTTGCTCCTGGACTCAAACGAAGAATAAACTTATATTACAATCGGCCCTTAAAACCTATTCCAGCGTTTGGGGGTAACAATCGTTTTCTTGTACATAATAAGGAGTATATGTCTACATTTTAAGCCCTCTACCTCCATAGGTACGGCCTGTACGCGTAATAGATACATAGATAGCTCGCCAGCCAGCCAGCCAACCGGACTAACTTGAAACTGAAGAAACATGCTGACTGTCTATATGACAGTTTTAGTTGACGGTGTCTAATTGAAGTTGAAGGGAAAAGACGATAATAACTATAGTAACTAGAGATTTGGAAGTGTCGGCACAGGATCCGAGGTGGCGGTCGTAGTGGTGGTGGTGGTAGTGGTGGTTGTGGTGGTGATGCTGATACTGATAGAAATGGATTAGAAGAGTGGTTGGTGGAAAGGAGGAGGATGAAGAAAAAGAACGGTCATGATGCTGAGTGAAAGAAAGAGTTATTAGGAAGTTTGTTATAGACTTGGCGATCTTCAAATGTCTAGACTGAAAAGCCCAGATTAGTGTACATCTATTTATCTGTTAACTATCGGCCGAGTGAAGGGTTATAATTGGTTGAAGAAGATTGGCACTGATTGAAAATTTGGAAACATCCAAGTGACACCAAGTCTCTCATCATTATAACTAGTGAAATGTATAACTAGGGGAAGAAATCGAAAACACTCAAGTTGTGTCAGAAGAAAACTATTGCGAATGGCTTGTAGCAACCATCTCCGGTACTTAATCAGATCCGCTGCTCACAGACACTGGAAAGCGACTTCAGTTACTCCTCAATTTCATGTTTTTCTAATCTCAACAGCTGAGTGCAGTCGTTCTCCATTGGCAAATATCTCAACGTTTCACCCCTAACCTTTTGCGTACTTCTACTCTGTTTCTCTCTTCGTCCCCCGGCCCTATTTACAATATTTGTATAGCGATTCCATGCTCAGAACCTCTCCCCAAAATTCAGTCCTTTTAACGTAAATCTTTTTTTATTCTAAAGAGTGTGACAGACGATATGATACGTTGCTCATTTTAATGTAGATCATGATCAAAATCGTAGATTCTTTAATATAAGACAATTTTTCTACTGAAAAAAATAGACCAAAATCTGCAGTTCGAGATACTCAGGTCAGTCTAAAATGGCCAATATTTTACCTATATGTATGCAAACTCGATTGACAGACACAATGCATATCAGCGAGTGTTAACGTCCGTTGTTTTAACCCAATTCATTGAAATGGTGTGAAATTTTATGTAATATCCACTTTAGATCATTTGTCTTTCGGGTAGATTCATTATCGATGATGAGAATTTCATTTTTACGACCTAAAAACCTCGATCGATATGTCTCTATAGCGTGACAGACAAACAAACATGCGGTGTGGCACCTCTCGTTTATATATGCAAGATGTATTTTGAATTATTCAACTGGAAAAAAACATTTGCTTTAAATAAGAATGGATAAAAAAATGTTAGCTTTAAACATATACACAATATTTTTTTCCTGATAAAGATCAACACTATTACAAAGGTTCAATTAATATTTTACAGTTAACGTGGCAATCATAACTTTGCGTAGATAAGCGATCGATTCCTGACACACCGGAAAAAAATCTTGCCGGTCTGCAAGATAATATAGTTTGAGAAACATTAACTCAAGACTCGAGAATCGAATACGTCAAGACAGATAACGAACGGACATAAATGAAAGAAGGAATAAAAGGGGAGATACATCTGGTTAGTTACTCAATAAAAAACATCATGCGATCAATGTCTTCAGGTGGCATGCTGCGTTAGGTTGATCAATTGAAACAATTGGAAAAAAAGAGTTATCAATGAATGTTACAAATCTCACCTTTTGTTGGTCGGTGATCACCTAAAAAAAAGTTCGAATTTCCGAAACAGAACAAACGTGAATATTGTTGGACACATGATCAGGGACTAATTTAGCTTAATCTTACATTGTAAATTGAAACCCACTAAAAAACGGGGAGAATTAAAAAAAAAAAATTTTTAAGTTATTTTCTAGACATAATAATGAGTGAATTTTTTTCTTCTCAGTCCTCTAGCCCTATTGTTGCAGCCAGTACGGGCGATACATGGATGCATAACCAGCCAGACAAACCTACTTAAAATCTTAAGAAACCTATTTCAACTATTTTGGTCACAGTTTTGGTTGCCTTTTTCTAATATGTTGATCTTAGTAAATATCTTAGCGCAGGAACATTTTAATGCCAGTCCCCACTACGAATATATATATATATATATATATATATATATATATATATATATATATATATATATATATATATATATCACATGTATACAATAATATACGCTAGATTTTATCTATCACTATGCAGTGTATCATAATATGTAAAATGTGTTAGTCTCTGTGTGTGTATTTGTGTATGTATTCATACATGAGTAATGCATGGAGAATATGCACGTATGTATGCGTTGGCTTTGTATATCTGTATATACAATTTGTTAAATGTGTATTTACGTATACGTGAAAATCTATGTCAACATATATGGCCTGACCCGGATGGGGCGGTCCATTTTGGATGTGTAAGTTTCAGGATATCTTATTCTTTTCAATTTCCACGACAACTTCTAGTTTGTACTGATACCATTTGGTAATATGGTAGAACCCACGTCGTTTGCACAGTTCCTGATGTATCACTGTCCTATTCATAAATCTACGTGTTCCCGCGCCTGGTGGTCATCCGTAAAGATTGAGTCCGAGCCTCCCGCAGTACAATGATTTGCACGTTCCCATCAGATGTCTGGTGGTCATCGCTGGAGACTGAGTGATAGCAAGACTCCTCAGATCTCCTATCCTCCTCTCAGTGTCCTCAAATATCACTGCCGCGCTGTGGTTTGTACTGTCCAAACATTCCCTCGCCTTTTCAACACTTGTGCCATGCTTTTTTTCTTTTCAAGCTGTTCGGCCATTGCTGACGACTAGGGTCACTAACCTCTTATTTCCAGAATCCTCTTCAGTATTCTTACAGATCCCAGTTGTGTTGTGGTCTCTACTTTCCCATTTCCAACTGCTCTAATATTGAGTTCAATGTTTTGGGCACTGTTCCAAGAACCCCCACCATTATTGGCACTACCCTGGCCTTCATGTTCCACAGCATTCTCAGCTCCTGGACTAAGTCCTAGTACTTTTCCAATTTTGGGCTCTCTCTCTCGTGTTTACTTGGTGGTCCGCAGGTACCGCCACGTCTATGATTTGGCGGAGATCTCTTTTCTAAGTTTACAACTACCAAATCTTGCTTTCTTGCTTGGATGGGATGGACGGTTCGGATGTGAGTGTCCCAGAGAAATTTTTGGCTTCTACTTTCTAGGACAGGCTCTAGTTTGTGCTGGTACCAATTATTCACATGGTCAAATCCTAGTCGTTTGCATAGTTCCCGGTTTATGGCTTTTGCCACCCTATCATGCCTGTTTTTTTTTTTTGTACTCCTTCTGGGCTAATTTGCAATTTTATGTGGTTTATTTCATCTGTTTCTCCACAGAGGGAGCATTTGCTATTTTTAAAATTCTGTCGGTCTTCGCATTAACATAATTTGTCCTGATGCATTTGTTTTGGGCTTTCATGAATAGGGTTCTGTTTACCTCTTCAGGTGTCCTTCGCGTAGCCATGTCCATAATCTTTCGTCTGCAGCATTTTCTGTCTTTTAAATTCCTCATGGAGTCTTTTTTGTTCCCATTTTTCTTTCCTTATTTCCATTACTACCACGTTTGCAACTTTTTTATTGTTTGCTGCACTGCTTCTTGCACTTTTTATAATATCTTCCCTGTATGCTTGCAGGTACTTTTCCTATTCTGTTTTTCCCGTCTGCTGCTGAGGTCACCACCGCTTTCTGCTCTTTCTGCATAAAAATGTCTGTGTCATCTCTGGGGTGTAAGGACTTGTGCATCTTCATGAATTTTCTAGTTTGCCAGTCCATAGATCGGACTTTTTCTTCTTATTCTCCTAAGGTATTCATTTTTAATTTTCTCTTTAATTTCATCTTGTATTACTGAGTCCCATTCGGGAATCCTTGGGTATTTATAATAGTTTGCGTGGTCAATGCTCTAATAATTTTGTTGTCCGGTAAGTATCTTTTTTCTACCACCATAAGCCCTCCCCTATGTATCAGCAATAGCGTGCATTTTCCTATTCCAATGTCATCGGTGTATCCAAAACTGTGCAATTGACTTTCTCTTCATTTTGGACATTTTGGTATCGTTGGATGTTTTTCAAAATTCTGTTTCATGTTTAGTACAAATAGTAATTGGCGACAGAGGGCCCCTCAGAAAAAAACCCATTCTTTTTACTTACCTCTACTTAGTTTTCTCCTGCAGCTGGTTGGTGTACTTTTCAGTTTTTCTATTGATTGGCAATAAAACGCACCACTGATTCGCTAATCTTGAATATTCTAAGTTAATCGAGTACCCAGCTCTGTGGGTTCATGCCTTATGCTTTTTATAATCAATCCAACTGATTTTTCTTCTCTTCCTTCTTTCAAGATCATCGGGTTAGTGTAGAACAAGCCATTGGCTCCTTTGATTCCTTTCCTGTAACCTTTCTGCTCTTCTGATTTGACTCTGCTTCTTTCCACAGAAATATATGTCCTTTCTGCAATCTGTCAACTCATAATTTTCCACATTAGAGATTGACACGTGATTGGTCTATAGTTGCTCGCCTGATTTCTTTTTTTTAGTGTCCTTTAGATGATGGTTGTGTTGCCTCTGATCATCCATTCTAGAGCATCACCTTCATCTAAGCAAATTTTAAGTTGGTGGATCATTATTTAAGGTAGTCTGGAGAATTTCTTTAATTAACATCCGTGGTTTCCATCAGGCCCAGCTGCACCAATTCTGTTTTCTCTCCTCCATGTCTTCGAGTTCATTTTTTTTTTTTTTTTTTTTTTTGATATCATCTAACCATTCTGGTGATTCGTCATGTCCATTTTCACATCCCTATTTGTCAACCCAGAAGTTCTTTGCGTCCGAATCTTTTTCCTCCATTCAAGTCTTGGTAAAATTTTCTTCCGTTGTTTTGAAAGGTCCGGTTCAATGTGTATTTGGCAATCCTTTGTCTGTATCTCTTTAATTTTGCTTCTTTGGTGAGTCATTTTGATGTATTTCCCCCACTGCAGCAGGTATCTCTTTTTGTTTATCTTGTATATGTCCAATACTCTTGTTTGTGGTCTGTTTTTCAATAATCCTCCGTCTATCATGTAGTAATCTCCATTCCAAACAGTTTTTTTCTTCCTGTTGTTGTTGTGAATATTTTTGTCACCATTTTACACCAGCGTCAATGAGGTTGTTGAGTTCCATTATGTTGTAAGATATAATACATCGTGAAAGGCAACTGCCGTATTCAGTTGAATCTTTTTGAATTTTTCCAATCTGTGCCCCGGATTGATGGCAGTGAAATCTTTTCTCCTTGCATAGATTCTTTCAGGGTTTATATCAGGGCTTTTTCTTCTTTCGTCAGGGTGTCAACGTCCCTTTCTCGTCTTTGACTTGTATTTCGATTAAAGTTTTTCTTCAAATTTGTTTATATTTCGTCGTATATAGTCTTAGTCGTGCTGGAGTATTCTTCTTAAGGTAAGTCACTTTCATCTTTTTCTATATTGATTCGGATTTCCTGCAGTCCTATCTCTGAGGACCAGTTTCTTGGGTGTTTTGCTTCGTCAGCCAGATTCTGAGTTGATGTCTCTGCTGTAAATTTTCCCCTGCATTGTGAGTATGTGTTGTCTGTAAATCCTAACTGATGGTTTACCTTTTACGTAAAAATGAATAATTGTTGGCCTTTTTCTTCCATTCATTCTGGCCAGCATTCACTCGGTAACAACTGTCTCTCTCCTGTTGGCCATCAAAGGTATACAAGCAAGAATTGTGGCCAGCATTTGCAGGATGATGCCCGAGTTCCTCCTGGATGCTAAGAGGGGAATGCCCTGTCGGTTATGACACAAAAATCTTGAGTTCGTGTATTGATGGTGCCGTAGGGTTGCACAAAGACCTCGTGGCTTGATCAGAACTGATTTCAATGCGAGTAACTTCAGGGCTCCAGCAGCCGTTATAATCCGTAGAATTCTCTTTTGATTAGATAACTCATGGATGTATGAGGCATTGTGAGGGATAACAGCAGGAGGACTATGCATTCAACATATTACTCGCAGGCCTATGTCATTAAGTTTTTGATATATAGCTTCGTCTCTAACCAACACGTGTACATATTACAGTCTTAAAACAAATTGTAAACATTAGACGCAAAATAAAAACGGAAAGTAAAGAAACAGATAAGTTTGAGTACTTATCAGGGTTGATTCTTCTCTTATATTGTTGATTCACAGAGAATCCTTTTTCATTTTTTTCTTCTTTTCTTGTTGATTCATGCATTTATTATCATCATTACTATTATCATTATTATTATACATGTTCACTCAAGGTATCTGGTGGGCATCGCTGGAGACGGGATGACTGCGTCATCTCAAGTTTTCAGCCTTCCTCTGAGCATTCCCACTGTCCACAGCAGCCTGGTGGCCATTGCTGAAGGCAGTGGCAGCAAGTCTCTTCAGATATCCGATCCTCTCCTTAGCATCCCCACTTATCACCACAGCGTTGTGGTTTGCACAGTGCCAATCCTTCCCCGCTCTTCTTACACATACCTGCTTCATTCTAGAAGTTGGGCTATTATTATTATTATTATTATTATTATTATTATTATTATTATTATTATTATTATTATTATTATTATTATTATTATTTTGGAATCTCACACCAGTTGCCTGGTGGTAACCGCTGGAGTTTGAGTGACAGCAAGTCTCCTCAAGTCTCCAGCCCTCCTCTCCTAGTACTAGCAGGTCGCAGTAATTCTGCGATTTACAGTTTCACACCGGTTGCCCAGTGGTTATCGCTGAGGGCTGAGTGACAATAAGTCTCCTCAGGTCTTCAGCTAACGTCTCCTCCCTCTTTCGCATATCATGACAGAGCTACAATTCGTTGCAGTCCTTATATCTCTAGCACCTTCCTCAGTACCCGTGCAGTTCCCAGTAGTGCTGTGGTCTGTACGGTCTCTATCCTCCCCCTAATCCCGATCTCCTCCAGTCTCTCCCTCAGCGTTCTGGGGACAGTTCCTAGTGCTCCCACTATGACTGGTACTACCCTGGTTTTCATGTTCCACATTTTCTTCAACTCCCTTGCTAGGTCCTGGTATTTTTCCCTTTTTATTATTATTATTATTATTATTATTATTATTAGGAATAATTTCTTTGTTATACCATTAAAAGAGCAAAACTTACACGAATGTCAAGGTGCCTCAAATATTCAACCTCTTACATATGGCATAGACTCATAAGCTTCGTGACGTAAGATATAAAATGAACTCGTAGTAATGATAATAAGAGTAATAAAAGAAAACGAACAGTAAACATGAATTATGAAAAAATTGAATTTTAAAATGATTATAACATCAGAATCCCTCATCGATGAATCGCCTTCGCCCGCGTGTGTACCAGGACTAATTATGTCAAGAGAGAAAATATATATCTTTTATCTAGAATTATCTGATAAAAATACCAGCACGAGATTTGGGCATGGTTGGTCCCAAATTCCCGGAGACCAGAAAAGCACCTTATTTTGAAAAAAACAAAAAACAGTGTTAGATGGTACCTACTGGTATACTCATGCAAACTTTCAAGATTGGGGTCCAACAAATGTGACCAGGAGCGCTTGGACATGGAGACACCAAACACACGAGTAAAGAGAGAAAAATATATTGTCCACTTGGCTGGCTGGTTGGATGAGTCATTAGTGGGTATACGGTGACTTTATATAGCTGTTATTATGAATGACTGGTGACGACTAAGATGATATCGGCAAAACAAGATCTGTATCTTTGGTACAATTGTGGATATCCCAAAGAACACTTTGCGCACATTTACTAGGGAAAAAAAGACGAATTTAATCTTAGGAAGCTCATACTATCATAAGAGTCCCTTGTTAAGTCTATACGGTACATAAAATTTGAAAATGTCTGTCTGCAATTATCTGCGCACTTGAGTCCACAATTGTTAGTTGTGTGTGAGTGAAAGAGAGAGAGAGAGAGAGAGAGAGAGAGAGAGATAGTGTGATATGCGTCATTTGTGTGTCTGTGTAAGAATAACTACGTCATTAAATTAATGGGTGGCGATTTTATTCCTATTTGTTATATTCATTTAATGAAAATTTGTCAGCCATTATTATAAAAAATGATAATAAAATTAGCAGGAGTTTAAAAATCCAACTATATCTGTGTGTGTGTAAAGAGAAGAGTCTGGTATCAATTTAGCGGATTTCCTTAGATTAGGGAAAGTTCATTTGCTCGAATCTGACTGGCTGATTCAGAATTCCCTGCAAATCAAAGGAAGACAATTTGAGGGCCTTTGTTTTTTTTAAAAATTATTTACAAAAAACATGGTCTCACTTTTCTGTAGAATCAGGGGTTATCTTCACGATTCATAAAGATAAAGGTATTTATTGTAAAAGTACTATTTATTCACAATAAGATTTAGTATTTACAATGTATTTATCGTATACAAGATTTAGGAAGGCAAAGAAAGAGTTTTATGTAAGGTTATCATTAACAAACTAACGCATTGCCTGTACACATAAAATCATACATGAATATCCATTTTGAACGATTGGCGATTTTTCGCCACGTAAGGCTAAAAGCCAAAACATTACCTGCTTTAGAAACGGGGTTCTTTCCGCTTACATATTTACTTTTCCAACTCGATTTAAACGTATTTCTTTCTTCTTTTTTTTTTCTTGATTATTCCTAAAGATCTAATTCAAATTTCCGGTGATTTTCACTTCAACTTTTGTTTGTTAAATCCACAGGGAAATAGTAAACTTTACTGGTTGTGTGGTGAAAAGAAATAGATTTTAAAATTGCAGAGCTGATATACTAAATTCACCAGACATTCAACAGAAAAAATACTGTTAATCAGAATAGAGCCGATAATCCTTTCATGAATTTTAATTTCGGGATATTTCATTATTATCTACTGTATTAGCGATAATAGTAAGCTAAAAATAACTATTATGTCTTAAATCAAATTCAGTAATCATTTCCAGTGTTCAGGATCATGTGCTTCAGGGTTGAAGGGTTATAACCCTTAAAACAACTAGAAACAGTAACCCTAACTCAGATGTATTATTTATTTTTTCAATTCACATTGTGCTGCGAAGAAGACTACAGAAAATGAGTGTTGGATTGAACAATAGCCAAATACTTTGGTTTTAATCTTGGACCTGTTGCATTCAATGGTGTTCTCTTTCCTTATTATGCTTTTTCTTCAAAGGAGAAATTCATATGGATAAATGAATGTAAATAATTATCTCTGAATATTGTTTTGTTCCTGCTTTTTTAAATGTTATTTTCAAATAATTCTTTTTGACATGCAAATAAAAAGAACCCGGTTTGATTTTTTAATACTTCTGTTTGTTGTAAAAGAAAAAACAGATAAATTCACAAAACTACGTGTTTATTCGTACATATATATATATATATATATATATATATATATATATATATATATATATATATATTCGAATATGACGAAAAGACTTACGTAAAAATCATAAGATGAAATCAACCTTTCCTTTTACAAAAGATCAAATTGAAATACGAATTCATACATATTTATGTAAATACGTAGTGCAAATTGATTCAGTAGATATTTGTTAAACCAAATAGAAAAGAAGGAGCATCACACACAACTGTTTTTTTTTTTTTGCAAATTCAAAATCAACTGTACCCCAAATATATATGTTATTTTGTTGTAAACTGTGAAAAAAAATCTTAAAATAATTGTGATCTTTTAATACCTTAGCAGAAAGAGACCGGTTTCTAAAGCAGATGTTCACGTTTATGGTCATCCGTGGCGAAAAATCGTCAAATGGTCAAATCGGATTTTTAAGTACGATCGTACGTACACAGGCATATACACAACATATACGGCAAATACTTATCCTAAATAAGTGATACTATAACAATAGATGCTTTTATTTTCATAAATCATAAACATACTTCCATGGAATTGATTTTTGAAATAAGAGGGGGGTTTTTTTGTTTATTTTTTGTGAATGATTAACTATCAAACAAAGACCCTCGATTTGTGTTCCTTTGATTTGCAGACTATTCTGAATCGGTCTATCGACTTCAAGCAAATGAACCTTCAGTGATTTGAGATTCGGAAAAATAAATGCCGCCCACATACAAATATATACATTCACATATATACGTATGCTTTTATATGTATATATATATATATATACATATTTATATATATATATATATATATATATATATATATATATATATATATATATATATAAATATGTATATATATATATGCATATATTTATATATATGTATATATATATATGTATGTATATATATGTATACATATATATGTATATACATATATGTATATATATACATATGTATATATATATGTATATATGAATATGTATATATATATATGCATGTATGTATGTATGTATGTTTACTCACACACACACATATATATATATATATATGTATATATATATATATATAATCATTAGCATTTATATGTATTTTTGTCAATACATATGTAATGTCCATATAATGATTTATGCACACACACACATATACATACATATATATATATATATATATATATATATACATGTGTGTGTGTGTGTGTGTGTGTGTGTGTGTGTGTGTGTGTGTGTGTGTGTGCGTGTGTTCATATCCCAATGTATGTGTAAATATTGCTTAATAGATAGATAGATGGATAGATATATCTACCCGTACATACCTATATCTATCTGTTGTTCTTGCTTTTTTCTTGTATATATACAGGTATACACACACACACACACGCACGCACACACACACGAGCGTCTGATTTGTGTATGTGTTTGTTCAGGCTCCCTCACTAAGGGAATGAGGGTTTGAAAGTTGGGACCATATTGTCAATAAACTATAATGATACAGTGCAATTGTTTTAGGTTACCCCAACTCAATGTTCCCATATAAAAAACAGAAGGCTGTATTATGAATCAGTTGTGCTCTCTCCATCGTTTTGGCCCAGGGTCATGTGTCTCACTCAATGGTCAATTGCACCATCTGACGTATGGGCCGTACAGTCAGTCGTACTTACTTACGCCACAAATGGCGGATGGAATGCCTATCATGTAATAGGGTTGATACTAAGATATATTCTGAATATACCTTTTTGTCTCCGCCCCCCTAAGCTGGAAATATATACTTTTTTTCGCACTTCTAGATTATATGTTTTGCCCCCCCCCCCTGCAAAAATGTCAGCGAACGCCTATGCACGCATACACACACACACACACACACACACACACACACACACACACATACACACAGACACACACACACAAACATGCATGCACACACACATGCATACACATCCTTATATGTATATAGATTTCGTCGTCTGCAACAATTATTTTCATGTGTTTATCCATATGAATTTCTCCTTTGAAGAAAAAGCATAATAAGGAAAGACAACACCATTGAATACATCTGGTCCAAGATTAAAACCAAAGTATTTGGCTATTGTTCAATCCAACACTCATTTTCTGTAGTCTTCTTCGCAGTGAATTGAAAAAAACAAATAATACATCTAAGTTAGGGTTATTGTTTCTGGTTGTTTTAAGGGTTACTTGTTTGATTTATAACCCTTCAACCCTCGAAGCACATGGTACTGAACACTGAAAATAATTGCTGAATTCAATTTAAGACAGAAAAGTCATTGTAATTTTAAGATCTGTTTCTTTTTACTTTACATAACGGTCGGTCATATGGGAGTGGGCAAAAAGTTCTTTCAACAGGCCTGACTGGATGGATTGGCCTTTTTACGACAAGATCTAGGTCGGCTTTCTTCCAATTTATCCAGTAGAAATCTACGATACCCATTTGAATAAGAGGATTTTGCCTACAATTCGAGTTGATTTTCATCATTTTTTTTATTAATTTCTATTTTTAATGTTAATGTTGACGTTTATTGTCAACAATGTTTTTTTCCTAGAAATCCATCTAAATTAAATTTTTGATTCCAGTCAAAAACATATTCGGAAAAAAAGACCATTTCTCTATTTTCAGATGTTCAGTTATTTTCCCACGTGTGTGTGTGTGTGTGTGTGTGTGTGTGTGTGTGTGTGTGTGTGTGTGTGTGTATGTGTGTGTGTGTGTGTGTGTGTGTGTGTGTGTGTCTCCAGATACATATGCTTGTTCACTTTTAGGTTAAAATTATGTGACTAGTTCATATAACCAGTATGATATAATCCAGTCAAATATCTAACAATAACATAATCTTTTTATACGCCACCTATCGATGATATCTGAACATTATTTATTTTTCATAGAGTTTTTATTAATTTTAGTACATAGAAGCACATGAGTATTTTAAAGGCAGTTCTTTTCCGATATGAAAGCTATACGTAGACATGTACAAATAATGGCATTTTGCACAAACTAATTGTATAATAAAACAACTGTAACATTAGTCACAAAACAAATTCTTTTTCCCCCCAATTCTATCGAATGGTACAACAGCTAGATTGTCGCAAGAAATACTAATCTACTTTTTTTCGAATAAATGCAGATGATAGATTATTGCAAAAATTATTATCAAACTTTAGATTTGTTAATTTATTATTTTGTTTACCTTCTCAAACGTTAGCGAACCTTTTTGGTCACATAATAGCTTTTTGAAAACGTTTCAACAAAGTAGCGATTCCTTTTTTTGTTTTTGCATTTCAGGTATTCAAATAAGTTTAGTCCACAAAGAGGCGTGACCATTATTTGTTATGAAACTCTTGCGCAGTTAGCTGAACGTCTCAAGTCGATCTCCAATTACAGTCAATGAAAACAGTATTTTCCTAGAATTTAGCTGAGATCGTCAGGTTAGAAATAAAAGTGTTAATTGATTTTCCCCAACAAAAAAAGTATGGACGTGAGTTATTAATCAGACAAAACTAATTTATACTTCGTTTTTTTTTTTTAGTATGAATATAGAATTCTTGTTTTAGTCGTTGCCCTTAATGCTCAAAAGATTATGAGTTGATCTTCGAGCCAATAGAATCGGTCCAATAAGTTCCAATAATTGATTCACACCAAACAATGTTCACCCGAATTGTCTATTAATCTGAATAATCGGGTTCCGTCCAAATAAGCATAGCCTCACAGAAATAAAACTAAATCTACGTATTCATATTCCATTCATTCAAAATAAGAAAAATCTACTCTTATGATATTAATGACCATATTTTCTTTTATTATTCAACTATTCAGTTTGTGAATGATAAATCTTTCTTAATAGTGAAGAAGAATGTATCTACTGTCTCTTTTTTAGCGATATTACTTCAAGTCTGATTTTTTATGAATACTAAACTCATCAGCAATGACTTGTAAGGCGAGCTTGTAAGCCACCGCCCTTTGGTAGTTGGCTTTTCAAATAAGTGTTGTATGCTTGGGCTGAATATGCACGTATGTCTCCAAGTGTAAGTGTGGATATACTGAGCCCTTTTTCTGAAGTCTATTGGGCGAAATAGTCCTTTAGGCAAAATCCCTGCAAAATAAAATCCCTAGAAAAAGTTCATCAACGTTCCAATCAGTACACACCAACATTCTCCAAGCAATATTCTACTTTGAAAAATTACGTCGATAGTGTTTAAGGAATTCAAAGCATGAGTACATACAACCAAGTATATGCAAAAAAAAAACTATTTAAAGTCAGTCGTAAAATAAGATTAAATATGAAAAGAGATGTGTCGACGAATATCATAATTTATTCAGAATTTTCCGACAATGGAGAAAAAGAACTATTGATAAAATTTGTTGGAAAATACTCTGTCAATAAGGTCAAACGTTTAGTCTAGGGGCTCGAAATAATTCAGGTATGAAAGAGAGACAAGGTTATTTCTGTACATTATTAAGGTTTGATCGTACGTAACCCGACTCCGATCGGTACATATATAGATAAAAAAAAGTAACGTAGAAGGTAAATAGATTGATAGAAATTGATATCCGTGAAATAATTCACGGATATATTTGAATTTCTGTAAAACGAATTTTTTTTTTTAAATGGTGAATTTGTTTCAGATTTTAGTCATGGATAAGAGAAGTTAGGAGAAGTTCTATCAGCAAAATTTTCATCAACCAGTGGAGAAATCCAGTGTTACGGACATAAAAAAAACGTCACACTTTGAGTATGTATTAATTTGGCATGAGCTGGTATATAACCATCTATTATAGGAGATCCGGTGAGGAACAAACTTACTAACAAAGGCCACTAAGATTAGCTTGCTAATATTTGCTACACGAAGGGCGTCCCGAACCATTTTTTTTTTTAACATATAATCCATCAACATAGAAATTTTGTATCTGACCATCAATAGAGTAAGATGAAATGAGAATTGAAACCGCTAATTTGGTATCAGAGTGTTTTCGTTTGTTTGTTTTATAAAAGATTTTCAATTCGTTTTCCAGGAAGAGAGTATACTTCGGAACGGTGGATAGGAAGTATTTCCTTCAGCAAAATCTTAATCCCTTGTGGAAGAGTCCAGTGTTACGAGCAACAAACAAAGGAAATCTCTCTATTCGTTATCAGAAAAGATCGTAGCATGAATTTGTACGTGACCATCTATACTGGGGAGCAGATGAAGGTCGATCCCACGCACAACAGCCAGTAAGATTAACTTGTTGATCATTGTTATTTTAAGTCTGTCCTGATCTGGGTTTTTCTTTTTTTTTGTTTTTGTTTTGTTTCTGTTTTTTTTGTTTTTTTTTTTTTGTTTCTGCATATGATCTACTTGTTAATCCTAGTGGGGAAAAGGTCACTGAGATATTTGAATTTAAGGTTGTTGTTTTCTTCAGAAAGAAATACTCTATTCTTTACCTGGGAATTGTGCATAGTTTGAGAAGGTGAACAGAAAATATTTTTCCAGGAGAATTTCACGCCCCCCCCCGGCTCCGGTGGAACAGTCCAGAGTTAAAATCATCGAACTGAGAAAATCTCACCATTCATTATTTTCAATTCATTCTGGTTTATTTGAGTCTGTCAAATCAAAGATAGAAATAAGTAAATTGAAGCAATCTTTTTATGAATTCAAAATCGGACGTAAGTGAAGGAAAACTGCTTGCAATATCAACGAAGGATTTCGCCAGGGGAACCTCAGCGAACGTACATCTCAAAATTTGATCTAAAATTTCTAAACGGAGACGAGATCCTTGAAGACGTGGACGTACTTCTGAGATTGACGACATTCAGTTGAGGACCATTATTGTGACAGACTCACACAAAACGACTCGAAAAGTCGCAGAGGAACTGAAGGTTGACCATTCAACAGATGTTCGGTATTTGTACCAAATTGGAAAAGTAAAAAGCTCAACATGTCACGCTAATGCCCCTAAGTGGAAAGCAAAAAAATCTTACATGTTGTGCGAATAACCCCTGCAGACATTGAACGAAGTAGACCACGAAACTCTACCTAACCCAGATAACTCACCAGACCTCTCTCGGATCGACTACCACATTTTCCAGCATATCAATCATTTCCTCCAAAGGAAGGTCTTCAACAACCAAGCGTCAGCCAAAAACGAAGAATTCATTGATTTCAAAACCCAGTATGCTATGTGTGTGTGTGTGTGTGTGTGTGTACTGTCTGTGTATGTGCACAAAAACTCA